>JAKFHU010000475.1:3600000-4135000 GCA_023783475.1 Daubentonia madagascariensis
CATGGGCAAGAATGAAATAGGACCCCTATCTCTTGCCGTATACAAAAATTAATTCAAGATGGATACAAGACTTAAATGTAAGGCATGAAACCATAAAAATTCTAGAAGAAAACATAGGAAAAACTCTTATATACATTGGCCTGAGCAAACAATTTATGACTAAGACCTCAAAGGCAAATACAGCAACAAGAAAAATAAATAAATGGAACTTGATTAAATTTAAAAGGTTCTCCACAGCAGAGGAAATAATCAACAGAGTAAATAGACAATCTACAGAATGGGAGAAAATATTTGCAAACTATACATCCAATAAAGGGCTAATATCCAGAATCTACAAAGAACTGAAACAAATCAACAAGAGAAAAACAAACAACTCCATTAAAAAGTGGGTAAAAGACATGAACAGAAATTTTTCAAAAGAAGATAGACAAATGGCCAACAAACATAAGAAAAAATGCTCAACATCACTAACCATCAGGGAAAAGCAAACTCAAACCACAATGAGATATTGCCTTACCCCTGTTAGAATGGCTTTTATTAAAGAGTCCAAAAACAGTAGATGCTGGCGTGGATGCAGAGAGGAAGGAATGCCTATATACTGTTGGTAGGTCTGCAAATTAGTACAACCTCTATGGAAAACAGTATAGAAATTCCTCAAAGAAATAAATGTAGACCTACCATTCAGTCTAGCAATCCCACTACTGGGTATCTACCTGAAGGAAAAGAAGTCATTTTATCAAAAAGACACCTGCACTGGAATGTTTATTGCAGCACAATTCACAAGTGCAAAGATGTGGAATGAACCTAAGTGCCAATCAATTCATGAATGTATTAAGAAAATGTGGTGTATATATACCATGGAGTACTACTCAGCCATAAAAAGGAATGAAGTAATGTCTTTTGCAGCAACTTGGATGGAACTGGAGACCATTGTCCTTAGTGAAGTATCTCAGGAATATAAAAACAAACACCATAATAATTGGGAGCTAAATGATGGACACACATGGGCACAAAGAGATGTAAAGGTCATTGGAAACCAAGAAGGGGGGAGGGTTGAGGGGGTGAGGGGTAAAAACTTACCTATAGGGTACAATGAACACTATCCTGGTGATGGGCACATTAAAAACCCAAACTTAAGCATTTTATAAGATATTCATATAACAAAAACATTTGTACCCCCTTAATATTTTGAAATAAAAAAAGTTTTTTCCATAAATATTTACCCCCTTTTTCCTGCTATAAAACACAATCCCCCATAGCAAATAAAAATGCTGTAAGTTTTACCTTTTGCAAAATAATGAAAGAAGAGTTCTCCTCTCACTTGGAGTGAGGATAGGGTGTAAGTATGGTTTTCTGGCACCTAGTTTAGAATTACCTGGGGACATTTTCAAACATTTGGATTCCTAAGCCATACCAAAAACCTACTACAGGAGATTTTTGGGAGGTGGGGCAGGGGGTAACTGAAGAATTTCCCCAGATGAGTCATTCTTCACATCCAGGTTTTTGGCTGGAGAGTCCCAGAATTAATCTTCGGGCTTTGGGGGCATATACCAGTTAAGAATCAGGCTACAGCGGCTCACTCAGCTCTAGAAGAAAACATCAGTTTAGCTTTCTAGCTCTCTTTTTGTCTGTTTGTATCTTCCAGAATTGTTTTCTCCAAGCAGTGAGGCACTGGTGAAATGAAACACGAAATATTTCTTATGTAAATCCTAATGAAGTTCCTCATATTTTACAACCAGTAATCATGACATAGTATATAAATTGTTTGTATCAGCAGTGTCTAGCTGGATATAGGTTCTGCAGGTGATAGGTGGACAGGATCGGCCTCTTTGACCAAATTCGTTCTCACTCCTGTTTTAATGTAGTTAACCCATTTAATGAATGATGTCGGCAAAGGTCAGACACTGTCCTCGGGCAGCAATGCTGTACTGAAATCCTACTTTTCATGCCTGGATGTTGATTTATATGTATTAAGGTTGTTGGATTTGCAGGAAAGAATGATCTGAACCTGTCTGTAATTTATAAATACCAGAATATTAAAAGATCATTTTAAGATGGTGAAATGTTTAAATACTATAACATATGTAGACATAATTGAGTAATCAGAATTTCCAAAGTACTTGCTCCATTCTATACCCAGAGTCATCATCTTATCCTGTAATGAAAGAAATACTGTATTTATAGTTCTCAGCTTAGCTGTTGCTCATATTTATTTTCTAATGGGATGAAGTTTAAAAGACCAACAGAAGAATTTGCTTTAATCAGTATTTATCTTTACTATCAATGGAAAAAATAATTTACTCTAAATGGTGTGATTTCTTAACCTTTGTTTTTGGGAGGAAGAAATAAACATGAAGTACGTGAATTTAGGCTGTGGAGACAAGTAGGTTTCTTTACAGAGATGACATGTTGCTATCTTTGTAAATAACTTTTTTTCTTATTCAGGAAAACAATAACACATTACTAAAGAATTTTTGGAAAAATACAGAAAAGTATAAAGAACAAAATGAAAATTGTTCACTGACTGTTCTATTTAAGCTGTCTAACATACTGGGAGGACAGGCAGAAAGGGCAAAAAGAGAGTTTACATTTACAGAGTACCTGCCAGGCACTGGGTTATTCAGATTTATACATACCATCCTATTTAATTCACCCAATAATCTTATACGATAGGCATTACCATCTCCATTTTCCAGTGTATGAAATTTGAAGCTCAGAGATACGAATTAACTTGCGTGGGTTGAACCAGCTACTCACTGCAGAGCCTGGTCTGCTCAACTCTTTTTACTAATCACGGTGATTTGTTTTCAAGTCTATTCTGCTTAGCTCGGGCACTACAATAGGAGATTTCCCTTTCCATACATATGAAAGTAGTTACTCAAAAATTGTACTCCGATGTGTTTATTCTGCTGGGTAAGTACAGTCCGAGGGGGAAAATTCAGGATCGCTGCACTGACAGTGACTTGAAGGCTACTTTAAGAAATGACTCCTTGGTGGGAAGAGAAAGACTTGCACTGACCACCTTCTAAGGAAATCATTTGACTTGATTCAGTGCAGGGGTCAAATGTAGAGATGGAAATGAAGGCAAAACCTGCCTCTGTGTGTGTGTGTGTGTGTGTGTGTTTAAAATAATTCCAGATGTGAAGCTAAAATAATGAATATCATTTTCTGAAAATTAGTTTAAAAACTCATTGCTTCTGCCCCAAGTTTGCCCCAGGCAAAACAGCATTTTTATGTTTCCAGAGACCTGCAGCAGTTAGGGGTGAGGCCCTGTGGTGTGGGGCGGTAGGAAGGGGTGGCCGGGAGGGGAGGTGTGGTCCCGGCACAGGTGTTTCCACTCTGTACTCGCATGGGTGTGGCCTGCCGGAGGGAGGCTGGGGAGGAGGAGCTGCGGCGGAAAGCCCAACATAAGAACTTACAAAAGAGTTGCCTTGCTCGACCAATACAGATGATATTGCCTCCTTATTCGGGTCCTTGAACGCCATGCTTTCCTCCTTGATTTGCACAAGGAAGTGGACTCAGGGCAGGACGAGTAGCTAAAGCTGGCCAGACTCTCTCGTGCAACTTCTACCTCCTAAAATGGTGCCCACCAGCTGTGAAGCCCCTTCCACCTCGAGTGGTTGGTGGGAGGTGGTGGTGAGGGATGTCTGCCTCCCTGCGATGCCAGGATCCTTCTCATAGACAGAGATGAGGCTGTTGTTGGCCTCTTTCCTGCACTGCGTGGCAGAAGGCAGGCTCACCCAAGGCTAGAAGGTGAAGGTTACCTTCAGTGCACTCTGCTTTTATTTTTCTTGTATTTTTTGTTTTTTTTTACCACTTATTCTGATCAAAACCTGGTTTTGCATCCCTCATGTTGGTCTTTCCCCACATTGGGTCTTTATGCTTATGTTGGAAGAGGAATGATTTTTAGCTGACATTTGAACAAATATTGTTTATTTGAATAGTTATATAATTTAAAGTATTTACCAAAAAGAAAAGGTTAAATAAAATCCAGATTTTTAATGAATATTATTGCATAGGATGTTGTTTTAGGTAGGATAAATGCTAAGCTGCTATGACAAAGAGATCCCGGAAATACTGAATCTTAAGTAAGAGAGTTTATTTGTCTCCACTGTAGCTGTCTGGAGCTTGGGTCCACGGATTTGTTTAGGAACCCAGATTCTTCCTATTGTGTCATTTTGTCATTCTCTATGGCATTGTCCTCCTCTGGGTGATTGAAGCTGCCACAGGACCTTGCTATTTCTAACCTGTCAGAAGGAGGAAGAAAGAGAGGAACTTCGTGACAAGAGGTTTCTTTTAAATAAGTAGAAGTTGTATATATTACTTCTGTTGACGTTCTGTTGTCGCACGTCTGTACCCTGCTGCGAGGGATACTGGGTGGCCATGTCCCCAGCCAAAACTCCGTGGTGTGGGGTGCTCTATTGCCCTAAAAAAGGCATAATGGAAACTAGGGGACAGCTGGCAATCTCTGTCTGCTACAGGTGAAGCACAAATTTAGAGAAAACCGATAGGTAACAAATAGTACAAATTGTACACAGATGGGATGGAGCAAAATTGCTAAGGAGGTAGGGGAAGCCTGAGGCTCAGGAAATACTGCAAGAGAATGATGGATAAAGCCGAAGGTCTTCCTTCTGGCAACAAAACCAAAGCCTAAGTGAAGCGGACCAGAAAGGGGGTTGGGCTTGGGTCAGCGACGTGATCCCTGGGCTGTGCGTTCTTGGTTTGCCACTAACCTAATTTTAATTTTGGGTTAATCATAATTTCTTCCAGCAGCATAATCTGCAAAAAAGAGGAATTAAATGAATACTGAGTCCTATTTCATTGTTAAAGTTTCTGTGCATTTCTCATTGTAGAGCTTCATCCTCAACAACTTATAAGACAGGACGTATTTGGATGGAGTAGAGGTGTGGGCATTCCCAAACCCCTGAAATCTCTCATCTAGGCGGCTTGTGTGTGCACTTGATTTCTGTCCCTCTCTCTCTCTCTCACACACACGCAGCGGTGAGGTGGGCTTTGCATTTCTGAATTGAAACCACATACCCAGACTACTGCCCTCTGCCCAGTCCCCACTTGCAATGTGATACCAAAGGGGTATCCCTCCTAGGACAGTTACTATACTTGCTGACAAGATATGACCTATATCCTTCTCCCAGGGTCGGTTACAGAGAAATTCTGGGCTCTGTTTTTATTCTCCTTCTCTTGGGAGGTGTGTGACCATTTTCCTTTTGCTGGTCAGCAATTAGAGGCTCCTGACAGTGTGGTCAGCCAAGGTGTGCTCCCCACAGGGAAGGACAATCCCCTATATTTGGCAGTAAAGTTTCCTTTGATCTTCCAGTGGCTTCTGATTGTCCTTTCTTTCCTGTTCTTCGGGATTCTTATTCAAACAGAGATTGAATAGTGAAGAATTGGGATTTTTGTAGAGCCTTAAAAAGAACACAAAACAAGTTTTTAAATTCAAGAAACATGTAATGAACTCATACTGTGCTGGACACTATTCTAGCTAGAGGGAGATAGAGAGACAAACAAGAGATAGTCCCTGCCCTTACCTGCTTACGAATCTTTCCAGGACATCTCCCTTGAGATAGCAAAATTGACCAGTAACATTTTTCAAGTGTTTTATGGAGCTGTTGATTCCCAGAGAAACTTGACAAGGATTCATGGGCTACTCCACAAGTGGAGTTAAAACTTTAAATACATTTCTGAACTTGTAAATATTTTTCTAAATTATAAGGATGGTAAAGAAATAATTTCTTAACATTTCTGCTCTTCTTGCTCATGAAACTTCAGTCAAGAATGAGGATCACACAGGAAATTAAGTAAAATGTTGTTGTCTATAGTGGTAAATGTTTAACTCAATTCTTTTTCTATTATCTAGAGCAAGAAAAGGAAAGAAGTTTTTAGCATTCACAATTCTGTCCTCAAGCTTTTTATCATAATAACAACAATAATAGTAATAACAGTAAGTCAGGCAATTTTTTTGTTGGTTTTGAGTAAGGACCCTGGAACCAGATGGTCTGGGTTCGAATCCTAACCTTGTGATTTAATAGTCATGTGACTTGGGGGAAGTTACATAAACAGTCTGTACCTCAGTTTTCTCATCTATAAAATTGAGACAAGAATCATAGTTTTTTGCATTGTTGTGAGGAAAATAAATTAATTTTTCTAAAGTATTTAGAACAATGCCTGGCATGTATTAAATACTTAGAAGTATTTATTAAATAAATAAATGAATAGAACAATTCAAATCCCCTTAACACAAATTATTGACTTTAAGCTGGTATTAATTTTCATTATTTGTTTTGTATACATTTGTATTATGTGTATACATGTTTATGTTTAAAACTTTGTCTCTTGACCAAGTTTGTGAAATTTAATTTTTGTATATAAATATCTTATGACTTTAAAAATTTCTTTTGTTTTTTTTTCTATAGAGACAGAGTCTCGCTGTGTTGCCTGGGCTAGACTGCAGTGGCACCATCATAGCTCACTGCCACCTCAACTCCTGGGCTCAGGTGATCCTCCTGCCTCAGCTTCCCAAATAGCTGGGACTACAGGCTTGAGCCACCACGCCCAGCTAATTCTTTTAAAAGTGTTTTGTAGAGATGGGGTCTTACTGTGTTGCCCAGGCTGGTCTGGAACTCCTGGGCTCAAGTGATCCTCCAGCCTCGGCCTCCTGAAGTGCTGGGATTACAGGTGTGAGCCATCATGCCCAGCTAACTTTAAGAGTTTTGCAAAACCTCTGGATCAGGTGATTTCTAAAAATATCTTTTAGGTCAATAATTTGATCATTCTCTGAGTACAACAAAATTCTATGGGATCTCATATAGAAATCAGGTTTTAAAAATAGGTCCGAAGCATTTTGTTTGTAAATCTTAATCATGACTGTGAAGCAGGTTGTTCTCCTTGTCTTCTCTCTCTCTCCCTCTGACTAATTGATTCATGTAACTAACATTTCCATATGGAAAACACTGCATAAACTTTGTCAGAGAATTCATGAATGTCTAAAAGATCTTACATTCCAAAAGGGGAGGAAAAAACTCTATCGCTATAGTGCTTGGTAGAGAGTGACAAGTACTGCAAAGACACCAATATTAAAAGAATGGAAAAACAAGCACCACTGGTACTCACCATCAAATTGGTACTAATTGATCAATACTTATGTCACACATGGCAATGATCAGGGGGTGGGCAGGCAGGAGGGGGTGGAGGGGATGGGAAAAACTCTCACTGAATGGATGCGGGGAGCACAGTTTGGGGGATGACCACGATTGTAGCTCTGACACGGGCAGTGCATGGGCAATATATATAGCCAAAGTGTTGTACCCCCATAATATTCTCAAATAAAAGGAAAAAAAAAGACACCAATGAAAGGCTATGGTATTTCAAAAGAGAGAGAAATTATTTGCAAATGAAGAGCCTCATTGAAAGGTGCTATTTACGCTAGGGCTTTAAGGGAGAATTTATCCATGTGGGGGTGTGGCAGGATGCGGCAGGAAGGGACATGTTGAGATCGGTTATGGACCCGTTGAGTTGGAGATGCCTGTGGGACATCCAAGTGGAGGGGCCATGAGGGGCTTTTCTCTCAGAAAAGCCAGGGTAGGCATGAGTTGTGGGTGTCACCTGCCTCAAGGTAGCAGGAGATGAGGGCAGATGAGGGGGCTGTTGAAGGCCTCCCTCCACCTTGTGGAGCCTCTGTCCATTCTCTCATTTTGGTTCTGGCACCATCTTCTCTCACTACTGTCAGATTCTTGTGGTGCAGATGTCATAGATTTCTTTACTTATTTTCATGAAGGTGTTAATGATGCAACACTTTATCTTCACATGTTGAAAAAGATGCTAGACAAAGACAGTGCTTAAATCAAAGTTTAGCAAATGCAACTTAATGCTAGAATTTTAGGCCATGTTGTCTTTGGCTGAGGGAAGAGGTTTTGGGTACTGTCTTGGGGTATGTGCCTTCCTGTTATAGTTCAGAATACACCTAGTAAGGAACCAATTATAGTTGTCCCTCAGTATCCGTGGAGGATTGGTTCCAGGACCCCTGTGGATACCCAAATCCACTGATGCTGAAGTCCCTTATATAAAATAATATAGTCCCTCCTCAAATAGTATTTGCATATAACCTATGCACATCCTCCTATATACTTTAAATGATCGCTAGATTACTTAGAATACCTAATACAATGTAAATGCTGTGTAAATGGTGGTTATACTGTATTGTTTAGGGAATAATGACAAGAAAAAATTCTACATGTTCAACATAGACACAACCATCCACTATTTTTCCCAAATATTTTCAATCTGCGGTTGGTTGAATCCACCAATGTGGTCACAGAGGGCCAACTGTATTTTGTTATATTTATGAATGATGCTGGTGGTTGGGAATGTTAACTCCCTCCACAGTTGGGAAGACAATATCTGTCTTGCTCTGTGGCTTTCACACAGGAGCATTTCCCTGCTGCCTTAAGGGTTACCTTTGCCCCACCGTGAAGCTCCACGGTCAGGTCTTTATGAAAACTGTAGCGACATAGCACTCCCCTGCTTAGCTCTGAGCCCAACACGTTAAAACATTTTATGCCAGGTCCCTCATGGCCCCTCCACTTGGATGTCCCACAGATATCTCCAACTCAACCGGTCCATAACTGATCTCAACATGTCCTTTCCTGCCGCATCCTACCATGACCCCGTGTGGATAAATCCCCCCTTGAAGCCCTTTAAATAGCACCTTTTAATGAGGCTCTTCATTTTTCTTCTCTCTTCTCCTCTTTCAATGATGCCTCATGGAAAAACATTTCAGTAAGGCATCTTCATGTTTCTTCTCTTCATCTGCTTACCAACACGTCTACAGATACAGAATTAGGGACCCCAAATCATAAACGCTCCCGCCTACTTTGCTTCTCTGCATTGTCCTGTGCTGCTTCTGCTTGCTTCTTCTCTTTCTTTTTCTCCTGCATTCAGTTACTCATTCATTCATTCCCCATTTATCTGCAACTACAATGTACAAAGAACTAACTGGGACTGTCAAGAGCAGCAGATATTTAAGACATGGTTTCTGCTTAAGGACTTTCTGATTTAGCAGGCATGGTGGTCATTCACACTTTATCAAATGGTTCTGGTTTTTTCCTTTTCTACACACATAATAGGATCATTTAGTATCCAGGTTATCCCCATTTTTCCTATCGAGGAAACAACTGTTCAGAAAATTTAAGTAATTTGTCTACTGTCACACTGCTCAGGTTCATCTGATGCTAAAGTGTGTGCTATTTCTTTTTTGCTACACGGTGTTTAAGGTGGATGGCTATTTTGACAGGTGGAGTTTTGGGAGAGAGTGCTCCAGGTTAAGAGGTAGGGCAGGAAAAGTGTCAGATGTATTTTGGAATCAGTTCATTAGATAAATTCGTCAGATGGCCGAAAAAGGCTGTGTGCCAGGAGGGCGGGAGGCAAGGGACTGGAGTGTAGAAAGCTTTGAATGCCAGGATGAGGAATTTGGAATTTCTTCTGTTTCTACTGATATGTTTTAGCAATAGTTAAACAGTTTGCATTTGTCAACTCTCTGAAGAGTTTTTCTCTCTTACTATTGAAGAGAGAAAGATAAAAAGGTCTAATATGGCAGAATGAGGGCTTTAGGTAAGATATTCACTCACATACTAATTACTAGGCACAATTTTAGATTCTGGGGCAACTGTGCTAGACAAGACAGAGACCTGTCCTTTTAGAGCAGAGATTCCAGAGATACCATGAAAATGGTGATTAATCAATAGAATAACATATGGGAGAGAACTTAGCATCCCTTTCTCTGAAGGACAGACTCTCATATATCTTGAGGAGTTTAATAATAAGGTTGTATTATTTTAAGAAACAGAAGAGGAGTGGGGACTGATAAGGCAATTTTTGTAAGTGTAAGGTTAGAAGAAAGGCTTTAAAATTCCAAGAATGTAGTAAATGAATATTCTATTGTCATTAAGAAGGGAGACTAAAGTGGCAAAGGTTTTTTTTTTTTTTTTTTTAAAGCTTCTTCGGGAAGAAAGAGTGTGGAGTAACTGAAAATCATGCAATTAGATGGAGCAGGCATTTTGGCATCTTGCTTGAAGCCTGCTGAGCTGTAAGGCATGTGACTGAAGGTCAAGGAGAGTATGCAAGCAGATAAGGATTAATAAACACACTGTAGTGTCTTACTGAGATAGTAATATTTGGATTATAAAACACTTTTAAAAACTATTTGAGCCCATGATTAATTGGGGCTCACAAATTTCAAGCAGTGAAATGTGTTTTACTGCAATTGCTATTAAGAACTCCTATCAGCTATCCGATTCCTTGATTTCCCTGGTGAATTTTAAAAATTAAACAGAGAATGGCATAAATTTCCCCTTTTTTGGGTAGCTGATTAAAACCAATATCATCTCAATTTACTGTTACATAGTAGTTATATCTGACTCTATGGAACAATTTATTATGTATCTGATTACGTCCAATATTTTTATGAATTGATCATAGGCCAATTTGAAAACTTACTGATCTAAAATAAGTTCAGTAATAACAGAATATACTGCCTATAAGAATTATTAATAAAATAAATCAGGATGCATGGAAATTAGCATCTCTCTGTGTATAAATTATATTGTCATGAGACTATGAATCATTTCATATAACATATTTCTAACTCCACATATAATCTGTGGCACTGGCTTCATCACCAATTCATAAGTGTGCCCAAATAAAGGAAACTATTTCCTGAACAGATTTCTTTCTTAAAAAATGTTCAAAAAAGGAGAACAACAAGAGAACCAAGAGATTAATATTTGTACACAGTTGTAAAAATGCCTAAAAATGTAAGACTATTTTTATGACAAATAGCTTTAGTTTCTGAATGAGCACATCTGCTATTTTCAGGTGTGATAGAAGTTTGCTAATGGAGATTTTCTCAAGTTTTTCAAAAGAAAAATCTTGCACACAAATAGCACAGGCAATTCATCATGAAAGACTTGAGATGGAGGGAAAAAATGACAAAGAATATTTTCATTCTCTATAAGCACGGCTGTCTTGTCGCATTACAGAACAGAAACTGAATGGAGGGTAAACCACACAAAGAGTGCTTTGGGATGGGATGTTTTTTTCATGCGATCACAAACCGGGAAATAAAATGAAACTTTCTAGGAGGAAGCGGGGCTATTTGTTCCAACCCTCCTCTCCTCCCTCTCAACGAGCACTGCTGGATTCCTCTCTACAGGGCTGGGACATGTGCTTTCCTCAGTGTGCAGGAGTGAGTGATGTCTATTTCTCCTACGTCTCCCGGGAATTTTTTGATGGTCCAGGGAAGAATTTATATTCTATATGCAAGAATCGGTTGGATTAACTTTGTGGGGTGTTTGTGACAAACCGCAGAACAGAGAGGGAAATAGATAATTAGAGGCTATGACCTTTGCGGGCATGTGATGCTTAATTCTCCTTCTACCCCTTTAGTCTCAACCGCCAGAAAGTCCAGGATCCCTTATTCTCTTGCTGGTACCCCAAAAGGGCTGCTGCTTCCCATCCCCCCACCCCCTGCGTAAACATATGACGACTGAACAATGGATTATGTTGACTTTCAAATTCACTGTGCTTTACACATTCTAGTCAGTTTCTCCCCGGGAGTCCACGATGTAACCCTGAAGACCACACTGGCACTTCAGAAATCCAGGTACTGTGGCTTGGTGGTGATTTGTGCTGATGGCAGCAGTCCCTCCCCATTGGTTCCTGAAGATTTCTCCTTTTCAAGTGTGATCCTTGTGTTGTGTGACAGTTACCACCTCTCTCTATGCATGTCTGTCTGTCCCACCTTCTCACCATGTCCGTGCATTGCTGTGTTCACATGATCAAGGGACCTGAATTCATAAAGGTTGGTGGTACCAGGCAACGCGTCTGAATAATACTATGTTAGCCAGCGGCAGGGGTAGGCTGGGGTCAGGATGGGAATACCGAAAACAGGAATAAGCTTAGGAGGCTGAGGAATGTGTTTCCAGGTGGGTGGGAGGACAGCAAATCTGAAAATGGCACGGAAACCAGGAATCTGTCTTTAGGAGGGCAGGAAGTCTCTCAGGTTAGGAAGGCTGGCCAAGGAGGAGGAATCTCTATCCATAATAAATTAAAAATAACACAGACTGGACAAAGGTCAGGAGGGCCTTTGATATTTAAGGAACAGAAAAAGAAAAAAAACAGAGACATGAAAAGAATGCTCACAGCTAGAAGAAAGCAGGTATTGTTATGAAAGCTGAGGGGGCAGAAGATTTGGATGAGAGAGAGGGCTGAGAAACAGGCTTTCTGTGGTGTAGAAATGGCTGCTTTGCACCTGCACGTGAGCCCCCAATTAAGAAGAGATTCCCTCCTTCAAAAAATTGACTTCTTACTCATCTTTCATATTACAGGGTCCTCTCTTGGTTACTTTTTAAAATTCTATTTTTTTCTAGGAAAATATTATTTAGAGAACACATAGCCTAAAATGATCTTAATATAGTTTCACGTGCTCACAGGTGTTACTTAATGGAATTTTATACACATATATATCATTTAATGTACATTTCATATTTATTTATATGATTTCATATGTAAAATTTATCATATATAAAATTTTTATATGATATATTTTATAATTTTTATAATTTGGTGATCATTCCTGGAAGTATTCTTCTATTTAAAAATAAGTATAATCCCTCTATATACCAGATACTGTTCTAAGAAGAGGACAGAATAGTAACAAAAGAGACAAGATTTCTGTAGCCACAGGGAAGACAAAGTCTCTGAAGATGAGCTCTGTGGAGAAAAATAAAGCAGTGTAAAGGGAGTAGTTTTGGATGCAAGTTTTGGATGACGTTGTAAAAGCCTTTAAAAGACCACTTCAAAAGCCACACAGTCAATGGTTATGTTGTGAAGATCATGAATATACACCTACAATATGAATCAGAAGTTATATGAAATGTTATGCTTATTTTTAGGCCAAAAAGCATATGTGATTTAACTTAAAATTTCTTAAGATCACATGAAACACGGGCTAAAAAATTCTGAGCCCAGTTAGATGACTCAAGAGGGTATTCTCCTGGTGGAGACTGCAATTATGCAGAAGATGCCTGTAAAGAGGCTAAGGCCGGGAGTTCAAGACCAGCCTGGACAACATAGCAAGACTCTAGCTCTACAAAAAAAAAAAAAAAAAAAATTAGCTGGAAGTGGTGGTGCGTACCTGTAGTCCTAGATACTTGGGAGGCTGAGGCAGGAGGATCGACTGAGCTCAGAAGTTTGAGGCTGCAGTGAGCTATAATCGTGCCACTGCACCCCAGTCTGAGCAGCAGAGAGAGACCCTGTCTCTAAAAAAATAAGTAAATAAATAAATAAATAAAAATGAAAAAAAACAAGAGCCTGAATAAAATTGTTTCATGATATGTAAGTGGAAGCAAGTCATGTTTCCAAATCAATATAATTTATATATTGTGATCTTTAAGTGTGTGTGAACATAAAATAATAAATAAACATTAGAGGTACACATTTTCTGTATCAACCACATCCCTAAAAATTTGTACGTTTAACTTGGCCCCAAACCATTTCTTTTGGATCTTGTCATTGGGAAACTGGGTGATCACCTTACTTTGAGGGCTATTTTATATTCGGACATAGTAGGTAGGCCTGGCCTGAGGCTGGATGACGGATGTCAAGTGCTCCCTTCCTAAACCTGCTGCACAGAATTTAGCAAGAAGCAGGTGCTCGAGAGGTGTTTGTTGAATGCTGGCTGAAACGTGTCCCTGAAAGCAGATTTCTTGGGCTGAGTGGCACATTAAACCATCTGCTAATAGAACACCTATCTCAGTTTCTAAGCAGTCAAACTGCAAAGCTAAGGAGTGGCCAGAACATTCTCTGCTTTGTGCGGATTTGAATGTGTGAAGCAGAAAGCAGGACAATGTTACCTACAGGAAGTCTCTGACCTCTCTATTGCCCAGGCTAGGCAGATGATGGCAACAAGACTCCGGTCTTTATACATGTTACTTCCTGATGACAGCCTGATATAGGCACTGTAATGTGATTCAGGGGTGCCCAAGAGCCTCTCAGGCCTAATATATCATCCTTGCCAGCTTGCCAAAGTGCCTAAAATTCCTACTGATAGGTGTCTTAGAGCCAAGTTGGTGCCCAACTCTTTCCTGCCATCATCCTTTAAACTCCCTTATGGCAGAGCTCTTATTAAAAAGGCAGATGTGATGGCCAGAGGGGAGGCACATGAACCCAGCAACATTTAGATGTCAGTTAGTTTACCAGGTTAGCTGGCTAGTAGCCTAGAGAAAGCCTACTGGAATGGGGCACAGAGTAGTTTGAATTTGAATGGACCCAAATGGAGCCACAGTCTCGAGGGCTCTAGGAAGCTAAAGGCAGAGGGAGGACCCTGGAACTTTGGGGGAGGCAGAGCATCTGTGTGGGAGGCAGAATTCTAAGACGACCCCCAGGGGCCTTTGCCCTTGTATGGTCTCCTTCCCTTGAGTGTGGGTGGAACCTGTGAATCAGATGAGATTTCACTCCTGTGTCTATGTTATGGTAGAAGGGATTTTGAAGATGTAGTTAAGCTTCTGAATCAGTTGACCTTAAGAGGGAGATTATCTGGGTAGGCCTGATCTAACCACATGAGCACTTCACACCTGGGTCTAGAGGTCAACCCTGAGGGAAGCTGGAGCTTCAGAGCACGAGAAGATGGGACATGCCATCTCTGGCCTGATGATGGAGGGGCACTCTTTGTGATGTGGTCCCTGTATCATCAGGCCACAGCCTATAGGATCTGAGGGCTGACACCGTGCTGACAGCCAGTAAGACAATAGGGACCTCAGTTCTTCAACCACAAGGAATTGAATTCTACCAACAATGAGAAAGGGTTTGAAAGTGGATATTCTGAAATTAAAAAAGAAAAGTGATTTTAAATGGCTTAAAAAAAAAAAAAGAAAGTGGATTTTCCCCCAGGAGCCTCCAGACAAGGACCCAGCAGGTGGACACCTTGACTGTAGCCTTGTAAGACCCTGAGCTGAGAACGTGGCTGTGCCATGCTGGACTTCTGACCTACATAACTCCTAGTTAATAACTAGGTATTGTTTCTTCAATGGGTTTCTTCATTATATTTATAAACAGACATATGTGTATATACACACACACATGCATATAGATTGTACTGATCAGGGGTAATGACATCCACATACTGTCTACTTTATTTTGTAGTTAAATCTATATGATATGATACAAGTAATAATTAAAAGAAAGTGAAATTTGCTTCGGCCTGGGGGAGGCATAATTTTTTTTGCTCATGTGTCCACAGGTCTGTCCATCAAAGTTGTGATCTGTTGGGTGGTTTCGCTTTTGTGGCTGGCTGGGTCTGGCTCTTGGCTCTAAGTTGGACTCAGATTCGCTTCCTGAGTGTTCACTCTGGGGCCCTGGCAGAGGAGGCAGCAGTGCTCTGATGGGGGATGCTGTTCTCAGGGCAATGCCAGAGGGGCGAGAGAGAGCGCATGTGGAACCATGCTGCCTCTAAGGCCAGGCTTGGAACTGGTATCCTGCCCACATTTCGTTGGATAAAGCAAGTCACATGACTGGATTCCAAGTGGAGGGGTGGGGAAGTATTCTCCAGCTTTGGAAGAGGAAGGCAGAGAGTAAACATTTTTGAATGTCAATCTAATCTACCTCCGGGGGTAAGCGGAACATTTGTGTGTATGTATATCCTGCCTCTTTAAACACGTAAGCACCCACTCGGTCAGTGATATCCCCGAAGTGCTGAAAGACTTTAGTCCTTGGACATCTAACGCATATGACAAGCAAACAAACAGAATCCTGGACAGTGTTCAACTGTTTTAGCATGAGAGTTGCCCCAGTGTTAATTTCTTCTGCTCTTTCTTTTGGCCTCACTACATTAATTCAGGTCACACTGTGTTAAAAAATGAGACAAGAGAGTGTTTCAAAGAAAAATGTTCTCTATGAAATATTTAAACCTGGTTAAAACTACCAGCAAGATGGAGTTGAATGTTTTATGTGGTTCCCTTCAGGTAGGACGGGAAGAACAGTGGTAGTAAACCCATGCCCTGTGTTTATTACTCAATTGCCCGGAGGAATTTCATACCCAAAGGCAAACACCCCTGCTGAGATATCGGGTTCTCTCAGTTTGTTCGAAAGGAATGGAAGTTAGAGATTCCAGTACCAGTCACTTTATGAAAAGAATCAAGGGAAGACGGGCGCAGGTGGGGGTGTGTTGCTATTTATTTATTGAGGGTCTTCCATGTACTAGAGACCATGGCCGCCATTTTGTATGTGTGGGTAATTATGGCTCAGAGAGGTTAAGTAATTTATCTAAGTTCTCATGGTTAGGGAGAGGTGAGCCAGGATTCAAATTCCAGAAGCCTAGGCTCTTAGGAACGACACTGTATTTTGGTGTAATGGAGGTTCTTTCCATACCTCAGGGATTGGAAGCTCACTTCTCATAGGGCAGATGATATAGACAGCTCGAGCTTGTAGTAGTGACCTAGTGCTGACCTTTGGACGCTTTCTTTATCACGTCTACTGGTGCTAATCAGCAACCTCTTGTCTCAGACAGTTCTTTAAACTCCTCAGCTTTTCCTCCTCAGCTTTTCCAGGTAAGTCCTTCAATTCCTTCTCACATGACACAGTGTTCAGTTTTAATCACCCTGGGTTACCTTTCTTCAGATGAAATCTAGCTTTTCTTAAGTGGCAAGGAACCCAAAGCAAGAAGAATCCTCAAAAACAGAGGCAAGCCCACGTGCTTTATCTTGGTGCTACCAGGGCAGGCGATTTTCTGGTGTGGATGCCTGTCTGGAAGTCTAGGCAGCCCCTTGTCCATTATGCCGCGTGGAGGTTGCCCCGGGCGCAGGGGCTGTGTGGTGTGCAGGAGCTCTGGGCTCCAGCCCTGGTGTGGATGCTCAGCAGAGTTGAAACCACGGAGTCGGCTATCACTTGCTTCTCTGCGGTTATTTATTAGCCAGGCATTTATTACACCACTTAAAGAAGAGACACAGGAAAGGGAGGGTAAACTGAGAGACGAGCCACAGTGATCAAATACTCATTTCTTTTCTCCCTGACGGAACATGATAGGAGATCATAACCAACTGGTCCTTGAGCATCTCAAGCTTGTAGGTTATGCTGTCTGCACTACTAAATAATCATGGTGTGGATTACATGTGGGTCTTGCTAGGTGTGGATTTATGAATAAATATGAAAAATAAGAAACGCAAACATAATTGAAAGGAAGAAAAATAGCGTGCTTCAAGGAAATGCACTAAAGAAATGGACGTGCTGTCACACAAAAAGTCTCTGTAGCTTGATATTCAGTATAAGACAAATTCATACCTTGTTTAGGAAGAAACTTTCCCTTTCTCTTCATGTTTTAACCAAATCCACATCTTTCCTTGATGCCTTGTAGAGCACCTTCACTTGAGCATGTGACTGCTTCGAATGCAGACCTCTCTGTATTTACTACAGCATCCAGGCTTGAAGGTGTGTCCTAAATGCACAGTCACCACTTGGAAAAGGGATTTGGGCAAAGTCTCAGGTTATAGGTTGAACTGGGTGCCTCCCCAAATTTGAAGGTTGAAGTCCTCATCTGCGGTACCTCAGAATCTGACCTTTGGAGATAGGGTCTTTATAGAGATATGAAGTTAAAATGAGGTCATTAGGTTGGGCCTTAATCCAATATGAGTGGTGTTCTTTTAAGAAGAAGAAATTTGGACTTGGACATGCATAGAGGGAAGACGATGTGTAGAGACACAGGGAGAAGAAAGCCATCTACAAGCCAAGGAGAGAGGCCTGGAACAGATTCTTTCCTTACAGCCCTCGGAAGGAACCAGCCCTGCTCGACACGTTGATTTTGAACTTCCAGCCTCCAGAACTGGGAGGTAATAAACTTCTGTTGTTTAAGTCACCGGGTTTATAGTACTTTGTCACAGCAGCCCTAGCAAACGAATGGGCCCCATTCAGAGAGAAACATGTGTGCCTGGTAAGAGAGGGAAGACAGAGAAAGGGGGAAAGCAACGCACTGGGGAGAGCTTTATTACCTCACGATCCGTGTGGGCACGATGGTGGCCCAGCTTGGGCGTGGAGGAGGGATAGTGACAGACATGTCCTGCAATGAGGTCATGGCAGTGAGTGTTCAGTTTATTTCAAATATATAAAAGCATCAATTATCATCCCAAACTTAAAAATAATTCTAAACTTCAGGTAATTTTCATTCTTTAAAAAAATTTTTTTTGATTGGATGTTGCAGTCCACAAAGCAAGAGTAGAGATGCCAAAGGGGGAAAAGGGTATCTTCTTGGTAGGAATTGGCATTTATTTTGTCCCCCGCCCCCACCAGTGGATGTCCCCAGCCCCTCATTCTTTCACAGGGCCGTCTGGCTGAAGGGCGCCCCGGGCCCTCTGAAAGCAACCACTGCAAATTCCTTTAGGTCGGGATTTGATCGGGCTGTTTTCATTCTGCTTTCTATTAAGATGAACTGCCAGTGTGTGTTATGTCCAGACAAGCACCTTGTGGAAACCCAGAAAAAGCTGCAAAATAGAAACGAGGTAATCTCCTTGAAGTGGCTTGTCGGGGCCTTCTCAGGTCAGTGGGGAGGAGCCGAGCTCCACAGCGTCCCTGAGATCTGAGTGGGGTTGCGGGAGTGCCGGGTGCCTGCTCCTGCCTGCCTCCTCATGCACTTGGAAATCACAAAAAGCCTTTATGTCCACTGCAGCCCGTGAATTGGCTTTCATCATTGGCACCAAAGACCCGCCACTCTCGGGTAATAAAGGACACGAAGATCAATCCCGAGGGAGAAGACTCCAGTTCCAGAATGTCCCTTTGTCCAGAAACAGCTGTGTGGAATTCAAGACTATCCAAGGATGTAAAGATCACAGAATCTCTTTCTTTCATTGTCTACTTGTTCGTCTGGGCACCACACTGTGCTTCTGCCATCCACGGAGCTGCCCACCACAGTGAAGGCGTGAGGCCTTAGGTTAAAGATTTATTCTTTTCTGCAGAGGCTCAAGGCAGGTGTTAACTCTCTCCTTCCCTTTCTTTCACTTAAAATATTTTTATTAATATCATTTGGAAACTACAGACATAAGAGTATACAAAATCATATGTGGACTATTTAAAGAGCAATAAAGCAACCAACACCCATGTACCTATCTCTAACTCCAAGAAATAAATGCTTTCTTGTTTCAGGGGTATTGTAGTAACACCAGCAGAATCTTATTTTTATTTGGGATACTTTCTTTTGACATACCTGTGTTACCCAGTCAAGCTATGAGGCTCAAAAGAAGATTAGGGTAGAGAATAACTAACTTGGGTGTTGGGATATGCCAAATATTAGCAAACAATGGCCTAGCATTGCAGCAAATCACTTTGTTAGTGCATGTAGCACAATGTCAAAGAATCTGTTTCAAGGTTGGTAGAAATGTAACTATGTACATTAAGATCCATCCATTCATCGTCCACATATATATGATTTATTGGTAATTCATTAATTCATCAATCAAATATTTATTGTGTGCCTACTATGTACTAAACACTCGAATAGACCCAAAAGGAGTAGGATGAAAATGGGGAAAGGGGCAGGAGCAGAGCTATGTTTCCTTCCTCCAAGTCAAGCATACTTGACCCTTTTCCCAGTGACATGAGGAATGAAATGATGACCTTGTCCCCGGCGTCATACTACAAGGCCAGTGCCATCACTCTTAGCTCTAATCAATTAGGGACGGTTTGCCTTCCTAGATTCCTAGCTCTTCGACTCTCCCCCCAAGCCCACCCTCAATCTAGTATAAGCCCTAAAAGGACCTGAGGGCCTTAACCCATATGGTGCTGGGATGTATTCTGCTGTCCTCTCTGGGGGTGGCACAAGTGCCACAGTTGAGGAGGAGCTCCACTTTCAGCTGGGCCTGGTGGGGGAATTGTATGAACAAATGTCCATCTGTGGAGTGGCAATTCTGGGAAATGAGATCCAGGCAGATGTGCTGTTGTGGAAACTGGGGGTGGGAGCTGGTACAGCACATGGGCAAGGAGGTACAGGTGGGTTGGGTATGATGAGCTTACATTTCCTTGGTTTACTGCTTCCTTTCTGGGAAGAAAGGATGAGATCACATGCATTGATCTGTGTGTTGTATGCCAGGCACTGAGCTAGGCTTGATATAATTTCATCTTTACAAAACCCTCCTAGGCAGGTATTCTTATCCCCATTTTACAGTGGAGGAAGCTGAGGGTTTGAAAGGGTAAGTGACTTGCCCAAGGTTTTGTAGCCAGAAGTGATGGGGCTGGTATTCAAATCTGTCCTTTGTTTACGACACTGTTCAGCCTCTTCTGTTCAAGAGAGGTCAAATCCTGAAGGGGCCAACTGCACTGTACCAGAAGGTGCCAAACAAGTCATCCTGTTCAACACAACCCCCGGCTGCCACAGAGGCACCTGCTGTGCTGTTTCTAGTACCTGATATGTTCTACTGCTCAGGCACAGGGCAGGGGGCAGGGGTAATTCAGGACAGGATGCAAATTGGTTGTTTTTCATTTTCTGATTGCCCCTTTCTCTTCCTGTTCAACTTTTCTACCTCTCCAAGGTGTCCAGTGCTCCTGGCACAGAGAAGCAGCCTGACACAGGGGGGTGTCCGTGAGTTTGGGATGGAACCCCAGCTTTGTAACCAACTGGGAGATTTCAGGCAAGCTCCAGTTTCCTTGTCTGTGCAAATGACACCAATGGGGTCTACCACACATTGGTAGAGCCCAGCTATCCAGCCTGGCATGCACAGCAGGAACTCCTCAAATGGGACTCCTGCCTTTTTCCTGCCTTCATCCACCTGCTGCAGCTTCCTGACCTTAACCACCCCTTCCACATGCGCAGTTCTCTCCAAGGCCTGATCCTCATGCTGCTCCCCAATCTTGGTTATTTTTCCTGAGGTATTTGTGACAATTAAAAGTGGAATAGGTAGCTCTCTGGGAACATCTTTGCATTTTGACAGGAATTTTCTAGAAATAATAACTTAGTTCAAACAATGAATCTCTGCTGGTGACATTTAAGGCAAAGTGATAATCCAGTGAAGAAGATATTTCTGGACAAATGGATGTTTATTGATTCCTGAAATCTTGATGATGAGCCATTGGTGCTGGTCTAACAAATGATCCATTGTGTCTTCTATGGCTGGCTCCACATGTGGGAATGCTGATGAAAGTTGGAGAAACATATTACTAAACATATTACCATTTTAAACTCAAAACTCATTTAGTCTCCTTAAATTCTCTCTGTTACTGTATTTATTGTATATATCGTATTTTATGTATCTGTCATTGTGTTTCCAATGATCCCCAGGCCCAAGCCTCATGAGCACAGCCCAAACTAGGGAATCACCAGACTGGGAGTTCATTTCTTGGTAGAATGTCATGTACTTAACATTCGTGGATACCTTGTAATTAACTGTTCACTTTACCTCCACCTGAATGTTATGGCAAAATTGCAGTGCATGGTCCTTTAGCAATTACTGTGTTTGGGCACATAATGACAAATCTCATTTAACGTATATCTTAGTGTGAGACCAAGCAACCTCTAAACCCATAGACTACAGATCTATTTATTTATTTAATTAATTAATTAATTTATTTTTGGAGACAGGGTCTCACTTTGTCACCCCTACTAGAGTGCAGTGGCATCATCGTAGCTCACAGTAACCTCAAACTCCTGGGCTCAAGTGATCCTCTTGCCTCAGCCTCCCAAGTAGCTGGGACTACAGGTGTGTGCCATGACGCCCAGCTAATTTTTCTATTTTTTGTGGAGATGGGGGTCTCACTCTTGCTCAGGCTGGTCTCGAACTCCTGATCTCAAGCAGTCCTCCCACCTCGGCCTCCCAGAGTGCTAGGATTACAGGTATGAGCCACCACGCCTGGCCAGATCAATTTCTTTTAAATGAGCATATAGTGGTTTTTTGTGTAATCGCTTTTGAAAGAAACACAGATGTCTGGAATTGCTTTGGAAAATTAACCACATGCACATGTCCACACATGCACACACACGCACGTGTACACATACACAAAATGCCATCAAAAGTCACCACCTCTGAATTTTCATGATAAAGAGTCTTAAAATTGGCAGGGACTTTAGCAATTCTCTACTCTAAATTCTTCCCTTAATAGTGAAGAAACTGAGGTTTGGAGGGGGAGGAAAGCCTGAGTTTGCACTGCTAGGTAGTGAAAGAGTCAGGGCTTTGTCCAGTTCTTTCCAGTGTCCGTGGCCCTTCCTTCTTTCCTTCCTTCCTTCCTTCCTCCCTTCCTTCCTTCCTTCCCTTAAGTTCCTAGAGATCTTCTTCTACTAACCACATGACTGGCTTCCTCGCTTTCCTCAGATCTCTGCTTTCCCTTTGCACCAACATAGTGTAGCGCCCCCGACCCCCCAGGACTCCCTATTCTCTGTCTCATTTCCTCCCAGCTCCCATCCTAGGTGTTTATCACCTTCCCCCTCCAACCAGAATGTGAACTTCATGAGAGAAAGGACTTTGTTTTGTTCACTGAAAAATCTGCAACACCTACAACAGCGCCTGGTGTACAGCAGGTGCTCAATAAATACCTGTTGAATGACTGGGTGAGCATCTAGTAGGGAGAGGCAAAGGCTGCAGAAACAAAGGTGAGCAAAAGACTCCTGCACCTGCTCTCTTGGAGCATTCAGCATAATGGAGGGGCCTCACATTAATTTATTGTGATATATTTTATGAGGAACATTATAGGGGTCACACGCGTGCACAGGGGTCTTGATGTGGTCTGGGGGACTTAAGGACGATAGTGGGAAAAGAGCATGTGCACACTCTGTGTTGTCATTACTGAATCAGGATTACTGAATGTATTTACCCCCAGTAATGTCTGCATGTTGTTTTGTGAAACACAAAGTTGATTTGGTTGCTGCGTGACTGGTTTAGCCTCTGAATGGTCTGTGCCTGGTTATTTAAGGGCTTAGTGGTGATGGGATGATCCTCTGGATAAGATTGCATAGGGATACATATCCTAAGCGTGGAATACACCCCCCTGATTCACTGAATGTTTTTTGGACAAATTTATTCTGATGGGAAGGCAGCACTCAATTTTTTAATATCTCCCTGGGGAAATTCATAGTTGGAAGGGAAGACTAGTTACCTTCCAGAGAGGCCACATGATGTCGCTGTTGCTTAAATATAAATGAAAACCCATCTTTTGTGAGGTCCAGTTTATGAAGAAAGTTTCAGGAAGATGTAAAACTGTTGTTCCAATAAGAGGAACACGTTTATACACTTAAACAACATTTCTAAACATAAAAACAGCTGTCCTATACCCCAGGGCCACTGTTTTAATTTTTATTATTATTATTTTTACTTTATTTAGCAATATCAAAACTGTCTTGGTCTTACCTAGTGATCTCTTTAGAAGAATTCAGAGCACCATTATGTCTAAAATCTCATATGTCCTTGAAGAGTTTTAAAATATAAATATTTCATTGAAACGTTATAAAATACAAAAGAATAAAGATGACGTGTGTTGTGAACAGAGGATTATGATTACTTCGGCTTTCTGCACCCAAGACCCTCTCCAAAAATGGACACTTATAGATTCCATCTGCCTACATTTCTCAAATCAACATAATTTGTTCAAAGTTTGTCTATTGTCCATTTTCAAAAAGCTTTTCTCTCCTTTTTCTTTTCTGTCCCTCCTTTCCTTTTTACTTTTCAGAGAATTTTGATCGTTTCCTTGATCATTTCAGTGATCGACTTTGTTCTTTTCTTGGTTCATTCATGCTTCAAACATTTACTGCACACCTGGCACGTGTGAGACCTTATTCCAGGGAATGTGTGAGACAGACAGAGCTGAGCATATCATCTCCATATATAAGGCTCTTATCCTCTTGTAAGACTGTAGGACAGATTCACAAAAATAATAAAAAGAATCTTCGTCATATGTCACACCCTGTGCCAAGCTTTTTACATGTTATTTCATTTAAATCTCATGACAACTCTTGTTAACCCCATTTTACAAGTAGGAAAACTGAGTTTTAGGAAGGCTCAGTAATTTGCCTGAGGTTAAACCACTTGTGTATGGCAGGGCTGAGATTTGAATCCTGGTACATTTGGCCACAGAGCCTGAGATATACTTTGTAGACTTTCAATAATATTAGGCAAAATGAGGTAAGTGTTAAAAATAGAGGTTCAAAGTGCTGTGGGAATTCATATCTGGAGAGGTTTTATGGAGGAAGTGGCATTTGGGAATGGCTTTCAAGGGCATATAAAATTTCTTCTGGTAGAGATGGGAAGGGAGCCTCTATCAAACAAAGGTTTAGTTCTTGCTCATGCTATATTTACAAGATAAACTGGCAAAGGGTCTTGGTTCCACACATTGACTCAGGGACCCAGGCTGAAGGGCCACTGCCTTAGACTTGCATCCTCTGGAACACGAGCAGGAGGGGAAAGCAAAGATGAATGGGGGCTTTATTACCTTTGCCTGGAAGTGACTCACGTGGCTCTGCTCACATTTCACTGGCTAGAACTAGTCGTACGGTCCTGGTTAACTGCAAGAAGGCTGGGGAATGGAGGGAACTGATGGAATATTAGTGAATATGCTGCCTCTTTCCTACGATTGTGCTGCCTCCCTGGAATTAGGGAAAACATGCATTATTGTCCAGATTTAACCAGTGGATAGGCTTTGGCACAGAAAGATTAAGTGACTCACTCAGGATTACCTGGTAACCTTGGTCATAGCTACCAAGAGCGGGTAGAATAAGGATGACGTTATTTCAGGAGCCTCTCCGCCTACCCCTACTCCTATGTCTTTATTTTCTCTCATGATTGGTTGAAAGAGATGGAAATTATACAGTTTCAAATGGTTTTCTTTGTCTTAAGCCCTGGGTGCTTTAAAAATTAAAATGGTCTTTAGAGATATACCATATTGAGCTTGAACCACAGGTTCAAGCCCCTTTTGGAAGGATGGGATGGGAATGGTGTTTTCTAGCACAAATAAATAAACAAATATGCAAACAAATACCATTGAAAAAATGATATTCTCATTTCAAGCCTGGTGTTTCCCAACCTTTTCCAGTGGAAGATCAACTCACCGGGGGGAATATTTCTCTCACCTACCAGGTGTACCTCTGTGCCAAACCTATCTGCAGCACCTGGAAAATCATCTCAAGACTGAGCCATTGTTGTCTGTGGTGAATGGAGCATTTGCTTGTTTCAAGTGACATACTAGGCAACTCTCTTCCAAACAGCAAGGTGCTTACCCATGTGGAAAAAAAAAAAAAAATGAAAGGAACAGCCAGATTTGGTTACCATCGGAGCCACATGATTCAGAGATATCCTTGTTAATGACAGTTGCACAGCTGGATAATTAATCAAAGTATGGCAGGAATATAGTGCAGTCTAATGCGCACAGCCCCATCCGGTCTCCACGGGATCAGGCCATCATGTGTTTGTTCTCCTTTGGAATGGCTTGAGATTATTCAATTATTCAACAGCTTCCCTCCTTGCTGTGATGGGATGTATGGTTTTTAATTGGCACCAGGGTCTTTCAGTTCCTGTGAAGTTTGCTAGTTACTCTTCTGATTCTAGTCCCTGGAAGCCTGAATGTTTATCTTTATCTAGAGCTGGGCTCAAACAATGCACCCTGAAGTACTGGTCAGTTTTTAAAAAGCAATTCTGCCAAGCAAGTGGTGAAAAAAATCATGGCAAAATCCGCATTTCAGTCTTGCATGTTTTCTCACTACCCGTATTATTCTTGCCATAGAATATAGGATAAAAAGTTTATCTTTGGCATGAATTTTCTCTGCTGTTATGATTAATTTTGTAAATGTTGTCTTTTCTTTAGGAGAGATTTTTAGGTTTTAATATTATACTGGTGTATAAATATTTGCCCATTATGCTGTTTCTTTGAAGTGCTTTTTAGAATAGCAGTTCAATATTTCTAATACATAAATACTATGTTTTTTCCAAATTTAGGAGAGAGATTATTATATTTGTTCAGAGACATTTATGAAGACATAGATTATCACCTATTTTAGGGTCTTTGAACATAAAGTTGCAATGAAATCTCATTAAGTGGGCTGCTTTACTGTTCTTACCTCTCTAAATATTTGCCCTCTGTAGTGGAATTTTTCTCCTTGAGGCACAAATTCTTCCAACCCTCTGTGTTAATTAATTCAGAATGTTCTTTCCCCAGCTTAGTCCCTGCATGGCTCTGCTAGACAACCTTCCTAACACTTTCCTGCTAACACTTGGCGTTGCTGCCTGATCATTTCAAGAGTAATAACTTACCACAAGTCCAACTCTGAGTCTGGTATTCCGGGCCCTATTTAACTTGACCTTAAAAAAGGACCCTGCCTTTTATCTTGCTGCCTCCCTACAAACATCTTTTCAGTTCATCTCCTTTGTCTCCTTCTAGGTGCTTTGTAATCAAAGGGAGGTTTCCAGCCAGACAGCAGCATCAGTACCACCCGGGAGCTGCTACCTGCAGAATCTCAGGACTCACCCGGTGGGGGTGGACAGAGGATCTTTATCTCCCAGGTCATTCCTGCACACGGTTTGAGAAGCCCTGCTCAGTCCATTCAGGCTGCATTCTTGCCTCTATGCTTTTGCTCATACTGTTCCCTGCCCCTGGAATGTCATCTCTTCTTTCCTCCACTTAGGTGAATTTCCTTAATTTTTTAGGGGCTGGCCAGCTGCACTCCCACGTTCTTCCTTAAACCTTGTTATGAGACATCTTAATACTGAGTCTTAAGTTTGGAGTTAGTTTTTGAAGACAGGTCATTAAGTAAAAAGTCACATAGAGTCAAAAGCACCCTTGGAAATTTAAGTTGCCTATCAAGTGCAACATAGATGAATTAATGCATCTTATGCTGTCTGTCAGTGAGTCCATCTATGGTCAAATTTTTCTTCCCTGTCAGAACACTTTGCTATCTATTTGGCTGAATACAAGATATACTTGTGTACTTGTGTTTAGGAATTATATTTGTATAGAGGGTGTATTTCCCCCACTTCCAAGTGTATATAGCTGAATTTGCGCAAGTTAAATATGTATAAGAAGTAACTAACTCCCTTGAAGCCAGGACTGATGTGTTCCCACTGACGTTTTTATTGCCATGTTGAGTTGGAGCTGGTCAGAGCAAATGTGAAATATTGGGACTATTTCAAAATACGTGTTTTGGATTCTTCTGAATTAATTGTGAATCATTCACCTTTCATTAAAGAAGGGATCCCAAACATTTAATACATTTTTAAAAAGTGGAAAAAGAAGAAAAACAATTTTTAACTTAGCACAAGGCTTGTTCGAAATGAGAAAGAATCTGTATATAACAGGGAAACAAAATAAGAAAAAGGAGAATGAAAAGGAAGAAAAGCAGAAGGAAGCGCAAATCTTGCCGCCCAGCCAGGTTCATTTGCCGGCTGCCCGAGAGGAAGCCAAGAAGCTGAGACAGCAGGGCTTACGGCACAGGAAGTTTGGTCTGCATAGCGCCAAGCGGGGAGACGGGGGAAATTTCTCAAATCTGCTTCTCCAAGAATTTGGGAGACAGGGTTTTTAAAGACAATTTGGTGTAGGCAATTGGGTCTGCTGATTGGCTGGATTTGGGGCAGAACCATAGGGTTGTAGAAATTGTCTTTTTTGCAGATCAGGTTCTTGGGTGGGGGTCGCAAGGCCAGTTGAGTCAATTCCTCTGTATGGGCTGCTGGTCTGGCTGGGTCAGCGGGTCCACTGGAATGCGGGACCTGGAAGATATCTCAGAAACTACCCCTAGGTTTCAAAAAGGTGATGTTTTCTATGGAGAAAGCTAAGAATCTTTATAACCACCCGCTATGTGTATCCAGAGTGGCAATTATAGAGAAGCAAACAGAGGGACAATGGTTAATAATTGTCATTATTTTTAGCTAGGGCTGTGCCTTATTTTTAGCTAGGCCCTTACCATAGTTCTTGACTTGCATCCCATTATTGATTTGTGTAAAGGGGGGTTTCAGTTACACCTCTACATAAAGCTGAAACAGTAGAAAAATACATTTTAAATAGGTTAATGTTGCCTGTTACAGACTGAATTGTGTCTCCCCTCACCCCCCCCCATTCATATGTTTAAGTCCTAACCCCCAATGTGACTGTATTTGGAGATTGGGTCTTCAAGGAGGTAATTAGATTATATAAGATCGTAAAGGTTGCACCCTAATCTAATAGGACTGGTGTCCTGATATAAGAAGAGGAAGAGACACCTGAGCTCGCTCTTTCTCTTTCTGCAAGTGCGAGACGAAAGGCCATGTGAGGACAAAGTGAGAAGGTGGCCACCTGCAAGGAGCAGTGGCCTCATCAGAAACCAACATGCTGGCACTTTGGTCTTGAACGTCCAGCTTCCAGAACTGTGTGAAAATAAATGTCTGTTGTTTAAATCCCCCAGTCTATGGTATTTTGTCATGGCGGCCCAAGCTGACTAACACACTGCTTAACCAAGATCACTGTCCTAAGGATGGCATGGATTAGTGTTTTAACCCGAATTCTCATTATTTTGGCCATGACAGAGGTAGAACTGCAGTAATATAATTCATTGTGCAGCTATTGGTCTGTCCATCTCAGCAATTGCTTCCTACTTGTTGATGCTCATGAGATGAATGAAGTAAAATTGCATGTTAATTTGTATAACTGTTTAGAGTTTAACCCAAAGCTGTAGTATCCAAATATTTCCCAATGCATTGCGAGTTTTCAAATGGAAGAAATCACCTAAATACTGAAAAAAGGTGAGACTGAAACTGAGTTTGTAGTTTGCTATGGTAGTGAAGTTATTGCAGAAGAAGTATGGCGGGAATCTTAAATAGCTGTAGATTTACTTCTTTAGCTAATAAAACATTCTTCCAGTGGATCAGAGCAGTAAAGGTGGGAATGTCTCTTCCTCTAATATAGCCTTCTTAGTGAGGTGTTAAATTCAAAGCTTACATTCTCTCTCTTTTCTTTAATAAAAAAAGCAGTAAGAAGTAAAATTCAAAGGACTGAAATTGAAATATAAGAGAAGCAGAAAATGTGGAAATTAAGGTGCTGCTTCTCTAATGAGGAATCACATCCAACATTTGGGATTAATGAAGAGAACTGGTTGTCTGAAAAACTTGACCTGGGCTTACATTTGGTATATGTAGCTCTAAATGTTTTGTGTTTCACAATATTCTACATCTAACATCCATCACTCTCAAAGGGCTTCACAAATACTTCATTAATATTATTGCATGGTGGGGTTGGGATGCAGTGAGGCATTCATAGAACTGGGGGTCTTGGATTCAGTCTCTCTAAATTATGCTTTTTTTTTTCTTTCTTGGTTTGAAATGTGTCTAGGTAGGCATATTGCTGGGGAAAATTATTTAAAGCAAATAAGTGAATACATTTGTTGAGTATAACATTTCACTATATAACATTTCACTACCCCCAGCTTCTTGCCTTGAGAATATTAAGACTCCAGAATTTAATTGTTTCAAAAGTATGAGTCTTACTGGGGCCACATGACCAGATGGACCGAGCTTTGGGAAAATCAGGAGCTTTGGGTTTAAATTCCATTTCCACTTCTAATTTTATGTGTCAAATTGGCTGGGCCATGGTGCCCAGATGTGTGGTCAAACATTATTCTGGATACTTGTGTGAGGGTGTTTTGGGATGAGATTAACATTCAAACCAGTGGACTTTGTGTAAAGAAGCCTGCCCTCCCTAATATCGGTGACCTCATGCAATCAGTTGAAGGCCTGAATAGGACAAAAGACTGACCTCCCCCGAGCAAGAGGGAATTCTGCCAGTAGACAGCCTGTGGACTTGAACTGCAGTGCTGGCTCTTTCCTGGGTCTTCAGCCTGATGGCCTTTGAATTTGAACTACAGCATCAGCTTTTCCCTGGGTCACTAGCCTGCCAGCCCACCCTGTAGATTTTGGACTTGCCAGCCTCCATAATCACATGAGCCAATCCCTGAAAATAAATCTCTTTCTAGATATATCCACAATGTCTTGGTGCAGTTTCTCTGCAGAACCCTGACTCCTACACTATGGAATCCTGGTCCCCTCCTTTTATTTCTCTGAGGCTCAAGTATGCAATCTGTAAAGGGAGGGAGTGGAACCGCACAGCCTCTCAGGCCTCTTAGCGATTAAAAAATACATGATACAAAAACTTGCTAATTTTGACATGTACAATATGTTCACAGGCCATGAACTTTTACTTTTTAGAAATTTTGATATATATCACCAACTTTCAGAAAGGATATATCCATTTTTTTAAAAATTGAGCAGTATTGTATTTGATTTTTTAAAAAATTTTTTATTGAGGTCAAATATATATATATATATATTTATCATTTTTACCATTGACATGTACACTTTTTACAAAGAGTAATGAAAGCAAATTCCAGAGAAGCACTAGATAAAAATTTGGAAACACTGTCTCATTTCTTGACTTTTTACTTAAGATTTAGAGGCAGTTGGGTCAGTCTCTGCTATGGTGAAATACACGTGTCTCAGCACTGTCCCCAAACACAAGATACTGTGGCTGGGCTCTGCTGTTGAGTCTGTCCTCTCTGGGCACAGTCCTACCCTCCCACCCACCACCACCACCCTGCCAACATTCTCCTACTTGCTATGGGCACTGGCATCTTTCGGTGCAGGCTTGCACTTCCCAACTCCTGAGCCACGTGTCAAGGCAGGTGGGACGTAAGTTGACTCAGACCCTAGCTGGCATCCAGAGATGAGAGGCTGGGCCCCAGCCATTCCATAACCATGGCTGTTTGCCTAGTGTGTGATTATGTCTTTGATTCTTAATCATTTTTCCAGGCAGCAAAACCAACACAGATTCATTGCACAATAGCACTAAAAAAAACCCAAAAAACAAAAACAAAACAAAACAAAACTATCCATTGTGACACCTAGAGACAATTACTATTCACATTCTTCCTTGCTCTCCCTTTTGAGGGTCTTGCTCTAATGTACTTGGAAGAAGGAAGATTTCTTCATTTCCAGTCCCGGGCCAGTCAGGGTCACCAGGTATGAGTGTGCAGATTGTGTGCTGCACAATCTGGAAGGCAATCCATCATTTCACTGTTGAGCCTTTAAGTCTCTAGTGACTCGGCCACAAGCTTTTGTGTTCAAGGAATTTTCCTAAGGCTTACAGTTGATGGAGGGGGCCTTAGATCACAGCCTTGCCCAGAACAGAGGATATGTCCCATTTGAAGATTAGACACCCCTGCGCTTAATCATCCCCCAGCCATTTTGAGCAAGGGAATATTTCTCACAGGCTGCCTCTTCCTTCAGCCTAAACTTCTCATCATACTCCTGAGACGTGCTTCCATCCACCGGCTACTTCTCCTCAGCCAGGACTCTCCACTCTCCAGCCCCACAGGAGAAAGTTCTAAAATTCTGGTTACTTTGTTATACAGAATATTTTAATTCTTCTCTTAATTCTATCTTTTCAGACCATGTCCAGGGTACCTTGCTTTTCACATCCAAAGAAAGGCCCAGGAAAGTGTTATCTTAAAAGATCAGTTCTCTCCCTAAGAAGACTTCTCAACCCTCCTACATATGCATGTTCTTCATTTTCTTTATTGGTGTTCATTTTTCTTGGATGTTTGCATTATCACTGATGGCAGAAGGATAACAAATTTGGCCTGGAACACTGTTCTGGAGATACATGAATATTGAGTTTTAAATTCCTTATCAGGGCTTTCTCTCTTCTCAAATATTTGCTCCTCTTCCTCCTTCACAACATGGCATCTAAATTTTCACACTGATTGGGGAGGATCCATGGGCTCATCTTTGCGCTCTCCTCAGGAACTCTTGGCTTCTTCAAAGTTGTCTGTTGACTTTCCTGGCACGCTGCTAGAGTTAGCTATGGGGTCTGAGCTGGTGTCACTCAGGGCTACTTCTCTGGGATTTGTTGGGGCCAGGTGGTCCATCTCCTGTGGGCTCTGCCCCACCTCAGCTCTGCAATGGTACCAGTCCTGAGACCTGGCCGTGGGTCGCCCAAGAGCTGGCCTGGGCTTCCCACTCTTCACCTTCCACTCTGGGGTCACCTTTTAGCCACCATCTGTGTCCTGCCCTGGGAGTGTGCAGGAACATCTGGAGCATTCCTTCCACATCAACCTGAAGCCCAGAGGGACCTCCTCTCACTTTATGTGCCACACTGCTGTTTTAGCACTGCTGTGGCTCCCTGAGTGGGCACTGGGATACCCAGGGACTTGGGCTACCAGATTTAGGTAATAAAAATACAGGATACCCAGTTAAATTAGAATTTCACATAAATAATACATAATCTTTTAGATTATTTAGTGTGTAATATTTGAAACATACTTATACTAAAAAAGTATTTATTATTTATCTAAAATTAAAATTTAACTAGGAATCCTGTATTTTATCTGACAACCAGGTACAACATCCCTCTTTGGTTGGTTTCTCTCCCCATTCCTGCTGGAAGGACGAGGGACTGCAGGTGGGCACTATACTCTGACGAGATCCTGCTGGTTTTACACCTCCTGTTTGAGATGTGGCTATTCTTTTTTATAAGTTAGGATTATGTTGGAAATAGTTATATATTCACTTCTTTCTCACTTAGCACAATCATTTTTTCCAAACACATTTTTTTTTTTTTTTTGAGACAGGATCTCGCGCTATAGCCCAGGCTGGAGTGCAGTGGCGTCATCACAGCTCACTGCAGCCTCAAACTCCTGGCCTCAAGTGATCCTCCTGCTTCAGCCTCCCAAGTAGCTGGGACTACAGGCATGTGCCATGACGCCCAGCTAATTTTTCTGTTTTTTTTTTGTAGCGCTGGGTCTTGCTCTTCCTCAGGCTGGTCTCGAACTCCTGACCTCAAGTGATCCTCCCGCCTCGGCCTCCCAGAGCACTAGAATTACAGGTGTGAGCCACCATGCCCGGCCCAAAACACAATTTTTAATGGCTAATGAAGTTCACATATTGCTTGGTTTTTCAATGAATTTCTAAGGTGTTGATTTAGAAGTCTTTCTTGAGTTGCTCTTAGATGCCAAAGTATTGTTTTGGTGCTGAGGATACAGTGTTGAACAAGTCAGAAATGTGTCTACTTTCAAAGATTTACATGCCAGTCAGGAAGACAGATAACAGACATGCTAAGTTTTAAATGTTCTTGCCACAAAAAAATGATAAGTTTGTAAGATAATACATATGCTGGTTAGCTTGATTAGCCATTCCACAATGTATACATATATCAAAACATCATGCTGTACACCATAAATATATTCAAGTTTTATTTGTCGATGAATAAGATAAAATAGACATCCTAAGTAAATACAATAAACTCAGCTTATGGTAAGTGCTGTGGGGACCACGGTGAGTGACTATATGGACCCAGGTGGTCCAAACCAGGCCAGTAAGAATTCTTCCTTGGGCTGAGAGAAAGGTCCTGGCAGTGTCTTTGAGAGCAGTGGTTTTGAAACATAAAACTCAAGACCTGACGGTGGCCATGTTTACTACCACGTGAAGAAGTAAGTGGTGAGAGAGAATAAATAAAGTATCACACAGGTAAAAGTGGTAATGACAGTTGAGAGTCTTGGAGGTCTGTGGGTCCCTGGGTTCAGATGTTCCTGATTTCCACCTTCATCCCTGCCTTTCCAGTTTGTTTGTTCAGCCCGTCCTAGAATCCTATGAGCCAATAAATTATATTTTTGCTTTAACTTAGTTTGATTTGAGTTTGATCATGAGCAACCTAGAGTTCTGACTAATACTAAAAGGGTGCACAAGAGAGAATAATTTACCCCAGTAGCCCACCCAGACCCATCGTAGGGTCCTGTATCAGATTGGCTCTCTGTTTACCTCCTATGTGGCTAAAGACAACTGGTCTTCGTCTCCCTGAGTGTGTCTACCTCCCTGCCCATCACTATCAATCCAAATGGATCCCCAGATTCAGAGAAATGAGTGTTTCCTTCTTTCCTATGTAAGGTTTACCTCCTGGATTCTCAGTATTTTTTGGCCTCAGATTGACCTCTTCCTAAAGTGATTGCCCCATGAATGTTTATTCCGTTCAGGTAGGGTCACATGCCCACCCACAGGGGTGTCATCAGGTGTCATGGCACTAACAGGACAACCACACGATAACCTGACATCTGTTTCCCCAGATCTGGATTATTCAGTGTGAATGATGCCATATGTGAGACATCCATGTTGAACCACACCAAGCTGAACTTGATCCCAGGGGCCCGGTGTGGGGATGCCATCCTCTGTCTCCCTACATCGTCACTGCAGGCTACTATTCCTTGCGCAAGTTGTTTTTGACTTGATGGGGAGACAGAATGAGGCAGCGCCCATGTCTGAGTTGAATGCAGTGTGAAAGGGAGGGATATCGGGAGCAGATACAGGTGGTGGGTTGATCCATAAACTGAAGTGAAGAATGAAAGTGGGAGCTTGGAGACAAAGGCGGCCAGGAACCCTCAGGAATCCTGGGTGGATGTTGGATTTGTTAATAAGTGTGAAATGGGACTTGAGGCCAGAGCATCTAGATCTTAAGTATGAAAACCTCAATTAGATCTTGATTACGTATATGATAGACTGAATTTCTTTTTGAAATATACTCTTTTTTTCCTGGTACTATCACTTTAACTCAGGCCTAGAGACTTTAATCAGACAATAATATGAGGTATGGTCCATCTCCTCATTTACTCAAAATTCTTATGTCTCTTCTTGGTTAACTAAAGAATAACAACCATCCAGGATTAAACTGCAATCCGCAACAATGCAGTTAGAATCAGATTGTGTTAATGGGTTTCTTTTTCTTTATTTGTTCTTTAGCTTTCACAAAACTACCCCCACAGGAAATGCTGCCTTGGAGCATTCATGTTTGCAGAAGGGATAGGAAGTAGGCACGCTTGTGGGTGGCGATCAGCCTGCGCTCGGGTCTTCAGAAGTACCCCGCAGTCCTGGCTTGAAGTGTGCACTTTGTGGCTTCAGTCTGCCGGATGGCCCATTCCCCTAACCTGGTTGGACAGGGGTTGACCCTGACCCATGGTTAGCCCATCAGATTCTGTCTCTCAAAACACTGAATGGTGAACCTTAGAAATCTCTCAGTTCATCTCACAGAAGGTGTTGGAAGTTTAGGGTTCTGGACAGCCACCCTACTTCACTCACGAGAAGAAGAGAGAGCACGTCAGCCTAGGGAGAAAGATGATCTGAAGACAGGCAGTAGACATCAACGGATGATGCTAGCAACAAGCAGAGGAGAATCTGTGTGGTGAGAGGGCAGCAGTGTGGAATTTTATAGACAAAAAATATTTTCTTCTCAAAAAGGGGAAGGCAATAAAATCAAGAATCAACTATGTGAGCAGTTATGATATAAATTAAAAATGTGTCCTTCATAGGAGGCAAGATGTAGATAAGAATGGCATTATTATAAAATATTTAATAATACAATATAACAATGGCATTTGGCTATTTTTGAAATTAGGTGCCATTTTAAAAACAAAACAAAAACCTTAAATAATGTCTTACATACAAACAATAGATTCACAAAGTTACTTTTAGAAAGGAGTGTCTAGAACAGAGACCATCCAGTGCCATAGAGACCAAACCTCCCCTACACCTATGACCTAAATGGTTGAACTCATTAGCATGGCTTCTAGAGCATCCATCACCTGGACAGACCTCCCCTTGAGCCTCACTACCTTGAGCAGTCCCTTTCTGGCACTCTGCACTCTGGCATAAGTGCCATTTCTTAAACATGCCATGCATTTTGTCCTAGGAGATGGTCTTGGCAGAAATGAAGTTCAAGACTTTGGTTAGGTGGGTACCGGGAAAACATACTCTGAATTGGTCTGATCAAAAGTTAAAAGCTGGCTCGTAGGGTGGGCTTGACTGGGAGAGTGAAGGGATCGGCTCAATCAGGAGATCCAGGTCTCGAGAAATGATCCCAGGCTAAAATGCCAAGCGTGCCTTATTGAACCTGAAGACACTTTTACTTAGATAGCAGCACATACATCTCTTTGCTTCTCTTTTTGTCTATAATCTGTGTAATACATGGATGATATGTTTAAAAACCCACACATACAAGAACAGTTAATTCCCTGCTGCTGACTTAACTTTTGCTCTGGGTCAAGATTGGAATATCTATGGTTCTCCTGTCTGTTGGTTGTCCTGGGTCATTTTTGTCACTGTCTGATCCTTTCCACCAGCTTGACCTTTGCTTCCACCTAGAATGCTGGTGTTAATTACCTTTCTCCCACATCTGTTTACTCACTCTGAATTCCTAGATGGTTCTAAATAGTCTCTCTTTCAACCAGCTCCTTCCACACTGGACCTGCTGTGAAATAGACAAGCTCTTTGTTCTTTTATTTGAGAAGATCTCAGCAGACATTTAAAAGGGACATGCAGTCCCTCTGAAGCTGTGTATCCAATTTTTAATGGACTCCTTAAGAGGTATCTTCTTTGGGTGAATGTGACAACCCGAGTTCTCAGCCTTCAACAAATCAAATTAGAATTTTAAACAGATCTCCCTACAGTGAGAATTAATTAGTGCTGCTTTCCATTTCTAAGTAACCATTTATTTGTTAAACATTAACATTTGTAATATTTTCTCCACTAAAAGGAGTTTTATTTCAGAAATATATTAGAAAACTCTGCAAATGACAATATTGAGACTGATTTGAAAACGAACACGTATTTTCCAAGAGAGATGAGGCTGAAAGAAAATGATTCACTCCAGAACCCGCGGAACCCACCGCTCATCATGCGCTGCCTTGTGACAATTTTCCCATTGTTTGCTCTTTCCTTTGTTTGTTCGTTTGTTCATTCATTCCTTCAGTATCTACCAACTGCCTTCTGGGCATTAGAAATACCTTCTGGACCTACTGGTGGTAATAATAATAATAACAATAATAGCAATATGTAATATGAGCCCACATTGTTGAATTCTTATTATGTACTTGGCACTGCACTAATCATTTTAGATACATTGTAGCAATTTATCCTTACAACTAACTCCCTGTTACAGATGGAGAAGCCCCACTACCAGGACAGAGGTTAAGTAATGTGACTCAAGGTCACACAGGACATGGAGGACATAGTATCTGACTCCAGAGCTCTTACATTCCACCAGTATACTCACACAGATAGGACCAATTCACTGCCTGAACCGAGCCTAAGACCCTTCAACACTGAGTCTGGCCCACCTGGCTGGGTCTCAGCCACAGCCTCAGTAGCAAGTCACTCTCTCCAGCACCTGTGGGGTTCTCAGAGAAGGATGTATCTCTCCAGACATTAGTTTCTTCTCTCTTCCTGCTTGTTCCCAGTCCTGATTATGTACTTAAAAATATTTGTTGATATCTTAGCCCATTTGGGCTGCTATAACAGAATGCCGTAGGCTTGGTGGCTTATAAGCAACAGAAATTTATTTCTCACAGTTCTGGTGGCTGGGAGGTCCAAGTTCAAGGCACCCGCAGACTCTGTGTTGGGTGAGGGCCTGCTTCCTGGTTCCTAGATGGCTGACTTTGCATTGTGTCCTCACGTGGTGGAAGGATGAGGGAGCTCTTTGGGGTCTCTTTTATATGGGCACTAATCCCATTTGTGAGGGTTCCACCCTCCTGACATAGTCACTTCCAAAGGTCTAATACCTCCAAATGCCATCACCTTGGGGTTCCACATATGAATATTGGGGGAACACAAACATTCAGTCTGTTATAGTTGATTTGACTGGAAAGTGATTTTGTCTTTGTGAAAATTTCCAGATGAGGTTCACTTATTTTCTAAGTCTCCCCCCCTTTCTTATGCCATGGAATAATACCAGCTTTTGTACACTTAGCACCTAAATACAGACACTATCAGGACCCTTAAAAAGCACAGGGCTGCCAGCTGTGGAGATAATTTTCAGTTTTTATTAAAATTCTCACTTTCCTCAGTTCACTGAATCTGGAGACAAAGATGAAGTCAGTGTATCGAGGTGACGGGTAGACATGAAATATTGAACCGACGGCTGATTTTCCATATATTGAGCCAGATTTTGACATTCTTTTGTCTCCTCCTCAAAGTTAATAAGGCATTTCCGCCTATTCGTTTCTTCCTTAAAAATCTTTCATACTTAGAAAAAAAGTTAATGTGTCATGAGCAGAGTCCTCATCCCCAAAGAGTGCTTGAGACTAAGCCTAGATAAGGAAGGTGCATTGACTTGTTGAGGGAGAGACTTTGAGAAGACTGAGTCTATTTCCAGTAAATCATGAATGAAGTACCAAGTGATGGTTGAAGGATTGCATTCATTTATCCAGGAAAGCAGAGAAAAGTCTGGATCTCAATTTGGAAATGAAACAATTAAGCATTTAGGATCCTAAGGAAAGTTTCTGACAAATTACCAAAAGAAAGCAGTAAAAGGTGGGAGGGAGGTTTCCTCAAATTTGTGTGCCTGGAGCTGTTTGCAGGAGCTCCCTTCTCTCCTACAAAGACACTACTGCAGGAATCTGACTGCAGGCTTAGGCATCGCATCCTTGCTCAGGTCAGGAAGAAGCACTCCAGTGACGCCTGTCTCTTTACCAGGAGAGCAAAATCCACATCACCTTCCACTTGTGACTCATTGGCCAGAAGTCCTACGTCCCCCTGAGCTCTAAAGGGGCTTGGAAAGTGAGCGTGTGGCTTTTCTAGTCTCTATGCTGGAGGCGGGAGGGGAGAAGGGGGCTGGGAAGGGAGTTTCTGTAAGCCATGGACAGTACTTGCCACATTCCTCTTTCATTCTTTCTGCCTAATTATGCTGAGCTCAATGCTTAGCACAAGTCTCACCTCCTCCAGGAAGCCAAGCTCTACTCTTGCTCTAGCCTAACGGGCTCTCTTCACCCTCTGAACACATAGAGCCCCTATTTTGTGGGGAACCTAAAGCCTTGGGGCCACATGTGGCCTTCTGGACCCTTGAGTGTGGCCTTTTGACTGAATCCAAATTTTACAGAACACATGCTTTCAGTAAAGGGATCTGTTCTGTGAAGTTTGGATTTGGTTGAAGGGCAACAAATTCAGGCAGAATTATGGAAAAGTGGAAACTAGGAAGCCAAGAGATAGGCAATCTGCAGCAAAGAGTATTAATTGAGGAGACCAGCGAGAGACTCTGCAGCACCCAAAAATACAGACTTGGAGGTTTGAGCTCATATAGTTCCCATGGGGCCCAGCCATGCTTCTACCATGGCCTTTACTGCTATTGTTGCTGCTGTTACTGGCTAACATTTATTTAGTACTTACTATGTTCCAAGAACTAGGCTAATTTCTTGATGTGCATTTAATAGTCTCAATAACCTTATGACCTAGACACTCATATTATCTCCATTTTGTAAGTAAATAAACCAAGGTTCTGAGATGGTGGGTGAGTTACTTAAGAACACCAGCTAGTTTAAATGACATAAGAGGAACCTGAATTAGGCTGTACTCTTTGCAAAAGGGTCCCATCGTACTACTCTGTGTCCTTAAAATATTCTTGCAATAAACTAGCTTTGTTGCGTGACTGTTCCTTACAATCAACAGGTTCCTTAGATAGCTTGCTAGTGTAGCTCAGACTGGTGGCAGCTGGATAGAGTAGTTCTCTATCTTTCTATTATGCTATAAAGATGCAGGCTTTTAAATGGAATCATAGCAAAAGTAAGCCCCTTCTTGAAAATGTTCGAAGTTAGACATCCATGCAAGTGTTTTCGTTTGAATATTCATTTCTTGAGTTGGGATGACTAAAATTAGTGGTTTCCCTTCTGTGAGCATCTGAGCCCTGGCGAGAGAGGTAGGAATGGGGTGGGGCTGGTGACAGAGTTAGGACAAGGAGCACAGAAGTACATAGGCACACCAAGCATTGTCTGTAAATTGAGTAAATAATATATCCTGCACACATATGGACCGTGTTCTAGATGTAGAAGTAGTTAATATCCATAAAATAAGGATTCTTATGAAGCAGTTACCGAATCCATGCTAGCTTTTTATTGTGTATTTTCTATATCAACAGATACTATTAATATATATGAGGAATTATATGAGTCTGTCCTTTTATAAAATTAAGAGTAGATCTTCATAATCAGAAGTTGAGAATCACTGTTGTAAATTATACTAAAGGCCACCAAGTCTTTACAATGGGGAAGGCAGATGTGCTCCTGTCATTCCCTCATGCTACACAGATGGCAGGCAGTTCTCACTGGTGAGGACTCTCTTTTTGGCAGATTCCAATATAGCCTCACACTCTCATTATAATGGCCAGGAAGCCACTACCCACTGATTGGAGTTAGCCTGTGACATGTTGCCATTTCTTGTTTAGAAAATGAAGAACTCATGTTGTTCAACGACCATCCATTCTATTTCCTAGGGTCCAGATAAAGCACTGAGGATCAAGGAGTTAGTTTTATCTGATGCGCCTTGCTTGTTTGGCTTATGTGTCAATGTTCTTGAATCATCAAATCTGGTGCCTTCTTCATTTCAGTTTGTCAACTGGGTAAAACAAAACTTACCTCTGTCTATGACATTAATAAACTAACACTGTTGAGCTTCTGTAGACAGCAGTAGTTGAGGAGTAAATGTTATGGCGTAATTGAGATTATAAGTCTTTTAACTCCCCAAGCAACAGAACCTCCCCCCCCCCCACTTAAAAGTTTGGATTATTCTTCTCATCCCATTTAAAAACAGCACAGTGTCTGCAGCAAGACGGCACGGAAGTTGTCTGAAGCTTTAATCACTCACAACCTCATCTTCAAATGGTCAGTGATGATAAACAAGGGGGAGGGATTTCCAAGGCAGCAGAGCATTAATAAGGTAAGATTTTAAAATTAATTTTTCAAGTTAATTAAAATGTCCAAAAGCACAATAAAACTGCAGAAAATCTGGCAAGGGAATGGCAGCAGGCCTGATTAATGCAAGTCAACTGTCTTCTGAGGGTAATAGTAATAATGACGAGATTATGGATATGGAAGAACCTGCTAAAAAGAAATGTGATGCATGCGGAATACAAACTGCATCCCAGTTACTATTTTATGGTGCACAATGGATCTTATTAAGGAGGAATAGCAGCAAGAATTACCACCGAATTGCTCAATAAAAGTATTGTGTAATTAACAGTGTTGTAGCAGCAGCTGGAGCGATGCCTCCCATTGATATTCCATATTCTCCATTTATTTCCAGTTTGCTAAGGGGGTGTGGGTTCTAGCTGAGGCAGTTTATTTATCTGATCCCTAAACAGTAAACATTTGTCGAGCAGAGCTCTAAGCTAAGAGACAGGAGGGTGTGACAGTGAGTAAGGCACCGCTTTGGCCCTCGTGGGTCTTATGTTCAAATAGGGGAGTTAAGATATGAATATAATCAGCTCTAATACAAGGCAGATTGTGTGGAAGCCTTCCATAGAAGTCAAAAGAGGGAGAAATTACTTTTGGCAAAAGGGATCTAGTAGAAGCGCCAGAGAATACACAGCATTTGAGAAGGGCTTTGATTTTGATGTCTGCAAGATTTAGACAGATAGAGAAAATAATAATTTTCTACTCATGAGTTCTTAAATTTTTGAAAAAGCTATATGGTATGTAAATAATATCACCAAGGCAAATAGGAAACAATGGAGGCATATTTGTGGTGAAGCGCGTCGTCGAAGTGAATGAGGAGATGTGTGTCTCAATGGTATGTTGAGAGAGCTGTGTTGGCACATGAAATGGAAGCATTCAATGCTATGCAAATATATCTCGTGCAAAGGGGCCTTTGAGCATTTTGTAGTCAGGATGTTATACTCGACCTTAGCTGTGCTTTAGGTAGTTACCCTGGCTGCATAGAGGACTTGGGGGACAAGAAGCAGGTCATAAAAATCATTTTGGTGTGCTGCAGTGATAGAACATGATGAAGGTGATGGGAACCTAAGCTTATGGGAAGTGCTTTGTGAAAACAGAAAGGAGAGAATGGTTGTCAGTAATGTTGTGGTTACAAAGCTAATAAAACTTGAGTGAAGAAGAGGGAGAGGTCAAAGACGACCACAAACTTTCGAGTGTGGCTGACCAGGAGGATGGCTGGATGAACACCAACCATTTGGGGGGTGAAAGAGCTTTGGGAAAATGATGAAGACGTGTTGGTACCATAACGATTGCTGCACCTGGACAGGTACTTCTCTGTCACCCAGATGAGGCAAGCCTTTGTCTCTTTCAGTACGAAGCTGAACTTGGGTTAGTGTTTCTTAGATCCTGTGATACTACTGGGTTTAAGCGCTATCAGAATGTGCTTGTGAGATAAGACACATTGACATGGAATAAGACGTTCTTCAGGCACGTGCAGAAGATTACTTAAACGTCATCCATTTGGGCATCAATATATTTCAGGGTCATTTAGGATGACAGCTGAGCTTTCCTGTCTCCGAGGTGGAGACAGTGTCGGGTTAAGCTCAGTTCTAAGGTCCTAGAGGGATTCTGGGCCCCAGATCATGGGATACAATGATCTGTAGTTTGGTTTTTATAAGGTTATCTTCTGGCTTCCTTTTTATTTTCTTTTAGCTCCAAAGAAGACATTCCAGCCTTCCTTTCTTGTTGGGTGTCTATTATTTCTGGCTATATTTTCCTCATCCAGCCGGCTTTGTTTCTGGCATCAGAGCTGATGGGCACAGGAGGTGTTGAAGCATAGAAACCAGCTGACCTGGAGTATGATGAAGCACTAAGAGGAAGATGAAGAATTGCCAAGAAATTCAAGCTGGGCTAGATTATAGTCTGAAGGCTCTAATTCCACACTAGGCTCATAAACTTAGTTCATTTTCAACTCCCTTGCCTCCTTAGTCCCTTGGAGCAATTTACCAGGAAGACATAAAGTTTCTAGCTTTGTTACTTCTCAAATCCATCCTCTCTGTAGCTCCAGAGTCACAGTCCTAGTTTTGGTGCTTGCCTTCTTTAATGAGGACTAGTATAACCTTCTAACTGGCTCTCTGAACTCACTCTGGTCCTGTTCCAAGTTATCCTGTGCACTGCAGGGCACGTTATTTCATTTTTAGGATTCTTCAAAGTCTCAACGGCTCCCAGTTGCCTGGAATCAAGTTTAAGATCCTAATCCTGGCCTTTCAGAGTCATTGTCCTCCTCACGAGTCCTTGCCACCTGCTGCTGCCCACTCACGTCTTGCTCTGGTTAGTAAACAGCTGCACTCCCCACGCAACATACTGCGGCTACCTCTGAGAAGTTGCAGGCACCTGTCCTTCTTCCTAAAATGCTATTTTTCTTCCTCTCTCCCACATCTGCCTCAGATTTCTTTTCTCTGAGCGGTCTTGTTAAGATCAGGTAAGCTACTTCTTAGTATGGGTGGGTGTGTCTTCACCACCTTAAATGCAGATGGCTTTAACGGAGGTCACCAAATCCTTCTCTTTCTGACAGGCTGTGAGACCAGTCTTATTCCTTTTGGTAAATTTGCTTTAGAGGGGCACACACTTTCCCACGCCTTCGTCATGATTTCGATTTTTCCCTCATGCATTGAGCACGGCCCTATTAGGCCTACTCTTTTGCTGTCTGAAAGAATTATTGAGTAGCTAAGCTAAGTCTCCTACTAAACATAGACCATAGAAATATGGCTCATGGAGATCATAGTACTTTCCAAAGGGTAGTTGGATAAAAAAGAAAAGGTTCTATTTTCACATAAGTATGGGAAATCCTGGATTAAGCAGAGTTAAATGGGTTTCTTTCTGGAGAACTACTTAGAGATTTTAATAACGTACATTATAGATCTTCAAGAAGAAGTGTTGTATGATTCATCAGAATTAGGCACAGCTCTCCTCTCTGGGTCAGGTCCTCCTCTGATTTCCTTTTTATTGAAATGAAATGTAAATTTCAGGACATCAAGAGATGGAGGCCTACCCAAAGGGGTTTGTTTGTCTTTGCATTTCCTACACAATGCAACACTAAATACTACCTGGGTATTACTTGCCTCTGTCTGAAGGTGAGAGCCTTTGGCTCTCAGAAGTGATCAGGGGCCAGAACTATTGCAGTTTACTCTGTTACTGGGGGAGGAAGATGGAGAGATGCCTTCTGCGTGCAGCCATGTCCCTGCCAGCACAAAAGGGCAACCATTCTAAATAGGGAAACATGGTCCTAATCCTTCCGACTGCTTTCCCCAGGACAGAAATCATAGGCCAATGATGACAGCAAAACTCAGCATTCTTACCTCATTTAGGACACTTATGGGTAGGTCCCCTCCCCCCCTTATTCTTAGTAGAACATTAAAAAGAAAACATATCTACTATATAATAGTGAGAGACGTGTCACAGGTAAACTGCACTTTTTTCCTGCTTTTTCTCTCTCTGTTGGTGATGCATAAGCTACGTGCTGGTTATTCTACATCGGCTGTTCCAGCTGCCCACTCCCTATACCCAGGTCTTTGCTCTGCCCCAAGAGTGTCCTCCCTGCAGATGTCTCCACTTGCACCCCCTTCTCCTCCATCTCCCCATTTGAAGGAGAGAGACTGGCACACATCCCTCTTGCTCCTCCCTCCTGGGTGTTGTGTTTCTGGAAGAGTCTGGTCCCTCCACGACCCTGCCTCCCATGGGCAGCTCTTCCCCATGGCTCCAGCCCTCACTGGCCACTAGGGTTATCGCCTCCTGCTACCCCTTGACCTAGGGTGGCCAGGGCTTCAGCCTGCTATTAACCTCTGGGTGCCTCACCTTCCCACATGTTTTCTCTTCACTCCACCCACAGCTCTGTAAATAGACCCTTCTATTTTAAAGCCTCTGAAACCTTCTGAGTTAGATCCTATTTCTTGCTGGACCCTGACTGATGCAGTATATTTCAGGAAATGTATACAGGTCCTTACTGTCCCTCACATAAAAAATGTCTGAGAGTGGTCACAGTTATTGCTGCCTTCTTCCCATGAAAGGCAGGTAGTGCTGCTGGAAGCTCAGCTCCAGAGGAGGCTCCTGGGCCCTCAGGGCAGGGGGCTCCAGTGTGCAGTACTTGCCCAACCTTATGTGGACACAGAATCCCTTTTTGGTGGGGGGCACCTCAGGGGACTAGTATTCCACAGAGCCTATCTTGCAAAGCCCTAGACCAGAGTACAGTCCAGGAGGGATGCAGCAGCTTATGCGGTGGTTTGCCGAGAGCAGGTGTTTAGGAGGCAGATCGGGTATGCTGGACCCACCTGGCATGGCAGCTGGCTGCCGTATATTTTAGAGAAGCCTCTAAATATGCCTCAGTGCAAACTGCTCTTGACCTCCAATCAACAATGTGCAAGCAAGTCTTTGCTTGATTTGAGGGGGACACAACTGTAGCTTTGGAAGCATATCCCCGGGAAGCCTTTCCTATGCCAGGAAGTCTGGCCTGTTGCCTCCTAGTTTTCACAGGGAATAACACTGTCCACTCAGAGGTAAGGGGACGTCATTGTGCTCTCTGATCACAAGGGGATGGTCCCGGAGGAAGGGATGGAAATACTAGAGTTCCCTTTCATAAAATAGCAAACTCACCACGATTTTGGTAAATGTTAGTATGGTAGGCATGCTGGGGTGAGAAATGACTTGGCAAAGAGCTTTTAACATCACTGAATTTGTCCTTCAGAAATAGAAAAGATAGGAACTCAGTTTACTCTTTCAGTAACCCCGAGGTCAGAGCGTAATTGTCAGAGGCTGAATGACCTCTTCAGATGTCAGGGATGCAAGCCACCATGCATAGGTGGACCAGTAGCAGTCCTGGGTGACAAGGAGCCAGAGAGTCCTGTGAGCTCAGTTGAGCCCTCATAACCTGTGGCCAGCTGTCTTTCCTTCCCCTCTTTCTGTAGAGCTGACTACCTTCTAACTCTCCTGGAGTCCCCCCCGTGAAGCCTCCTTCCTGCGACTCTGTGTGCGCTCAGACTCTGCTCTCAGACATGCATTGAGCCAGTCACACTCTTGGTGGCGCTTGATTCCCTCCCTGGCTTTTGCTCAGCCTTGAATCACTCCTATTGCTGCATCAATTCTTTTCTCCTCCAGAGGCATAGAGGCATAGAGTAGAGGAACTTGGTTTGTTTTTATTCCTCCTGCAACGGGAGGACCCCTCCTTGGGCAAGGATGATGGGTTAGTCAGAGTTGAATTGTAGTGTCTTATGGGGCTTTTCCAGGAAACTCCCCCAGGCTGACCAGGCAAGAAGCCCTCAATGTTCTACAGGACCTGATGGGCATCCTACCTGACTCCTAACAGGGACAGCTGCCTTCTGTGTGAATTCTGCTTCCTGCAGTTCAACAGTGTGTAAGCAAATCTTCTCAGCATGCATGGCCTTGCATGGTGGCCTTGCAGCTGATGTTCTCCACGAGGGCCAGCAGGCCCACCCACCAGTGACAAGGCCTGGCTCATATTCACTCTGTGGGAGGCAGGATTCGAGGCCTCTGTCAGGATATAACTCCTTTTCACTCCATTTCTGGAAGGGCTTTGGTAACCCAAGAAGTAGAAAATGAACTGCCGCAAAGCCAGTTCTGTTCTCCAACACAATCCTTTGCCTTCTTGACAAAGACCTGGGCAGGACAGAAACCATGGGGCAGGACCTCTGTCTCCTGCAAATATGCCTAATTGTCTTTCAGAACCTGCTTAAGCTGAATCTCCACTTTGGAGCTGTTCCAGAGCTCACTGTAAGGTGACCAACTTGTCCTGGTTTGGGCAAGATTTTCTGGTTTTAGCACTAAAATCCCATGTCCCAGGAAACCCTTCAATCCCAGGGAAACTGGGATGGTTGGTCCCCTTCCTTCATGGCCTGTACATCTGTTATTGCACACTTCACATTGTGTATTCACTGTGCCTTTTTGTCACACTGTGGGCTCTGTGAAGACAGGGGTTCTGACTTGTTCATCTTCATCTCCCCTCATGCCTGGAACTAGAAATTGCCTCATGAATATTTGTTGAGCATGAGTTGCTGCTCAAAGCTTATATGCTGAATAAATAGCTCTACTCTTATTTTAATATTTATTTAAAAAATTTTTATTTTTATTTGACAAATAATAGTTGTATATATTTATAGGATCCAATGTGATGTTTTGCTATATGTATATATTGTGGAATGATTATACCTAGCTAATTAACATAATCCATCACCTCATACACTTACCCTTTTTTTGTAGTTAGAACACTTAAAATCTGCTCTGAGCAGTTTTGAAATATGCAATAACAGTGGTCCCCATGCTGTGAAACATAGCACTAAAACTTATTCCTCCTGTCTAACTGAAACTTTGTGTACCTTTTGACCAATATCTCCGCATTCCCTACCACCCTCCCCAACCATCATTCTACTCTCTATTTCTATGAGTTCAATTTTTTTAGATTCAACATGTAAGTCAGATCACGCAGTTCTCTGTCTTTCTGTGCCTGGCTTATAGAATCTGTGGATCTCTCAGTATCCTACATTTCCGATGGGGCCCCTGCTTTATTCCTGAAAAAGAAAATTGGGAACCCCAACCCTTGCAACAATTATGGGGGCCTCGTTGTCTGGGACTGCTACCTGTAGCAGTCATAACTTTGTTATTTATAAACTATTGATTCCTTTTCTAGATGCTTATTGTAGATAACCAAAAACCACAAAAGAACATATTATGATGCACAATTCCATCACTGGAGAAAAATCACTGTTATTTAGCATATCCCATTTAAAAAATAAAAATAAATCAATTTGTAGCCTGTTTTTTAATCCTCTAATAGAAAGTGAACATTTCTCCCTGTCAGTAGCATTTTTCTATTACAAAACTAAAAATGGATTTGAAGAATTTTTGTCAAAACTATAATAAAAAGGAATTCATCAGTTTTTGCTTGTGTATTTTTATTATGCTGAGTAATTTAATCATATGAATATATGCTGATTAAAAAATTAAGGCCATTTTAAAAGGGAGAGAAGAAAAGAAAGATCACCCTGAAATCTCACCCCACTCCAGAGATAATCTTATTAACAGTGTAGTGTCTATCTTTTCTGTGCATCGATACACATGCTCACACATGTACAGGCTCATATTACTACCAAGGCTAAACATCTCTTTATTTGTTTTTATTTATTTATTTCTTTAGAGACAGGGTCTTACTCTGTCTCCCAGGCTGGAGCACAGTGGCCTGATCCTAGCTTACTGTACCTTTGAATTCCTGGGTGCAGGCAATTCTCCTGCCTCAGCCTCCCAGGTAGCCACCACACCCAGCTAATTTTTAATTTTTTTTGTAGAGACAGGGTCTTGCTATGTTGCCCAGGCTGGTCTGGAATGCCTGGCCTCAAGCGATCTTCCATTTTGGCCTCCCAAGTTGCTGGGATTACAAGCATGAGCCACTGCACCCAACCCCAAACTTCTCTTTAGATATTTACCAGCAATTTGAATGTTTCATTTCTAAAGTGTTTATTTGCATTTTTTTCTGGTTGGGTTTCAATTTTTCATATGGACTTATATGATCATTTTAGCATATTAGGGCTATAAAACATTTTGTTTTAAAATTTTAGCAATATCTCCCTCAGAATTTAAATTCTTTTAGCCATTTTTTTTTTCCTCTTCAGAACTTTAAATTTTAATGGAGTGTAATACACCAATGTTATCTTTTTAGTTTCTGCCTTTGGTTTAATGTTAAACAAAGGCTTCAGCCACCCCCAAACTATAAAAAAAAGTCTATGGCTAAGTATGAATTCCCTTCTTTGTATTTTAATTTTTAATCCATCTGGAATTCATCTAGCATAAGGAATTATACAGTAAGGAAGTAAATTTACTTTTTTTCCCCCAGAAGGCCAGCTAATTGTTCCAACATCTTTTCCCCTCTAATTAGAAATGCCAGCTTTAGCATATAGATGTAGTGTTCCCATTATTATTCTCTAAAATATTCTGCAGTTTTGGGTTTTTTTTCCCTTACCAGTGAAATTTAAAATGGTCTAATAGCTCAAGTGTGAGTTTCATGCCTTGTTTCTTTCTGTGACATTGATTTATTTATATCTGGTTTTTTCCTGTGGTGGTCAGTGAACATGGTCTGAACAATACGTATTAGGTGAAATTTACTGAGGTTTTCTCTGTAATGTAATATGGTTTAATTTTTGTAAATGTTGACAAAAAGATACAATCTCTATATAGTATAGACCTCTGTCTTTTCTCTCTCTTATCTGTAATTTCTATTACTGTTAAGTGTGGGTTTGAACTTTATTAAAAGGAGGATTTGGTTTGTTGGGACTTGGTTTGTTGGGGGAGGAGACCCCTTTGACTTTTAGATTAAGTAATTGCTTTTTACTAGCAAGTTCTGCACAGGGATTTGGCGTTGAGTTTTCAGAAAATAATAACATGCTCCTTTGCTCTTTTTACAACTATTTTTTCCTTTCAAGCATCCTGCGTTATTTTATTTTAGGTATTTCTCCCTTATATAGAATGCAGCTGAGTTTAGTTTTTTGTTTCGGTGTGAGGGTTCCCCGCCCCCTCATTGATGGCTTTATTCTTATGTGTGCTTGTTGTATCGGTTGTGTTTGTTTTTACTTAATTTACATTGGTGGTAGATTGCATTACTTGTTTTCAATTAGTTACCCACTCCCCTACTCAGCTGTACTTTATAGGGGGCAGAGCATACTTTCCTCTCCTGCCCTCTTGACTTTGGGCTTTGCCGTGAGACTGCTTCGACCAATGCTGCGCAGGTGGAAGGGACAGCGGCCAGTTTTGAGCAGAGCTTTAAGAAGCGCTGTGCGTTTGGTTTGTCCCTTGAGCTCTGTCCCCTGGCATAAGAAGCCCCAGATGGTGGCTGCCCCTTAAGCCTGGGACAAAGAGTGAGAAGACAGAGGGAACCCATCAGAGCTCAGCTGAGCCTCGCTGAGCTGCAGACCACCTGGAGACCTGCGGGCATGAGATTAACACTTGTGGTGAGTCATTGAAATTTGGGGTTGCTCGTTACCATGGTTACCATATGTCTCTTCCTTTTTCCCATTCGCTCTTTAAAACTATTTCCTTCCTCCCTTCCCTCAACCGCTCATCATGAAAAGGCCATGGAGCAGGCCAGAATGAAGTAGGCCAGCCACGTGGGGACAGGGCCTGTGTGCAGCGTGGGGACAGGGGCTGTGTAGGGCTGGCAGATTGCCTGTGTCTGGGGAAATTGAGAAATATGGTGAGGATAATGGGAGTCAGGTATTTTTCTATTGGAAAGATGGAAATGGAGACAGCTAGAATTGGGGTTGCCAGATTTAGCAAACAAAATCACAGGACACTCTTTGGGACAGATTTATCCTAAAAAATTATTTGTTGTTTATCTGAAATTCTAATTTAACTGGGCATCCTGTATTTTATCTGGTAATCTTTGACAAAGTAAGCCCTATAGTGTTGGGTTGGAATTGCAGGTACCAGCATGAACTCATACATTTTAATATATATGTATGTATGTATAAGTAAATACAGATGTAAATGAGGTATATGCGTATGTGCTGTATACATACATATATTTTTTAACTCGGTTTACTCAAATGGCTTGGGGACAATGACACCCTAGTAGCTATTAGCACATTTAGTATCCAGGCCTTGGTGTCCAAAAATTCCCATGAGCCCTGGTTCCTTTACCAGGGCTGGAGCAGGGAAAGGACAAGACAAGCTGGAGAAATAAGCCAAGCACAGAAAGACAAATCTTGCATGTTCTCACTCATATGTGGGAGCTAAATATTAAAACAATTGATCTCATGGAGACAGAAAGTAGAATGACAGTTACCAGAGGCTGGGAAGGGTAGTGGGATGGGGGAATAAAGTGGGGGTGATTAATGGGTGCAAAAATATAGTTAGATAGTCAGAGAGAATGAACAATATTTGATAGCACAACAAAGTGGCTACAATCAACAATAAGTTATGGAATACTTTGAAATAACTAAAAAAGTGCAATTGGAATGTTCCTAACACAAAGAAATGATAAATGCTCGAGGTGATGGATACCTCAATTACCAATTTGATTATCACACATTGTATGCCTGCATCAAAACATCACATGTCCCCTATAAATATACACAACTAAAATGTACCCATAATAATTAAAATTTAAAAATTTTAAAAATAAGATGAGCCTGGAGCACCATGCTGTACCAGGATATAAGGAAATGTTCAACAAATGATGGCAAGCACAGAAGCCAGATTGAAGTGGCCCCGCTGGCCAGCTCTGGGACCATTTGAGCATCAAATTAAATAACAAAAGTAACTGACTATTATCCATTCAATAAAATAGAAATCTTTAAGTCCGTGCTGACATAAATAAATAAATGAGTAAATTAGTTGGGAGAAGACATAGCTCTTCCTTATAGTAGAAAGATGATCATAATAGAAAATCGCTACATGGCAATTTTCAAAATAATGATTAATACAGTTAAGAAACACCAATGGGTGCTAAAATTTGTATGTGATAGTGTACCTAGGAAGCCAATTTTACATAATTTTGAAGTATGTCCCTGAAAAATATTTATTAATCACAAAAGGGAAATACATTTTTGTTATGAAAAAAACCTCTTCAATGAAGTCATCAGAGTTGACACCACTAGTACCAGCACAAATGGATATCGTGTGCCACCCACAAGGGTGCAAAAAGAAGAACATGTTTGAAAACTTGCTGTTCATGTTTTTTGCCCACTTTTTAATGGGGTTGTTTGATTTTTTCTTGCTGATTTGCTTGAGTTATTTATAGATTCTAGTTATCAGTCTTTTATTGGATGTATAGCATGCAAAAATTTTCTCCCATTCTGTAGGTTGGTTTGGTGGGCAGGGGGCTAGGGAATCAGTACTGCTGATTGGTTGGGCTGGGGGTGAAATCATAGCAGGTGTTTAAATTGTCTTCTTGTACTGAGTCAGTTCCTGGGTAGGGGTTGTAAGACGAGTTGAGTCAGTTCCTTGGTATAGGTCACTGGTCTGGTTGGGTCCATTGGTCCACTGGAATGCAGGGCATGGAAGATATCTCAAAGACCAGCCTTAGGTTTTACAAGGGTGAAGTTATCTATGGGAGCAATTAAGAAAGCTAAGAATCTTTATGACCATCAGTTATGTGACTCTGGAGTAGTAAGTATTAATAATTACAGGAAAGTAAGCCAGGGAACAATGGCTGGTTTTTTTTTTTTGCTTTTTTTTTTTTTTACTATGCCTATACTTTTGCAGAGTTCAGGCTTCTACCACAGTTCCTACCTTGTGGCCCTTTATTAATTTTACAAAAGGTGGTTTCAAAAGGACATTAGTGAGACAATTGTAAAGCTTCCTTGGGATGTTTGGGAGAAGGGTATGTAGGAGTTCTCTGTACTATTCTTACAACTTTTCTATTGTAAAGGAAAATAAAAATCGCAAGACCCCCCTTCCCCCATAACTCCTTATGCAAAAGGGAAGGTCAAGCCTGGAGGCTGAGTCATGCGACACCTCCTTCCAAATGAATAACTGTTACTAACATTATGCATTAGCCAGATCCCCATGGAAAGGTAAAAGGCCTCAGGCATCTACAAAGACTGCCCCCACAGAACATTCAAACGGGAAATTCTTTCCCATAAACAAGGACATGCAAATTGTAACTCTGGGTCTGCAGACAAAGTCTAGGTCCTAAAACTAAAGTTTGTTCGATTCCACACTAATAAATGCTGATTACAAGTTTATCTTCCAAGGTGCAGAACAGAGACAAGATCAAACATTCTTCCACCTACCCAGGGACATCTACGTAATTGATGCTTCCTTCACTCCCTTGTTCTCTTTTAATATTCACCTTATTTTATGTAAAATGTAGATTTCCTGGGCCTCACAAGAATATAACCATTTACCTCACCCCCCTTCCTTTTTTATTTTTCTGTAAGTCTTCCCTTTTAAATACTGAAGCCCCCAGAGTCCCATTTGGAAAAACAGTCACAGATGCATCTGTTGTTTAGGTTTTTCCCAAGCACGTCCTTAAACTTTGGCTTAATAAACCTCCATTGATTAAGACATTTGCCTCAGTCACTTATTTTGGGTTGTCACTATAAACTAGATACTCATTAAAAGTAAAAAACATTTTAAAAGCTGACTTCTTACATGTGTATTTTATTTCTGGTTTTCTACTTTTTTAGCTTCCTTGAATTTTGTTTTCCCTGATAATTTCAAAGGCATATATACTCTCACAAATTGTTTCTTTTTCTAAATAATATAAACTTAAATTTCTCCATTTATTACTTTACAATCAAAGCAGTATTGATGGACTTTGGGAGGTAAAATATGGAAATCAGCACAGTTACCCTTCGTCCTACTTCCATCCCCTTCCACTCCCTTGAAGATGCTCTGAGAATTTTTTCCTGTGTTATGTAGGTTTTTCAAGAATTATAACATTTACATATTGTTTTGGAATCATAATAACTCCAGTTTCTTAGATTTAGCAATGTATTTAACTGGTTTCAGCATTCTATTTCTCTCAATTGTTAGACTTTTTGGGAGTTTTTAGGGAGGGTGTGTAGGGAAGTTTAAATTTTTCCCCTGAAGTTTTGATAATTTAAGTCTATAAAACAAACTGATAATAGGTTAACAGGAAAAAAAGGCATACAAATTTATTAATGTGCATATGGGCACAGGAGTCAAACAAAATCTGAACACTCAAAGAAAGGGCCAGATGGTTGATGCTTTTATACCACCTTGAGGTTACAGAAAGAAAAGGGGCTTGGAGCAGGGCAAGTCAGGTGATGGGACGGAGAGAAGGAAAGGCACGGGGCAAAGGTGCTCTTGTTATGCAGGTGAACCTCACAGGTAGCAGCTCTCAGAAAGACCAGGTGACAGGCTGTGGTCAGTTCCTCTATCAGGCCTTCAAAAGTGTCAGACCTCAGTTAATCCTTCCTAGATCCAGACAGGGGAGGCCTCAGAGAAAGCCTGTTTGCATCTGTTGTTTATTTCCTCTACAGATGCAAATCTCCCCCCAAAAAAGCAGCTTTTCAGGGCTGTCCTGTCTGGAGTTTCTGTGAATAACCATTCCAAAATAGTCCAAAGATGTACATTTTGGGATGAAATATTTTTGGTTTCCTTTAGGTTGATGGGGCTCAGAAAACAGTACACAAAAGTGAATGCCTCAAAAGCAAAATTTTTCCTCTGCCCTCCTGCCCTCCTGTCTCTCTCCCATTCTTGCCTGAGGCTAGCCATAGAAACTAGATTCCCTCTTCCCCAAGGCGGGTCATAGAAACCAGAACCCCTTCCCCCTACTCCCAAAGCTGGCCATAAAACCTAAAGATACTCTATGTAAAAATTGGCTATAAGGTAATTATCTGACCTACCTTGTTTGAACGTAAGGCTCCCATTCGAGAGAGGCCCTGCCGCACACCCAGAAGGAAGGAAGGCATGCTCAGAGAGGCCTTGCCGGGTTCCCCCACTCAGCGTGTTGGCATTAGATCATATCCTTTTTGTGCAACCATGTTTCTACATGGCTGTCCATACTTTGTTGAACCTAAGCATAAAGATGGACAATTTCCCCTGTATCTTTGAATTTCCATTCTGACTGCTCCTGTGTATATGTGTTACAATAAATTTGTACCCTTTTCCTCCTATGAATCAATCTGCCTCACGTCAGTGATTTTTCAGTGAACCTTCATGGGGACAGGGGCCTTTGTCCCCTACAGTTTGCTGAACCTTTGGGGGGCCACGGCCCTTTGATCTCTACAAGGTGCTTGGGCGATAACACCCCCCGTGACCCTTGCGTGTTTTGCCACGTCTTCCCTTTTCTTTCTGCCAGCACACATGGATGATCATTTGGCTAATGTCCATGTTTAGGTCACTTCTTTTCCTGGGGCACTGTAGACCTTGCTCCACTACTTTTTGCCATCCCATGTTTCTCGAGGGAAGTCTAAGATTTATCCGATTTCTTTCTTACATTAATAGCTGATTACTTCTGCCTGAATGCTTACCATATACTTACTTCATACTTGAAATTCAATAACTTGCCCGAATCTCGTTTTCTGTGAGATGATGATGATGACGATGATGGTGATTTTTGCTGATATAGAGTGAGCCCTCTGACCTCTAGATAACAAATCCTCCTCCTTTTGACCTAAAGAAAGACATGGAGGCAAAATTAATACACATGTATTAATACAAAATTAATACAAAATTATTTGGGCCAAGATGGAGGACTGCAGCCCAGGACATACTTCTGGGTTGTTTTGCAGAGTGTGCCCCTCGCCCCTTGTTACAAGCAGCTTTTTAAAGGCAAAGGAGGACAAGGAATGGGGCCGACACAAAGTTTTTTGACAGGAATTCTCGCTGGTTTACAGAAATAACATTGGTTGGTAATTGGCTATACACCGTTAAACTAACTGTATGAGTTATGGCGTCCAGAGTACAGCATTTTATGGCTCCTGTGCATCAGGTAGGCTAGAGTCCAGGTAGCAAGTGGCCTCAGGAGGTAATTATTGAGCTCAAGGGGGCATAAGACCTAGACTGCTGTCACATTTCAATGCCTCTCTGGGGCTGACAACGAAAGGGGCTCGCATTCCTCAGATTAAAAGTTTCTTTTCTTTCTTACTTCATTTCACAAAGATTTTCTTCTATCACGAATTTTAATATTGTTTGTTACTTTTTAAATTTCCTTCAAGCATAGCAGTTATTTATACGGTACTAGATCTCCATTACTGGTCGGCCACATCAGTCACACATCCAATGGCTTTCATCTTTTTAATTCTTTTCCCATTCGTTCTGGGTGAGTGTTGCAAACCTGCGCTCTGTGCCATCATAATTCCGTAGATTTAATTCTGCTTCTAATATCATCTTCAATGCTATGCTATTATTTGTCTCAAATATTCTTTACTTAACTCTTCTAATTCCCTTTTCATTCTGGCATATTTTATTCTATCATCTTTTATTTTATTTCTTCGATTATTTTGGGAAAGCCAAATAGCTGTTGTCTAAAAACTTCTTTGGTTTCTTAGACTAAATAATGATCCAAACTGTTCCTAATTCATTACCTACTATTTTCCATGTCTTGTCTTTGCTGTTGTTACAGAATTATTGTTTAGGTGTCAATGTTGGTTATCTTTGAATAGGGACATTTCTATCCTAGCCAGCTGTGTGTTCTGAACACATAGTTTTTGTAGCCTTTCACTCCATTCTTTATCTAACAATTCTTTGGATCCTCCCCGTCCATCAGAGGCCTGAATGGTCAGTGTTTGCGTTTCTGGTTCAGCCATTGAGCTGCCTGAGGAGGGTGCAGACGAAGGAGCAGGGTGTGAGGAGCTGCAGCCAGGAAACTAGTCTTTCCAATAATTAAATCTTCTTTTTATCCCTCAGTAAATTTTTTTGGTTTTTGGAACAGTTAGCATCTAAACAGGAGCAGAAAACCATTGAATATTTTAAACAGAGGGAATTTAATGCTGGGAATTGGTTACATGGGTGGTGAACAAGTTGAGGAGGCCAAATGGGGACAGTGCAGCCACTCAGAGCTGAGCAGCAGTGGGAATCCCCTCATCCTAGGCGAGAGGGTCAGGCAGGAGACTGTGTTACTGGTGCCAGGGCTGGCGTCATCTGGCAGAAGCCAGATGCCTGAAGGGCTTTTCCAGTGGCAGCTGGAGCTATGGAGAAAACACAGTCTCTACTGAGATCTGCCTGAGGCACAGAAGGAAGGGGCAAAATACCCCAATTTCTTTCTTCTCCTACCCTTTAATCTCCCAGCAGTGCCTCCCATTGGCCAACTTCTGGCAGAACAAGCTGATACAGCTGCTGGGGAAATGCAGCCTAGAGCTGTCAGCCCTTTGTACTAGGACCAGAGCAGAGGAAGAGTGAGGGATCGATCTGAGGGTAACAGGTCAAGCCTGGCAAGGGCTTTTCCTCCCCTAGATGTTCTGCAGATGTATAGATTTTTTGCTAGCTTATCTCCCAAACTATACATACCCCCTCCATGCACACATATACACATATAGTGTGAGTGAGATCTGCTTTTTATATTATATTTTATGGCTTGTTCGAGAATGCTACAGACTTTTATACATTTATTTTGTAATAGTTGTCTTTTTGGATTTTCAGGTAGTCCTATGTGCTTTTAGTTTTAGTTGATTCCTTTGGATCACAAGCAGGACTGATTTTCCTCTCTTTGTGACTCCTGTGGCCAATCCTGTGAACCTTCCTGCTCCTGGGAGGTCTTAAGTTACTACAGTCTCAGAAGAATTCTGTGTCTGGTGTCCCGGTTGTATCTGGATTCTAGAGTGACCTGTTCAGTGCCCTTGGGATCAAGGAGGCACATGCCTCCCCAAGCTGACAGTCACATGGATTGAATACTTGTAGCAGCATCTCTTTTATGGGAAGAACTGTTTTGCCTTACTTCTAACCCAGGAGTTCTGCTCCAGCAAAATGGTCCATCCTTCACCCAATTCTGTAGTAGTTATGGGCTTTACCCCGGTATTTTTTCCTGTTCACATCCATTCCTAATACTTAGCCTTATATAATTTCCGGAACAGTTCTGCAAATGTATGTCACACGTGCAGCCACTATTTCTTACTTCCTACTCAGGGGTGACATCATTAATTGATTAAGTTTATTTATTTAGTTGATTATGTAATTGATTGATGTAGTTGATTAAATAATTATGAGTCATTGATTGTGCTCATTTTCTTATGAATATGACCTTAGAACACTTCTTAAAATTGTGCTAGAAAATTTTAAGCATGTGAAAAGACCACATATTTGCCATCCTGTCCTGGACTTTGTAGCAAAGTCTAAACTTCAGATCAAGCCTTAGCAGGCAACAGTTTGTTACAAGGTGGTGAACCTGAGGGATCCCTTCAGGGGTGAGACACTGACTGATTCTGCTTTTGCCATTTTTCCCCTTAGGAAGAGATCTCTCCAGGAAGCTTCGAACAGTAACAACAACACTGATAACAAGAAATAAAGAGAGAGAAGCAAAGAAAGAGACAGTGACTTTCGGAGTTCCATTGGCTGCTGTTTTATATTGGGTTCCCTGGAAACCGACTCTGAGATGGAGAGTTACGTGCAGATGGTTTACTGAGGAGCGCCCCTGAGATGCATCTCTGTGGAAGTGAGCAGGGCAGTGAGGGGTAGAGGAGGGGCTGACCTGTGATGGATGCATTTGCAACCGAGGCCTCAGCTCATTTTCCATGGAAGACTGGAGGGGACTTTCTGGGGTGGGGCAGAGGGCTCTTCAGAACTGCCCCAAATTGAAGCAAGGGCTACACTTTTATACCCTTACATCAGCTAGTCATTGGATTTGATCTGTTGCCTGATGGTGGCGAGAGTAACCTTGGGCAAGGTAGTTCCCAGTGGGATATTGTATCACAAACTTCCCATGCTCTTTTTTTGTTTGTTTATTTGTTTTTTCCCCTCTCAAAGATACTCTTATATATCTTCTGGCCCATGTTGCATTGCTGATTGCACTTGCATAATAATAATTTTAAAAAGGCGTAAGATACAAAAATTTGACTTTTGTTTTGGAAGCGATGTTCTAATATGTTCCAGTCTGTTTGATCCCTAAAAACTTCCTTGACATAAAGGGCTTCTGAATCTTCTCAGGGCTTATCTTCCACCTCTGGAGCTCGTGTCTCTTACCAAGAGACTCTGAAGCATTTACCACTTTTTACAAATCCAGTCTGATTAACAAGATGTCATTGATATTGTGGACCAATATGGTGTTCTATGAAATGTCTGGAATGTGCAAGGCCCTTTGGACCATATTATGACAGAGGTCCGGAGGGGAGTTAACAGAGAGTTAATGAGGCTCTTGGGGAAGATCATGACCGTATGCTGTTAACCATCCCATGCGAATGTGAACGGCTTTCCCATCCTTCTTTCTGATAAGAATGGAAATGACAAGTCAGCCAACTCGATAGTGTGGTTACGGTGAAGGTTGTTGTCTTAGTCTGTTTTGTGCTGTTATAACGATATACCACAGAATGGGTAATTTATAAAGAATAGAACTTTATTTACTCACAGCTCTGGAGGCTGGAAGTCAAGGCATTGTCAGGAACAATTGTCTAGTGAAGTCTGTTCTGTGCTTCCCGATGGTGCCTTATTGCTGCATCCTGTGGAGGGAAGGAATGCTGTGTCCTCACATGGCAGGAAGGCAAGCCAGCCCATTGTGGCATGAGCCTGTTTTACGAGGGCCTTAATCCCATTCATGAGGGAGGCACCCTCGTGGCCTAATTACCTCTTAAAGGCCCGATCTCTTAATACTATCAGATTGGCAACACCTAAATTTTGGAGGGGCTACATTCAAGTCATTCATCCTAGTAAAGATACCACATCTGGTCCAGCAGCTGCTTAACCAAATTGAGACTTCTACTTGGTTAAGACTGTGACAGTTCATGCGCTGAAGCAGGCCCATACTGGCCTGTGAGGGCTGACTGTTATATTTTCAGGATCCCTGTGAACTGGTTGTTAAAACTGTGGTGGGAGCATTATACTCTGGAAATTAGCCAATGTTACATAACAAGCCTCCCCCAGCCCCTGGAGAACCTGTTGTTAAATGTTTACCAGCACACCACTGGTAGTAGTCCACTGTCATCCCACCATGATCAGGAGAATTTTTGTGGGGGCTAGAGTGGTGAATTAAATGGGGATATTGTGGCCATCACCAGCCCTGCATTCTTTAAAATTTTGATGATGGCACTAGATTTTGCCATCCCCCCTGGGATATGGTATTGTTTTATATTTACTGTCTTGGGTGGGGGGCAGTAGGGACATTTTAGAGGCTTCCACTTGGCTTTCCCCACCACAATAGCTCTTACTACACAGAGCAAGAACCTGGTGTCAGAATTCTGTCATTTACCACATATGGTCCATTACAATTATACATTTAGGTGTAGGAAAATGATTACTGGATGGACCCATGGACCCAGTGGACCCATAGTGAGCTGGACCTGGGTCATTACTTGTCTTCATATTACCCTATTAAAATGGGGGCACAATGGGGCTTTGGGTCCCTGGTATCAAAGTCAATTCAGACCCTGCATCCAACAATCTTTGTAAGTTTTGAGTGCAGTAAAAGAAAATGATAACTGGATGGATCCATGGACCCAGTGGAGCCATAGTGAGCTGGATGCAGGTCATGACTATCTTCCATACTCCCCTATTCTGATGATGGGACATGATAGTACTTTGGGTCCCTGGGAATCAAAGTCAACTTATATTCAGATCCTTGTACCTTTTGGTCTTTTGGTGTTCCCATTTTTCCACTGGACAGTTATCTAAGTAAATAGCAGATCATCTGGGGGAAGAACTGGCAGAATTACTACTGAGTATGCTTGCTGTGGTATTGCAAAGTCTTTTGTCATGGGGACCTGGCTTCTCCTTCTCCTGGTTCAGGTCCGGAAGCTTGTTAAACAATCATGACTTTTTATTCGGGCAGCTGTCTACAGACTTTTGATTATCAATTCTTGGTTACTTTTGGTTGGATAATTTGTGTAGTGCCCTCGATGGCTGTCCATCAGTCTTGCCCCAGGGAGACCATGTTCTATTTACCATCTCTAGAGCTCTCTGAGGGTCCCTGGCCGCCACTTGGACCTAGCCTTTCATTGTGATAATTTTTCCCACCTTCCTCTAGATGGGGAGGTGCTGCCACCATGCCTCTGTTATTTCAATATTTCCATCACTTTCAAAGAGCTCAGTTCTGCAGTGGGGTTTCCTACTCTCAGCCTTGCCTACAAAGGACAGCTGCTATGAAGCTTCTCAACAATGCCGGTGCCCCTCTCGTGAATGTCTTCCTTATCTCTTTTGTAAAAAAAAGTCCTCCCGGCCCTCCTGTAGCACATTTCTGGCTGGTGGGGACTTACCTGGTGGATCCCCTCTAGCAAAACCATTTCTCTGAGCTTTGAATTCCCTTTCCAGACCATTTGCCATATCGGTTTTGGCATTTCTAATTCACTGGGCCATTTAGATGGGCCATCCATATTTTCTAAGTTTCCAAGAGCCACTCTAGCAGTGTTTTAATACTGTCCCTGGGGTATTTGCCCAGACTTGTGTATCATGGGAGAGTGTTCCCACGCTGATTAACTCTCCTTTGTCCAACTTTATGTCTCCTGCCGGCACATATTAGCTTGAGCTCGCAGCTCTTTTGGGGATAGTCCCTGTCCTCTCAGCAGACCCAGTACATCCCAGTGAGGGTGTGCTGAAATTTAACCTTGTTATTTGTCCATTTCTTAGAGGCAGTGGTGGCCAGCACTATCTTTTAACACGTGGCATCAATCAGGGTCCAATCAGGAGATGGAAATCACACAAATAATTTGAATAGAGAAAATTTAATCCAAAGAAGTATTAAGTAGTAAAATGTATTTAACTACAAAAAGGGGTAAAAGAGGACTCTAAGGATGTAAATATAGCACATGTGGAAAGCAGCTACTACTGCTGGGGCTGAGGGAGAGTGAATAGGAAGGGACTAAGGACTTAGGAGAGAGAGCTCCTCCATCCTCTTTGCTTGAGGCTGAGATCTGGACCTCCTCGGAGAGGGTGTGGTTGCCATGGGAACACACCGTGTATTGGTGGTGAAGAAACTTACTAGAAGGCACAGATGGAGCTGGTCTGCAGGAAGCAGCCCACTGGGTGGTGGAGAAAATTGCCAGAAGGTGCAGGCAGGCTGGAACTGGTCCACAAGAGCTGGTAAGTATTAAAAGCCTCCTGTATGCTGATCTGCTGGTAGCCAGGACAAAAACATTGACACAATGGAACCAGTAAGAGAAGCTCCTTCCTGTGGCTATGGCCTTGCAGTGTCATCCCAGTGTCCCGTATTGATAAAGATATTGCACCATGGGAAAAGACAGGAATGGTTACAACGTCCAGCTCCAGAGCCACAAAACAGAGCAAAGGAGGATGGATTGGAGCTGAGAGGCAATGCATTGATGGCTGGCACAAGCACTGTGGTGATTTGCAAGATATGGCACCAAATTCCTCTTGTACTTCTTTGTCATTGCCCCCATCAGAGTCTATTTCTCTACTGCCTTGAACCTGGGCTGATCATATAACTTGCTTTGACTGATAGAGGAGAGTTAGAAGTGATGTTGTGAGATTTGCAAACTGAGGTCTCAAAAAATCATGCAACTTTTATTTTCTCTCTCTTGGAACCCAAAGGCCATGCTATGAGCTTTGCCACGTGGAGAGGCCACATGGAGGAAAACAGAGAAGTCCTGCGCAGCAGCCTCAGCCAAGTGCCAGATGTGTGAAGAGGCCTGTGGGGACAAGCCAACCTCAGCCCGATGACCAGCTGACTGAAAGCTCAGGAGAGAACCCCGCCAACAGCACATGGGGCGCAGACAAACCACTCCAGCTCAGCCCAGCAACAAATGCTAACCCACAGAATTGTGTGCAAATAGATATTTGTTGTTTTAAGCCATTAAGTCTTGGGGAGATTTGTTATACAAAAATTATAACTGGTAGTACAGAAAAGAGTTAACATGGCAGGCCTGGATGTTATTCTTTGAAAGGCCTACTTATAAGGTTGGCACTTGACTGGCATTTTGGGACTTGGGTTTTGGGATGGTTCCTACTATTCTGGAATGGATAAAGTGGTTCACTGTGCTGAAACTGTACAAACAATATGTTTTATGCTGAAACAACATGGTTTCTTTCTGGGAGTCTGAAATTTTGGTATGAACCAGGTACCGGCTGCCTACATGACCAGTCTCCAAATAAAACCCTGGGTGTTGAGTCTCTAGTAAGCTTCCCTGCTTGGCAACATTTCCCACATTCTGTCACAACTCGTTGCTGGGAGAATTAGGCATGTCCTGTGTGACTTCTCCAGGAGAGGATCCTTGTAACCTTGTGCCTGGTTTTCCCAGGATTTCACTCCATGTATCTTTTCCCTCTGCAGATTTTGCTTTGTATCCTTTTGTTGTAATAAATCACAGCTGCAACTATGACTGTACTCTGAGTCTTGTGAGTCCTCCTAGTGAAAAATCAAACTTGGAGACCTCTGACACACAAACGCAGACACCTACTTCAGGTGAGGCCTCTGAATGATCTTCAAGCAAGTTGCAGGGCACCATTCTAATAAAGGAGAGTGGGCCTCTTCTGCAAGCCCAAAGGGCCCAGGGGAAAGTGGGAACTAGACATTCTCAACTGCATTATGCAGATATCTTCATTCCAGGTCTCAGGGTCCTATGGCTTCCCTATTAGGGCCTTGATCTGAGCATTGGAAACCTTCCAGGATGATCATCAAATTTCTCTGAAGCTCTGCTACTCTAGCAATCACCCACCAAGCCTGGTCATTCTCTTTGTCCACTGGCTACCTGAGACCAGCATTTCCTCAAATGTTGCCTAGAAAGCCCTCTGGCTTCCATAAGTTTGCTTGAATTATTGAATAATCATCCTGTGCTAGTCATAATCTCTCTTCAATAAATCAATGGCCCTCAGCAACAGCAACTCAATTCTTATTATTTATCAAATCCCTTATACAAAGGGCCAGGGCTATTGCATCAGCCAGTGCATCCACTTCCACCAGTGAACATGGTAACAGCTGCAGTACTGCGGCATGCCAGGCCTGTCTCTGCTCCACCTACCACCCGGTGGGTCTTCATTCTCATCCAGCTGGTGAGTGATCCAGCTCCAAGATCCCTACTACTTACTACTAGTACTACTACAATTTAATTGTACACGTGTAACACTTTTTAGAGCTTAGCATGTGATTATACATAAAGGATCTCCTTTATTTCTGAAACTGCCCTGAAGGTAGGCACCGGAGTTGCTGTTCTCTCCCTTCTCAAATGAGGAAATTAAATCTCAAAGGAGTGACTAGCCCAAAGTCAGGATTCTACTAAGTTGCAGAGTCAGAAAGTCAACCCAGATTTTTCTGACTCCACGTTTGTTCTTTCTTTTTGACCACGTTGTGCTGCCTCTCCAAAGAACTGGTGAGGAAATTGCTCGGTTTGCATTGTCTTATTCAAATTCTTATGATCACCTTAGTATTGATGTGGCTGCTGGCAATGTACATCAGATACTTTTGACCTAAAAGAATCAAGGGCACACAAGAGGGCAAGAAGCTTGTCAACCTTATGAGCAAACAAGTCACCTGGGGATCTGAAATATTAAAATGTAGATTCTGATTCTGGGAGTCCGTATCTACATCAATGCTAGTGGTCCTCAGCTGCATGGGGTAGCTGGGCTCTTAACAGCCAGGTTCGTGAAGAATTAAAGTAAGAAAAATTTAGGAATATAGATTTATTTTTATTTTTCAACTTTTCAATTTGGTAAAATGTAACATATTTTCCCATGTAAACTCAACCCATAAACACTCTTACTAAAAAAAAAAAAAGACTGGCAAAAAGAAAGCTGCAAAAATTATTAGAAGTTAACCAGCCATTAGATAAAAACAACAATTTCTGAGAGCTTCATTCAGGCATGTAATCGATGAAGCTCATAAAGAGTGAGTCACATAATACCTGTCCTATGCCAGAAGTACCTTCCAGTTTACAAGGACAAGGTAACAAAACATAGCTGAATTTTGATCAATCCAGGCAGACCAGAGTCAATCATTCCAGGAGATGACAAAGATTCTCTGGTAGACCAGTCTCTAATTAGGCTGTTGTGAATCTAGCTAGGCCCTGACTTTTGGACTTCCATATTCATCCACTTCCACGTACTGACCAATTTTAGCAAGAATCCTGCTAAGTCAGGTTAGAAAGAATCCCCAACCCTTGATATATGATCACCCTTGATGTCTGATCAGGTTCCTTATCCTTTGCCACTCCCCCAGGTGATGTCTGGTCACCCTGGCCTGTCTGGAGCAAGAATCCTGTTAGGTCAGTTTAGGCAGAATCCTTCATACACCTGAGCTTTCCTCTGAGTAATTTTCCAACCTCTGACCCCCATCCTCCTCCTTGGCTATAAATTCCCACTTGTCCTTGTATTCAGAGTTGAGCCTGATCTCTCTCCTCTGCTACCAAATCCCATTGTATTAGCCCCACTTGAATAAAGTCGGCCTTGCCATTCTTTAACGCGTGTCATGAATCATTTTTTCTTTAACAGGGATCATAGCTGTCCTGGGTGATGTTTACAAGACCCAGCTCCAAATTATGAGAAGCTTCCAAGTAGACCTCAGAGAAGTCTCCAGCTGTCTGTGATAAACTTCAGAATGACCCCTGCTGAGCACTCATTTCCCCAGACTTCCAACTGGTTTTTAGTTTCGGTATGGTCACGTTCTGCCACAATGCAGCCAAGGCCTTGTCTACTCTCTAACCATGTTCTTTTCCTTGCATGTGCATTGGACTCCTGCCCTCACTGTCCCCAGCCTTTCTCCAGGGACTGGAGCAAGGCACAGCCACCCAGAGGGTCATTCTCAGGGCCCAAAACTGGAGCAAAAGCCACACACACACAAAAAACCTAAGATGGTGACAACCTTGGAAACAGGGATTGACTTCTTAATATCCTGGGACATCTGGTGGCCGTAGCTGAAGCTCCATAAAGCTTCCCGATAGAGTTTTCAGGAAAAAAAAAAAGAGAAAGAAAGAAAAAAGAAAGAAAAAACCCAGCAGACAATTAAATTAAATGTAATCCTCCGTCCTCTCACGTTCTGTGCCACACCACATTAACGCCAGCCTGTCATAGCGTTCTTTTCTTGACTACCTTGTCACTCAAATGACAAAATATTTACACTCAAAGTTTTGGGAGTTTCACCTCCCTCCCGTCTTTTTTTCATTTAAATAGAACCACAAAGGTTTGGGCTAGACATAATTTTTTCCCCTTTGTGAAATGGACTTTTCCCTTCAAGAAGCAATGACTCAGGGCCAACAATTCAATTTATTTATTTATTTGCCTACCCATCCACCCATTTATTTATTTATTTGTTGTATAAGGTAATAGCTTACGGTACTTACCCAGAGCCAGCTGTTTGCAGGATGCTGAGAGCAGGTGGTCTGGGAGGCCTCTGATGAATTGCAAAAGACACTCACCAGCTGCCGACACTGTGTGTAATGAGCAAACCTGCAAAAATCTTTATTTTCAATTGGATTGTACCTTTAAGTAAGCAAGGGAGACAGCCAGTATAACTACAGACCATGACCAACAACCCACATAAACAGTGTGCAAACACAAGTGATTAATGTACCAGTATTTCCAAACATCTAAAGCTAATGAGTCAGATTTACTAGGGTGCACAAGAGAGGGGGGGAGGGACGTGGAGGAGGAGAGAACAACTTAATGGGCCTTAATAGCCTTTACTTGAAGCCTAAGAATTCTCCTGCCTGTGGTCCACGGTGCCATCCGAGCTGGCAAACAAACACCCCGCTGGCCCATGAAGGCCATTTTCTTTCTGGCTGTTCAGGGAGGGGGGTGTTCCAGTTTTAGGATAGAATTAGGGGAGCAAGCTGGTGATCTCTGCACCCTCCAGTGATCTCTGATGATATGCAGGGATAATGGGTTACAAAGACAGACATTAATAAGGTAAGATAAGAGGGGGGAGGTTTATTAATTTTTCAAGTAAGTTAGGATGCCCCAGGGCATGGTAAAAGTGTAAAGAATCCGGTGAGCGATGAGGGGCCCGGCTGATTAATGCAAGTCAGCTGTCCTCTGAGGGCCATAGCAATAATGATGAGATTATGGAAGAACCTACTGACGACAAATGAGATGCATGTGGAATAAAAACGAAGTGTCCTAGTTACTCTTTTGGAGTGCATGGCGGATTTTTATTAAAGAAGAACAGAGGTACAAGCGACAGATTTGAGGAGGTGTCAGGGCAGGGACCCTGCTTGTTCTGCTCAAGTGGTCTCTGCCTGGGCCTTTCAGGAACTCCGGGCCTGCCTGGGAGATGTGTTGAAAAGGAAACACATCCCAGCAACCCTTTACACGTGAGCAGACAGAGCAGGGTTGGGTACCTCTACCCGGCCCCATGGCCGATGGCTTTGTCTCCATTTACTTGCTCTGTGTGGCCTGCCCCTTCCTGCAGCCATTCCCTCCAGGATGTGCCAGAGGCTGGGCTGCCTCTGAGGTTCAGACGTCCCCAACCTGCTTCTGCTCTGCTGCTGCTGACCTGATTCATTTGGAGCTGGAGAAAAGGGAACTTGCATTATTATTCTTTTCCTTTTTGAAATGTTCGCTAGTTATTATGTCCTTTCTGTGTTTGTCCTCTTGCTTGTGGACTTCTCTTCCCTGGCATGCCTATAATCTGTATCTTTCCCCAGAGGCAGAGGCAGCATCCCCTACTCAACCCTGGCCTCCTACACCGACGTGCAGAAGATGGTGGCAGGGACCCTTGAACTTCAACGTGCAGAGTTATTTGAGGAGCTTGCTAAAAAGGCAGCTTCAGGTCTTAGCTTCTAGAGAGTTTGGATTAAGTACCAGGAATCTGCCTTTTTGGTAAGCACTGCACAGGGTTCTGATGCTCGTGTCCTCAGATGATAATTTGGGAAACACTTAGAAAGGGTATGCAGTTGACCATGGGTCTTCTGAGAGCTCTTCTGAATGTAGAAGTGCCTAAAATTTCACTGTGGATGATTCATGTCTTTACACTAGTTCACTAAGACTTGAGGAGTTCTGGGTAAGATGTAAGTCTGCCCCACACCCCCTCAGTGCCGTGATAACCCCTTCAATCACCTTCAGATATGACTGCCTTAGTGTGATTATATCAGGTGAGAGCAGAATGGCCAGACTTTTAGGGAAAGAGTCATGGGATCAAGTTTGAAACGAGGAGACAAAGGAGCAGAGAACAGGCTGGAAAAGCAAGAATTATCAGTGGGGAGGCAGGATATAGGCGCAGGCTTCCCCGACACAGGGAAGCAGGGGAGCAGAGGAGCAGGGCAGTGGTGGAGCCAGTGGTTCTCAGCTATTTTTTTTTTGGTAGCAAAGCATTTCTTTTCAAATGAAATCTAAATGGAAACCCCAATATAAAAAGCCAATTAAATGAGAATTTATTAGTATACATTTTATTTCAAATTTATAATAATTATATTTATAAAGTTGGTAAATTATGAAAATGAAGCTATTTGAATGAACACAAAAATTAGAAATCAGGGTTTACAGATAACGGTTCCAGCCTTAGATCACTTCTGGAATCAGCAGGTTTGCTCAGATAAGTAGCTGTAAATGATAACAGTTTGTTGACAGCTGGCTTTGCAATTTTAGGAGACCCCCTTAATCAAACTGACCTGGACTCTTGCATGAGGAGCAGCAGGAAATTTATATCACTCATGATATTTAGTAAGTGCTCAAATTCCTCTCATTCAAAAATCACTGAAGAAAGAAACCAGGACATTAAAACAAGAGCTAAATCCGTCTCCGACATGGTACAACCTGGCTTACTATTGCACTAATGCAATTACCCTGCAAAAAGAGGAGGCCCCAAGCAGAGGCAGGAACCCTTGCTGGCAGTGAATAGAACCCTTCACTCATGTGCTCTAATGGTGTGCTTTTATACAATTTTGCATGCACAGTCATGCACAGGCCCGAATTAATGCAAATACCAGTGCAGCCCTACAATGTTCCTGCTCCATGATACAGTTCCTAGAAACTAGGAGAATCTTTATTGCCAAATCTGCACAAAATGATTTCCTTAGTCAGCACAAGTTCACTATGTGTTAAAACTTGTAAGTTTTTAAACTTACAATTTATACTGAATTTATACTAAAAATGTAGTGTAATGCACATGTACATGTTTTACATTTATGTAGTACATATTACATGTGTGTCCATTTCACGTAATGTACATTTATTTTACATTAAAAAGTGTAAGGTTTTTTTTCAGGTGGGGGGAGAGAATATGAGATAGGTGTCATACGTCTGAAATAGAGACCTTGAACTGTCTCTGAGGAACACAGGATTTGAAAATCGCAGGCCTGGGCCAAGACGGTGTCTAAGATGGACCCTGTCACTGGCGGGGAGGTGGGCAGCAGGGACTGGACGTTGAGAGATGTCTCAAAGCGTCTTTGATACCACTGGAGTTTTCTTTCATCCAGGTATTTGTGCAAGAAACTACAATGAGAAAAAAATAGCAAGAAGTAAAAGAGGGAAGGAGGTGCTGTAGAGAGAAAAACAAAGAGAGGAAGAGAGAATGAATAGTGCTGAGACAGAGATGCCTGGATGAAGAAGCTGGCCCTAGCACCTATAAAGCTGGAAAGAAAATGGGGAGTCAGTGGAAACTTCTAGAAGGATGTAAGAGAAGAAAAGGGCAAGAAAATGGCATGGAGAGGAGGAAGGGAAACCAGAAAGGACTCTGGGAGGGTCTGAATTACAAGGAAATGTGGAAGGGCCTTTCTTGAAACAATCCACGAAGTTTGTGCTAGCGCTGCGAGCTTCATTTTATTGCCTTGGCAAGAGAGTAGGCGCGCAGAGGACTTTGTCTTGGAAGTCCGTTGTGGCTCCCTGGGGCCTGGCACTTCACAAAGCTTTAAGCCCTGTCCTCTCATAGTTTCTCTCTGCCTGCTCCCTGTGGTCTCTCATCTCTTTTCAGCTCTTTCCCACTTAGCCCACCAAAGCCTGGCCATGCGAGTAGAACAGACTTTCATTTTCCTTAGGTTCACACTGTGCATACTGACTAACCTGCCTCCTGCGCTGGAGTGGCCCCTCTCCAGCTCCCAGTACCTCTCATCTCTATGGTAACGGAAGGCACGATGATCATCCGGATGTTGCCTCAGAGAGTTGGTCCGTACAAGCTGCTTTCCTGGGGTAGCTTGTCCTTTTGCAGTTAACCGAGATGCCTGGGGAGAAGAGCTTCCCCCAACAGGATGGCAGGCGATGGCTCCAGATGTGGGCACTTGGCAAGACTGAGCCAAATGTCTCCATAAAAATATGATGTAATTAACAGAGCTGCAGCAGCTGGAACAATTCAGCACCTCACATTGATTTTCCATGTCTCCTATTTACTTTCAGTTTCTAAACTGTCTGCGGTGACAGGAAATCAAAGAATTATAATGGTGTGCGTGAGGGCCAGGATGCTGGGTCGGCATTTCCTTGAGAAATCCTGAGATTAATCAGTTTACTATCCTTCAATCATCCCTTTTCCCTTCTAGATTAAAGCTGTCCTCCAAAATGCTAGGAAATAGCAATTTATTTTTGGATATTAAAAAATCAATTGTACTATTTTAAAATTTGAGAGGAGGGTTAAAAAAAATGTCAGCCCAGAGCAATATTAGCTTGAGTCTGTGTTGTCCTTCAGGTTCAATATGAAGTTGGCAATGACATTTGGGTACAATGAGACACAAGTGTTATATTCACCCTTCCCAAGTGTCACGAGGTTTGGAAAAGTTCCCTAGTGGAACCAAAGAGAAGCACCTTGTTCCAAGCTTGTTCAATTACTGAAATTAAGGAAAATAAGTTTCCCCATATGTGGTATTCATGAGCCTTCATACAAAGCTGGGTTGGTTTTCTCATAGTAGGTCACCAGATTTCTAACTCTTGTCAGGTGAAAGTCAGAATCTTGAGTTAATTTCATTGTGGGTTCCTTAAAATGCTGAAGAAAATAGGCAGAAAGCCGTGGTTGTAATGGGGAAACAGGCCTCTACCTAAAGACTGCTAGTTCCAGATTTTGTTTGATAACATGCTTGTGTCTCAATTTGTCTTGCTTTTTTTCCCCGAACACCCTTGCCTTGGCAGATTCCATGTCTTGGCCATACTGTAAGGACTTACTTTTCTTTGTCTTTTTATTGATTTAAGTAATATAACCACTTCATAAATAATTAGGAAAATAGAGAAAAGAAGAAAATTGCCCATACATCTAGTGCTCAAACACAATAGCTGTGATTGTTTTGGAGCAATTACTTTGGGTCATTTTCAAATGCCAAGTTTTGATATGTTCCTAAGCATAACATACAAACAACTTTGCATGTTGCTTTTTCACTTAATATATGTCAGAAGCATTTTCCCATGTCATTATTAGCTTCAGTAAATATCTTTTTAATTGTTGCCTAAGTAGCTGGAACAATTCAGTCCCCTATATTGATTTTCCATGCATCCTATGGAAGTAGAAACACCATATTAACTTAACTATTTCCTTATTTTGGGCCAATAGATCAAATCTATTTTTCACTGTAATTAATCCCATGATAAGCAACTTTATACATAAATCTTTTCCATATATAAGATAATCTCTTTAGGATAAATTCCCAGAAATTACTGGGTCAAAGTGCATCAATATTTTATGACCTTGATATTTCCTGTTGATCTTCAAAACTGTTACATGAATTTATATTATCACCTAAAATGTTTGAGGAATCATGCTTTAAAAGGGTCTTTTATCTGCCAATATGCAGTACTGAAAGAGCTTTATGCATGCAGTTTGATGATGCTGACAAATATGCTGGAGATAAACATTTCGAATTTAAAGGTATTCCCTTTATATTTAACACACAGAAGTTAATGTTAAACACAATGCCCATTTTGTTTAACGTACAGAAGTGACTTCATTAGAGCCATTTCTTCTAAATGTGCAATAAACTATGAGTTCTTTGCCTGGTTCTAATGTTCTATCTCATCAAACGTCATAAAACTAATTAGTGTCACACCCTGTGCCTGTGAATTTTGAAGATGACATGAATTTCTCTTCTGTGTTACATTGAATTTGGTAGCTATCCCTTTGCTGGGAATACTCCTTTGGAAGATAAAAAAATACTGAGCGGAAAGAAAGTACATTTTCTGGGAAAAGAATAAGAACCCAGAGAGATGGAGTGAGAATTGTACCACAGAGTCCCAGCAGCAGATGTTTTGGGTGTTGAAACTCCCACCAGAACAGCTGCAGAAATGTAGAATCACATCTGGGTGTGTGACGCGGCTGCATCATTACCTACAGATAGCACAACAGCCAGATGCTTCCAATTCATTTTAAGGACCAAGCTTCAGGTCCGAACCTGTGAACGTCTCCACTTCCCAACCGATGACTTTTCAATTGCTGAGGCAGTTCGCGAAGACATAGCCTCGCGGGCACCTTAAGGACAGGTCTGGGTGGCAGCAGGCAGAGGCAGATGCAGCTCTCGGTCTGCTGTCTTGCTGGAGGGTAAATCCATCAAAGCCCTTCCACACGACACGGCTGCTGCGTGTGCGGCTTTCGAGGGCGTATTCTGTTTTATCTCCGCTCTAGTTCTTTAAATTCTCATTCTCTCTCTCTCCCTCCCTCTTTTCTCTTTCCTCTCCCACCCTCTCCTTCCTCTTTCACTCTGTGTGTGTGTGTGTGTGTGAGAGAGAGAGAGAGAGAGAGAGAGAGAGAGAGAAAGTACCTGTCCGTCTCCCACTCTTTCCTTGTGCCCAATCTCCCAAATATAAGCTGCTTTCTGGGCTAGTTGAACAAATAACTGGATGATCATATCATTATGGTAGCAAATGGTTCTTAAGACTTTTGGATTAATACTGTGATTTTTGAGTGCATAGCTATCTTCTCGTGTCATTTCTCTTGCCTTACACTGATATGGAAGTCAGTAAGAGTGACTCCCGGTGACAGGGCTCTAGCCTGCAGACAGCCTGATCGCATCCTCAGTGGCCTCCCCCACTCCCTGAGTACCAAGTGTGCTGGGAAGCTCACAGACCCCTGAGGAATATATAAATCTCACTCAATAAATAAATCTTAACCCCAGGAGAAAAAAGTTATTCAATGTGCAAATCTCAACCCTTACGACGCTCAAGGGATGCGTTTCTCCCGGGAGTAGCCTGTCTGCCCCAACCCAGCCCCATGGGGTGAGGAGAAGCTGGCCAGAAGCACTTGGTCCAAGATAGGTTATCTTCAGCCATCACACTATTACTGTTCTCTTCCTGTCAACTCACATTTATTATTAGAAGTATTTTTATTATGCCAAAGAGCCAAAATCATTCATATGGAGCTTACAAATGGGGAGGTCTAGGAGGTTGTCTCGTCAGCCCAACTGAGGTTTGCATCCATCTCTTTGGTTGCCAATCAGAGTCCTGTCCAGAACTCTACCATCAAGGAAGAATTGTAAACTATAACAGTATCATAAAAGAGGTTAAGAGCTGCCAAAAAGGCATTTTTTGGGGAGAAAGGGCAATTTTACAGAAGAAGAAATGAAGGCCCAATGTTGCAAAGTGAAGTCTAGCTCTAGATCCCATGCAGTTAACCAGCAAGCTCCATCATGTGTCCTTTTTCATACTGCCTCTCTGTTATGGCCAATACTGTGCCAGGGTCAAGCAGGTCAACCCTAGAACTCTGGGCTTCTGGTTGCAAAGGTCATTAAACCTGGGTGACTACTTATGTTGAGCAAAAATCATCCTAGAGTCGAAGAAAAGTTAAGGTGTTATTCATGTCCATTGTGACCTATGCTAGTGTCTCCTGTTGAAACATTTCTTATTCAGTAATAATAACAATAATAAAACAGGACATTTTTATTGAGGTGTGCACCACCTGCCAGGAGGGACTGAGAAGTAGAAGATGTATATACTGCCTTTAAGGCATTTATAATCTGGTGAGATTAGCAGAGAGAGAGGAATCACTAAGGAATATTCAAGATGATGGCAGAAGAGCCATGAAGGTCTGTGTGTGCTGTGGAATGCTAGAGTGGGTAAGTGCCTTGGAACTTGGTGGGCACAGTCAACCCTTCAGCCAGTGAAGTGTGGGGAAATTGTTCTGGGGGTGGAAGAGAGGGTCTGGATGTATTTGGAAAGGTGCAAAAGACTCCAAAGATAGAGTAAAGGAGAAACATTCCAGGGATTTGAGATTTTGACAAAAGGGTGAAGATGAGAAACATTAAGTCACGTTCAGGGAGCATTCATTTTGTGTACATTGTGAAGCAGATAAGGCTGGGGGAAAAAAAAAAGAACAAAACAAACCCTTGGAATTAGAACTCCTGATCACCCTGATCCAGGAAAGTGGAAATGACAGCCCTGCTTGTCAGCTGAGTCACCGCTTTGATAATAAGTGGGCTTCCATAAACTCAGTGGAGGGTGTGTGGACCAAAAGGATTAGAGCTCGAGTGTAAGGCTAACTTACAAACCCTATGTGTTTTGTTTTTCACTACCTAACTATATGGAAGATTGTCTTACATACTGACTTTGCCTTACATAAAGTCTCTGAGGCCACCTGCCAACTGAAATAAAACAACAAAGAGGGACACTCCAAAGGATGCTGCATGACAACCTTTGCCACCAAAATACTTGTTCCAGAAGTGACCAGTAGAGGATTATGACTGGTTCTTCACTATGGATTTATTAAAATCAGAAGAAAAGACACAAAAGGGGAAATCTGATTGGGCCTGACTGAAGGTACTGGTTGAACATTAGTAGAGTGGCTTCTGTGGCACAAAGAGGAAACCTCATGAGCAGAACATGAAATGCTGTAAAATGGCACCCAACACTAACCCTATGGGGGAAACCCAGCGGAGTGGCCGTGTCAGAGGACTTCTGTCCATGAGGCAGCTGCTGTTCCTCCAGCAGGGTGTAATTTCGACACAGCTAAGCATTCAGAGCTGGAATGGGCCGTACAGTTTATTTAGCCCAACACCTCATCACAAGAAACACCTTGATGCTTAGGTAAGGATATGTAAGTGATCTGCCTGAGGCCTCTCACTTCTGTTAGGGAACGGCTGTGGGACCCAATACTAAACCTAGCTGTCTGCTTTGCTGACACTTCTGCTATTACTATTACTTGAGCACTTAGAACGTCCTTTTGGAGGCTTGTGGTTTATCTCTCCTAGAGGCAAATCTTCTCAAGACTAAGGCACCGATGTCATTCTCAAGGGCAACATATCTTCACTGCTGAAACTCTGAAGCATTATCAGATATGGTTATGTACAGGCAGGTATTTACAAAGACTAAATATAATTTAAAAGAGCTGAGCTACAGTTTAAGAAGTAAAACTTAGATCCTGCATCTCTGTGGCTACCCACAGGGCTGGTGCATACACCTGCACAACCCCAGGGAACACCAGTCACCTGGAGAGTGATGGGAATAGCGTCCCCTGCAGTTGGGCAATGTGAAGTTGGCTCCCGACCATTGCGGGTTTATTTCTGCCAGACTGTCTCAGAAGTCAGTACATTTTCCTTAGTTCCAATGTTGTTTTTCTCTCAGTCCAAGCCAGAATCCTCCCTACATAATATAGAAAGCGATGTCTTTCTCCTGATGTCTCAATGCCCACCTTCCGTTTCTGGCAAAAGAGCACCTTAGCGATTTAAACATCTCTTCCATATCCACTTTCCTGTCTCTCCCTTTCTTATCTATTTCTATATACTCATCTATCTAGTATTATTTTTATAGTTATTATTAAAATAACCCGTGTGAACATAATTTTAAAAATTCAATACCACCAAAAGGCTTAAAATCAAACCCAGCAGCACCTGTTACACATCTCCCACCCCTATTCTATCCAGTGCCAACTCCTTCTAGCTCTTTCAGCTCTTTTCCTATGTACCTACACATTCACAAATCATTTGCCAATATTGCTAACTCTCGATTTATCTATTTAGACATTATCTACTTACTTCATATTGTGGTGCTGAAGCTTTTCTGCAGTCACTCCCTTCCCTTTTCCCCTTTCCTTTCAACATATTTATAAAACATTTTCTTATTTATAGTCCATACTCAGGGTCCACATTATTGTGACCGTGTAAATATTATTTACTACTGAGCCAAACAAGTACTTTATTTACCTTTAGTTTATTGTACAACTTTTTTCCCCAGAAACTAATAATTGTCTTTTTTTCCATTTGCTTAGTATTCTGTGAACCTATCGCTAATTTTCCTCAAACCCTCTGATAGCTGTGTGAATGTTCCTCATACAGTTTTCCACAAGTTACATATATTAAATAAGTTATTAATAGAATCCTCCTACCTGACTTCCGCTCCCAGCTTGAGGACTTTTCTCCTGGAGTTCTCCAAACTCCTGCAGTCTGCATTGGTTGCTCTTCATGCTCATTGAACGGTTGTCTTGGGATTCCTCTTCCTCCTTACTCTGGGATTTATTTTTTCCCTTTCCCTTCCTGGATTCCAATTTTGTTTTACCTTGTTAACTGAGAAAGAATTTGAGGGAAGCACTAACTCCAGTTAGCTTCTTGAGAAAGGGTATATAGGAGGTATATTTCCTTAGTCTTTGTTTATCTGAAAAGCCCTTTCTTCTACAGTCATACTTGATTAAGAGCTTGGCTTGGTATAGATGTAGACTGAAAATTGTTTTTTCCTCAGAATATCAAGTGCTGCACTGTCATCTGGCCTTAGTGGTGCTAGAGGAGGCATGATTCCATTTTTATTCCTTGTCCTTTGTGATAGGTTCGCCTCTCTCTTAAGATCTTTCTTAACTCTGGTGTTCTGAAATTGATATTTGCCTTGGTGTTTTTTGTTTTTGTTTTTTTTTAAACATACACTATGCTGGGCACTCTTTGCTAACTCATATCTTTCAGTTCTGGGAAATTAAATCAATTGTTTGATTATTTCTATCCCCTTTATTTTCTTGATTTTCTCTTTCTGAAATTTCAAGTGTTGGACACATTGGATTGGTCCTCTGATTTTCTTTTCTTCCCTTTTATTCTATTTCTTTGAATTTTTGAAGACAGTTATTCAACCTTATCTTCCAAGTGGCCTACTAAATATTTTTAATTTTGGCTTTTATATATTTCATTCCCCAAACTCTTTCTTTGCACTCTGATTATACTTTTTCATTGTCTCCTATTTTTGTTTCATGAATGCAATATTTTCTCAAAACTTTCTGAGGATGATTATAAGGTTTTTTGACTTATTTTTGTTTTCTTTCTGCTTTTTTTTAGCTCCCTCTATTGCCTTTATGTCTTCTTAGCTTCTCAAAACAATATGTTTACTTGTTTAGTTGCCTTTGTTGATGTTTGAGGCCTTCTTCAAATGTCTGGTGATTCTTGAATGTCCATATATGGTTGAGGAGTGACGCGTATCCTAAGTGAAGTATCTCGGGAATGGAAAACCAAACACCACATGTTCTCACTAATAAGTGGGAGCTACTAGATGGGTACACATGGGCACAAAGTGACATAAAGGACACGAGAAACCAAGGAGGGGGGAGAGGGGGAGGGTGGGTGTGGGATAAAGACTTACCTGTTGGGTACAATGGACACTATTCTGGTGATGGGCACACCAAAAGCCCTGACTTAAGCATTGTACAAGATATCCACGTAACAAAAACACTTGTACTCCCTTAATTGAAAAAAAAAAGCGATGCAGTAAAAAGCTAACAGGAGCTTCTGTGCGCATGGGGGTGGCTTGTCCCTCAGTAAGCGTTGTCAGGAGGTGAGCTGGCTTACTTGATGAAGAATATTTCATATGGAGTCTGTGGATTTTGTCACTTGGGCCAGTCAGTTTTTTTGGAGAATCACTTTTCATTCTCCTGCCTGGACCGTATACATCTGCACACTGGTGTTCTGGGAGCAGAGACAGGAAAGGCACTTGGGACACAGACTTTCACCTACGTGCCTTGTTTTTAGCCCAGCATTCGTTCTGTTGTTACCTGAGCCTGAAGAGTCTCTGGTTCAAGATCTCTAAAGAATACACGTTCGCCCTCCTGGAAAGCATGGAGCGGGGGATACATTGGGTGAGGCCAGCCGGGGAGGGCTGGTGCTTAGTGGGCTGGGCGGGTGACGGGAGAGACAAACACATGCCGTGTGTAAATACTACATACACAGACTTCTGCTCCAAGTCCATGCCTCACCCGCCTCCCGAGGAATCTGCAGCGTCCAAGCGCCCAGCCCTGCCAGAGTCCCGTAAGTGACTTGCACATCCCTCGGCTATGGCCTCTTCTCTGCTGACGTGGCGGCCATTTCTCGGTCACTTTTTTTTTCCCCAGAAATGTTTGCCAGTTCTCATTCACAGCTGTGATCTGCCCAGTTCTTGTTGACTTGTGGGTTTACATCTTTTTAATTCCTTCATTGTCATTTCGGTCAGCATTCAGATGGGAGAAGAGATAAACATGTGTATACTCTGTTTACCATATTTGACCAAAAGTCCCTCCTTTTTACATGACTTTCCGAAATCACACGTACAGGCCCAGGCACAGAGAACATCCTGGGCTGCACTTCACATCCAGTTTGCAGTAAACAAGAATGTCCTTAGGCCTCAGAGGCCCCTCATGGGGGAAGCTGTGCGGGGCAGGGGCCATCGGGTCTCCTGGCCCCTGAGAATCCTTCACTGTGCCTGCTCCACCAGGCCAGGGCCAGAGAGCGCCCGGGGACCTGTCTCCCCTTGAACAGCTGCGGAAACACCAGGCGCAGCCACACGGGAGACAGACTCTTGGGATGGCTTTGTGTAATGAATTAAGATCTGAAGCAGGGCTTTTCCCATTTATCCACACTGCTCAGACTCGCTCCAAACTGCCCCATGACTTTTATTAAATTTTTTCTTATTAAAAGAAAAAATAAATGAAGAAACAAACCTGGGGCTCTGTTTCATGGAAATCTCGTCAAACAGGAAAGACTTCACGTATGTGTTTTCCTCCTTATCCACCTGTTCAGCTCACGAGCAGACTGTTACCAGTTAGTATTTTTCAAGTTCTCATAAGGTGCCCTGTAGAGAACTGGACAGGAGCAATGTTTACTCAAAGAATGCAATAAATAGAAACAACAACAAAAGGTTTAGCAATCAAGAAAGTGCCAGACAAAAGATATTGTAAGAGCAAAACAACCATAATAACCCCTCCTCCAAACAAAATGAAACAAAACGAAAAACACCACAGATAAAACACCCTCTCTCTCTCTTCTTTTTAGCCAGGTGAGAAAACCTTGCTTGTGAGCATCTGAATTTCGAAGGTCCTTAAGAGATTTATTAGGAATTGATTTGTGACTGCAATTTACTATTTTTTAGTCACTGCAATAATCCTGAAATGTCATTTTTATACAATGACACAGACCGGGTGATTTAAACAACAGAAATTTATTTTCTTTCTAAAAGTGAATTAAAAACAGGGCTTCCATTTCTTTTCAGGCAAAGCTTGGCAAGAATTTGGATGTTATCTGAAATATGGAGGTCCCTGAATTCATGTATTGAAGCCCTAACTCCCAGTATCTCAGAATGTGACTGTATTTGGAGATAGGGCCTTTAAAAAGGAAATTAAGGTTAAATGAGGTTATATGGGTCGGCCTAATCCAATCTAACTGGTGTCCTTACAAGAAGAGGAAATTTGGACACACACAGAGACACTAGGATGTGCATACACAGAAGAATGACCATGTGAGGACACAGCAAGAAAATGGAGACTTGCTAATCAAGGAGAGAGGCCTCAGGGGAAACCAAATCTGCCAGCACCTTGATCTTGGACTTCCAGCCTCCATAACTGTAAGAAAATAAATTTCTGTTGTTTAAATCACCCAGTCTGTGGCATTTTGTTATGGCACTCCTAGCAAATTAATACTGTTCATCTTCTACCATATCCAATTTAAAATTTGGATATAACAAAGAAGAACATAAAAATAGTAAGACTAAGACACTTCTAAAATCCAACTTTTGCTAACCAGCAGTTGAAAAATCAGGTATTAGATCATGGTTAAGAAACTTATCACAGGAATCCTATTGGCCCCGTCACCTGTGAGCTGAGGTGTTGAGTTGGCCTGAGGTTGGGCTTCCAGAGTTGGCCTGTGGAGCCTCAGACTCTCCCTGGAGTCCCCTCAGGGCTTCTCCTCAGTCTGTCCCGTAACTTCTCTGAACCTGGCAGGGGAGGGACACTGAAGTGGAAGTTCTTAAAGGGGAGGAGAAGAGTAGATTAAAGGTGTTTCCTGGTGGCAGGTGTCCCTGATGGGAAATGAATTTGGGGGTCCGTTCTGCCCTCTCACACACCAATCAGCATGGACAGACACAACCTGGGCTGGTGGGACTCTGCAGTGGACAGCTTGAGAAATGGCCTCTCGCCCAGAAGATCTGTAAGGGGCTGAGTCCCCTGGGGCCACCAGGCCCATCTCATTTCTACCATTCAGGCTGAGTGAGACAGAAATAAGTACGGCATTCATTTAACTAAATACTAAAAGTGCTCGCATCCGGGCTAGTAACTGGGCTGAGGAAACAAATGGGAACTAGCTTGTTTGTGGCTCCAGGCATGGAGGTTGTGGGTTGTCACAATTCATCGGAATCCAGCAAGGAAAACCGGACACCATGTTTAGGCTGTGCTCACCATCAGAGAGCGCATCACCCTCTCTGTGAGTGCAGGGCTCGTGCTGACCAAGGTCCTAGATTCAAAGAGTGAACAACAACCACGAGAGAAGGAAAAATTGAGGGAGAGTTACAAGGACAGAAACAGAGAGGAAGGGAGGGAGCAGGGAGGGAGAGAGAGGGAGAGAGGGAGATTCAGAGAGAAACAGCAGCAGACACAAGGAGAGAACTAGACGGCCACAGGGAAAGCAAGTCACAGAGCTGGCGCTCGGATCTGTGAGCTCTCCAACAATTCCACTCTGGATCTGCTCCCAACTCCACTGCTGATCCTGTTTAACCCTGTTGGAGTATCAGGGCTTAAGGGAGCCTGTAGATCTTTGCAAATGTGATGTGATTTCTAATGGATACCCTGTGAATTCACTGAAGTGAAACAAAAAAGATGTGGAAACCAAGTTAATATTTTTAGGTTTTATTTAAATAGATGGTTATGCCTGAGATTCATCCATGTGAGGTGGATGTCTCATTCAGGCAGGAGAGTCAAACCAAGAACTGAAACCCGGGGGTGACCAACAAGACTACGGGCAAGGCATGTTTGTTCTTCCTAAATGAGTCCTTATTGCAAGAGTGCTGCTTCTTCTCTGGTGCTTGTTAAATACTGTATTTATGCTGTGTATTTGTATACAGTGGGATTAAGGGACCAAACTGAATTACTGATGATGGTTGCTTGAAGGGGTGTTTGACTAGGAGATTTACACAGCACTCTTAATAATCTTTTTTTATTTATTTATAGAATGTTATCATTCCAAACATACAGTTATGCCATCCCTTAGGAAAGATGCTTTCTATTTGAGGACCACAAGCTCTGCATGTTGATTTGAAAAGAGATAAAAGAGCATCTGGCCACCACAGTACAGGCTGCACATTCCCTCCCTCTTCATTATGCAGGGAGCTGATGCAATTTTTGCTTCTTTCCTATTTATACAAATAAAGACAACGATTTGGGAAATATGTCATGCTGGCATTAAACACCACCAATCTTGATGGGTTGAAATGTACACGTTCCATTAACAACAATTATATTGTATAATTAAGGTTTTGGTCCCCAAAGTCTGACTTGGAGCTTCCTCAAATATAGGTGGGTTTATTGAAGACACGTTAAAATAAATATACCCCGCCCATCATTCCCTTCCAAATCCCCACTCTTTGCCCCCCTCCCAAAAGCACCACCAGTACCTGTGTCAATGACTTTGTCTGCAATAAAAGTGGGGTTCAAATGCCCTCTAGTGTAGCTGTGGCTGAGTTAATACAAAAACAGAAAAGCTTTGAAAAGGCAGTTTCCTGCAAGCAGATTCATCGTACATTCCATGCCTTTTATGGAGCTCCCATGTATGGGTTCCACACGATAGACACTGGGTGCAGGCAGATGATGTGGAATGACCCCTCCAGGAGGAGGCTGTCCATGTAATCTTACTACTCTCCATCATTCTTTTGTGGACCTCTCAGTTCAAGTTTAGATGGAAATTTCCTGAGGTGTATACAATCTTTGCACACACACATGTGTAAACAGCCACAGGGAAAGGGCTAATGAAGTTCAAGCCCTTGCACTTGGGAGTGTCTCCTGACTGCTTCTCTACTCCCCCTCCCCCCCACCGCAGCCTGGCACGTGTCAGCCTTCCAGCAGCTGGAGGGAGCTCTGACCTGTGTCTCATCAGTGCATGCTGGTGGTGGTGACAATAATGAATTTCTAAGGGCAATTAACACAGTGACAGGGTTTATAAATTATAGATTATGACAACACTCACTGCGATCTGGTTTTTTCCTTTGATGACCACCTGGCTGTCAATTATGGTCTCACCAGCCAAATTCTATATTAGGGCCAAGACTAAAGAAGGGCAAAAACTGCTGAAAATCCTAGTGCAGACTCACATCTTGGCAGGAGAATAAATGTTGGCCCAAGTGCCCCAGGACTGAAACAAATCAGGTGGAGGGGAGGAGGGAGAATGTTAGAACATCAGGCACAGCTGATTTAGCTGTAAGAGTCTGGTTGGATAAGAGTAAGAGGAAAGGTGTTTTTCTTTTCTAATTCTCTTTGCTAAGGATCTGTGAGCACAGAAATGATGTGAAGAGCAATCAAGTTAATCTTCACCACTTTGTGAGTATGTATATTCTGGAAAAAAGTTGTGATTGGGAAAGGTTAGCAGTGGTCCCTGCTCCATCATTCCTGGATGGGTGGCGTGTGGGTGCCTTGATGTGTTTCCTTGCTGAAGGTCAAAATCAGGGAGATTTTCTTCCAGATTTGAATGGTTGTGCAGCTACGATTCCTGGGTAGGCCGACACATAACACATGATTCTGTATTTAGTTACTCTTCAGAATTCCTAGGAGAAAAATGGCTTAGGATAAAAAGGGGAAGTATGTTGAAAATTTTGGTACACTTCCTAGAAATCTGGAAGCAGGAGCAAGTTGTGGAGGTGAAAATGTTAAGGGGGTTGAACAGACATAAATAAACTCATATTAAGATGAGTAGGGCAAGATGGATTATTTTGGCGGACTCTTGTGGCAGAAAGTATTGATTACTTATCCCAAAGCAAACATCTCATTCTTCCTTCCTAGTAGAGCAACAAATTCACTTAAAAATTGGATTTATAGGCACTTCAGAGACCCTTCCCTAGCCTAGGAGGCAAATGCTGATTACGGTAAGACAATTGCGGAAAGTGTGCAGGAAGCCTCTAGGAAATGTTTCCCTCGAAATACATAAAGGGAAGCCTGGGAGGAGTCCCTCCTTCCTTGCTGGATGTCATGTCTGTATGTATCATCTGGAATCGCTATAGCCAACTTGCAAATATAAAGGAAGTCTTTATCAACCTGCTGAGCAGAGCAGAGTGGAAAGATACAAAGCATCCCTAACTCTGGGGAACTGACCACCTTCAGACTTCTTGCTACATCGGGTAACACATTTTTCTCATTATTTATGCCACTTTTAGTTGGGTTTTCTGTTACTTGCAGCTGAAAGCATCTTGACTGATACAACCACTATTTGGAACAATGCATAACAAGAATGTTGTCTTTGAACAATCAACACCATCAGAAGGCAGGTGCTGATAAAGGAATTAAATAAAACAAGGAGGTCTTTATGATCCCAATTAGTTCTGACATGCCATGCTCTAATCCTTGGATATTTCTGTCATGAAAAAAAATAGAACAAAAATAAGAGTTCTTGGAAACTTTTGAGCTAAACTATTGAACAAACCTTGGGCAGTGTGAGTAGAATGTTCTGTATTGGTGATTCACATACTTGTGAAATTTATACTTGTATTTCTTATATCACAAAGCAGAGAGTGAAATAGTTTGAGATGTCTGCCTATGCAAACCAATGATTATAATTGACAAGAACTGTAAATTGTTTCCAACTGATGATTTTGAGCTATCACATTCTATTAATATTTAAGAATATTCATTCAAATGTCATCTTGAGCCAAGCTATAAGAATATGCCATGTGCCATAAAGGTGGAGTTGATAATGTGTTTTTTGACTAATAATCATAAATTAGTAGGGTTTTTCTGGAGAGATGTAGACTATACTTTGTAATGTAGAAGTGTACTTTATAGTATATTTATTAGGTGACATATATTATTAATGTACATATGATAATGTACACCAATAAATCCTCTTTAATGTACTTCAACATTGACAGCCTTATAAGGGAGAAGAAATGATGTTGTCTATATGTACATATATGAATAGAGTTTACTATTGCAATAAAGTAAAATTTAGGAAAAGTTAAGTAGATACATATTTAGTTATAGGTGTATTAGTCACAAGTAACAAGCAGTTTATAGAAAGCAACTAATTATAGGGGGACCTTATTCCCAGATTTTCCAAATCTATTTCAATTTCAAACATTAGGTTCTTTTGTGAGAATAATGCATACTGATTTTTGGTTTGGGTAATATGATCTGTCAGAAGACATATTTTGCACTAACTCTACCCTGCAGCAAGCACTCAAGTTGTGTGTAGAGGTGAGGAGAGAGGTAGGTGTAGGGGACCTGCCCCTGGGCTTCCCCACCACCCAGCAGGGGCCACCTGCTCTCCTCTCATTTTTGCCTTGCCATATTACCCTTCACCTTCTACTTCCAGGAAAAGGTTTCAAGGAAAGCTTGACCTCTTCACTGATCCCTGCCCACCTGAAACCTGGGCTCTGCCGGTGTTAAATATCATTCTGTGAGTGTGATCAGTGCATGGGAGAAAATACTGGAGGAAATAAGTCTGCAGGGAGCTCTCAAATCAGATAACTTGAAGTATAGCCCAAATAATTGTGTTGGAATAGATTCTTACTTCCTTCTTGAATACTGGGAAGAGGAGGTTGTGGGGAGGGGAGACATTTCATGTTGAGAAGATGACACTAGGGAGGGACACCCAGAGAAAGAATGGTTTTACAGGCAGGCAGACCTATGTTTGAATACAAGTCTGGTATTTGTGTGATCTTGAACTTGAACATTGTTGAACTCTCATGGTGCCCCTGCAGGTTGTGATCACCAGAGTCAGAGGGATAGCATATGAGGAGCTCAGTGCAGTGCTTGGTTCACAGTCAGTGTCCAGCAACTCCTGGAAAAGAAATCAAGGCAATGAGTCAAGGAACATGCTCCCTGGTAATCTGAAAGTGACATGAAAATATGCCTTAAAAGAGACATAAGTGTGAGGAAAAGCTGTGTTCTGACAAAAGGCAACCTGAAACCTATTGGATAATAAAATAAATTGCAAGAGCACAACAAATCCAAGGATCTAATTGTCATACCAAGAGATGGAGCTTTTACTTCTATGATGTGCTCTGAGTTAGGAAGTTTCATTGGTTAAGTTCTTAAGAAGATGGCTTTTTGAAGCCCTGTGTGAGATCCAGTAGCAACACTATTGAAGAGTTAGTGTCCTGTTCCCTTTTGATGTCTTGGGGTGGACCATGAATCTTACATTGAGAATCTCTCAAATGAAAAGCAGTTTTAGGTGTTAAATTGGAGGCCCTTCCAGGCAAGCCTGCAGCAATGTAGAAACCAAGCCAGTCCTACACTTTCTGCAATTTTCTCTTTGGGTTTCCTCCCTGCCCCCATCTTTAAGGCAGCTGTGTATGTGTTTTTCTGTATGATTATTTCCCTGGCACTGACAAAGTCCATGCATTTTTTTTTTAGTTGTCTTGCTTTTGTTTTGTTTTTTTGTGCAAAAAAACATTTTAGGAAAACAGAGTGCTTTAAGTGAATCATTAAAGTTGTCTGTGGGATTGTTTTTCTTTTAAGGAACCCTCAGGAATGGAGAGTTGAAAGTGATAGTGTTAACACTTAAATAATATCACAGAAGCAGGGATGAGAAACATCATGTGCTGATAGCTGATCAGATCTGTCCAAGGCGTGGAATGCAGAGCATCACTCTGGATTGAAGGATGAAACCACCTTCGAAACACCAGCAAGACTCAGCCTGGAGCCAAAGGAGATTGATGGACAGTGGCCCTACCACACAGAATGCTGGCATTTGAGCCCATCACAACCTACATTGAAATGGGTGGGCCAAAATGTGAATGTTCTAGTACTCCAGCTGTACCTGATATTCCTGGAAGAGTTACATTTCCTGGTTGGCTGTCTGGAGGCACATCTGGTGTCTAACTTGTGAGAAAGGGCTTTAAAAAAGAAAGTGAGAAGTGTCAGAATTTGGCTAATAAACCAGATTCATGATTCACTAAATTCATGCCTACCACTCCCTGACATTACTCATTGCTTAAGTGACATTAGACTTTTGAATTTGGGCCACGTATTATCAAATTTCCTAGAGTGGCAGATAGTATCAGGGAAAAAACACCTCAAATGCAATTTTTTATGTAGATGAGCCCATGAGTGAACATAAGGTCATAGAAATCGATGAACATGATTATGTTTTGCAACAATTATAAAAAGCCCTTACAAATAATAATTGTAGTTTTTGCTGCCCAACCAATTGAACAAAATTATGAATAGTGCTTGTCCTACTGTGACTTGTGACATTTCCAGAAGCTCAGGTGTCAATTGCAGGTGGCAGCTGCTCCAGGTCAAAGATGCATCATCCTGAGGTGCTAGAGTCACCTCTACTATAATCACTCCTGTTCTTAAGGGTCTTAGCATATTTTATCTGGGGTAAGAACCAACTAGTATCTTTTACTTGATAGCAGGGTGAGATGATAGGGGTTGACACATGCAGACGGGCTCAGAGACAACCAAAAAAATAGAGGCTTAAAGGCAAAGATCTTTTCTAGACTGGAGCTTCATCTGCTGCCCAAGCTGTTATTATTTTGGTTTTGCATGGAGGCAGCTACTCTCTACCACTGATAAATGCTTGAATCACCCAATTCTAATGCCATCCTTTAAGAGTTTTGAACCCATTAAAAATGATTGCAAATACTTGTAACTTTCATCTTTATATTCATAATTACCTATCTATTCCAAATAATATATCAAGCATTTCTTGGTATTGCTTAATGTGTCTGAAAAAAATATTAATGCTGTAAGGATTGGAGCAAACATAACCCAATTTTGTTCTCTTATAATGAGGGTAAGGTTAAATGACTGTCTGAGGTTACTATTAATTTATTCTCTTTCAGTGAGTATTTGTGAAGCCCCTTTTATGTTCCAAGCATCGTGATGGGGGCTACAGATAAATAGAAGGGCAACAGATAAGGTGTGGTCTGCCTTCAAGGAGCTCACAGTCTGGAGTGGAGGCAGACCTGGCATCAAACAATCACAAGTGATTATGGCACGTTGACAATGGAGCCAGGTGCGAGGTGGTAAGAAAGACATGGGTAGAGGATTCTGAATCCCAGCTAAGTGCTGTTGCTACTAGACAGGGACTTAAAAGTTCTCAGAAAAAATAACACTTAAGTATTATTCAGTCTTTACAGTTTAAAGAGCTTCATCAATGCAGAGTTATTTGTGCTCTTCTCATATACTGTCAGTTTCAAGCATTTATTAACAGTCATTGATCTGCCTACCAAAGTTAAGAAATAATTTTGTCTCCATACATGCTTTTCAGTTGCCAATGGGCTGGCTTTCACATGCATTTTCTCATCAAAATCCAATAACCCCACGAGGTGGGTAGATATGGCTTAATTACCATTATCCCCATTTTTCAGATGAGAGAACTGAGGCTCAGAAAAGTTAAGGAACTGACCCTAAGTCATTGAGCTAATTAATTGGCAGATTGAATGACGTGAATCTAGGTCTTTTAACTGCTTGGACCATGAGTGGTCTTCTATATTCCAATGCTGACAAGCCTCTTAGTTTCATTTCACACGTGGGTTTAATAGGTATACTGGATTGGTCATTCCCTCCTTTTGGAGACTCTGGTCCTTTGGATCCTGCAATAACTCACTCTGCATATTTCTTGTATATTTCTGATTATTCTTTCCCTGTCTCCTTTTCCTGCCAGGTAAGTGCTAGTGTCCCTGTGAGGTCTGTCCCTGCTGTGTTCTTCACTCTGTCACACTCTCTGGGCAATCACATACATTTTCAAGGCATCAGTACCATGTAAAGGTGAGAATTCCCAAACTGACATCTTCTAACTCTGACCTCTCCCCCAAGCCTTAGACAAATATCCCACTGCCTGCTGGATGTCTCCCCTGAATGCAAGAAATATGAATATATGCTCCTGCTGAGCGATTCTTCCCTGCACTCAACACTGGGACCTTCACTGTTGTTCTTAACTCACTTGATGTCAACACCATCCACCCAGACACCCAAGCTTGAAAGCCATGAGTTTCTTCTTCCTTACATATCACATCTGACTGGATCACCACATCTTGATTTGGTCCCCTAAGTATGTTTTTTGAAATCTGTTTCTGCTTTCTTTTGCCTGCTGCCACAGCCCTGTGTATCTAAATGGGTTCTCCAGTGTGTCTGCAGGTTTTTTGGGAGCATATTGAGGAAAGGGGCAAGTAATGTATTCACTCATGCATTCATTCACTAATTACCTCCACGAAAATTTATTGAGACAAATATATCTCACAGCTGTTGGTTAAAAATTGGGTTGATCCTTTTGAGAAAATTAAACTTGACCTGGAAACCTTAGCCTTTCTCATACTATCTAGGTTAGCTCTGTATTATATCTCTCTCAAGCCTCAGTGGTTTCACATGGGGCATTTAGCTGTTATCTAGCCAGAGAGCAAAGATTAAATGACAATTCTTATCAATCATTCCCAAAGTAACCTCTCTCAAAGCTGCCACCTAAGATTCTGCTGAATAAACGCTTACGGCTTTGATTTGAAAGATGTTTTGGCCACTTGCCACATCCCTGATTTATCAGACTTTTCCAAAGGTAACTGTAAAAATTCCAAACTGTGGTAGGGCCTCAGAAAAAATATTAGTATATCTATTCTGGCAGCATGTTCTTTCTTCTTTGTGAACTTACTTATGTGAAATGATTACAATTTATGAAATTAGGCCTTATTTAATGAGGTATTTATGAATATATTTAGTATCATATTTATCAAGTAGTCTTTAATGAAATGAATAAAGATAAGCAGCATTGGAACTGTTTTGGGAAGAAGCAAGCAAATAAATCCCTGGAAAAGAAGAGATTTCCTTTAACTAACCAACTCCTTGGATGCATTTAAAATGTGATTCATTTTCCAAAATACTAAAGTATCGACATGTTTCAGAAACATATACTAAGTGCCAAGCAGAGTGTACCTATTATGTATTATAGTGACGAGGAATTTATTTATGTTAAAGAATGGTTTGATTGTGAGGGTTTATACTCTTATCTTGGTACGTCTTTGATGTTTGATTTATCCAAAGTTTATCACAAAAAATAAGTGTAGTGGATTAAAAATGACTACAAATTTCTTGCCTTCCAATCCCATTGAAAGATGAAGCCTAATTCTCCTCTTGAATCCAAAATGGCCCTATGACCTGTTTTGACCAGTAGAATGTGGCAGTAGTCACTATGTAACTGCTGAGGCTGGGGCCTTGAGATCTGCACCTTCCGCTTTTACTGCTTGGGACATGCCGTCTTGGAAGCCAGCATCCATGTAAGATGTGTGATTAGCCTGACACTAGCATGCTGTAAGGAAGCCCAAGGTAGCCAGGTGGGGAGAGAGAGAAAAAGAGAGAGAGATCGGCCACCAGGGGACACTGAGGTGCCAGACAGGTACATGAAGCCTTGGAACGTCCAGCCTGGTTGGGCCACCAGCTCAATGCTGCTGAGTGACTGACCCCAGCCACTGCTGCATGGAGCAGGACTGTTCAGCCCATCCCTGTCTGAATTCCTGCCCTGCAGAATTGTGAACAAGTAAAATAGTTATTTTTTTAAGCTCTTGTGCTTTGGGGTAGTTTGTTACACAGCAGTAGGTAATCAGAACAATTGGCTCATACCACCCACCATCTCCCCTGAAGGAAAGTTTACTTTGGAAACCAAATCAACTGATAAGTCAGAGAATCAGGGCAGAAAAAATGTTCTCAAGGATATCCAGGCCTACATTTCTCAGGTTTCTTATTTGTTATGGGTATCACCTCCCCTTGCCAGTCTGAGAAACCATAGCCTTCAATCTGTCTCCTCATGAGCACCATTTTCCCATTGTTAATTTTTGGTATTGTTCTTTTTGTTCTCCAGATCATTTAGTTCTGCTGTGACCTTCATTATTTCTTTTCTTCTGCTGGCTTTGGGTTTGGTTTGTTCTTCTTTTCCTAGTTCCTTGAGGTGTGACATTAGGTTGTCAATTTGTGATCTTTCTATCTTTTTGATGTAGGCATTTAAGGCTATGAATTTTCCCCTGAGGAATGCTTTTGCTGTGTGCCAAAGATTTTGATAGCTTGTGTCCCCTTTGTCATTCAGCTCAAAGAATTTTTTGATTTCCATCTTAATTTCATTCTTGACCCAGTAATCGTTCAACACCAGGTTGTTTAATTTCCATGACTTTGTGTAGGTTTGAATGTTTCTCTTGTAACTGATTTCTGGTGTTATTCTGCTGTGGTCTGAGAAGGTACATGGTATGATTTCAATTTTTTTGAATTTGTTGAGACCTGTTTTGTGGCCTAAGATATGATCAATCTTGGAGAATGTCCCATGTGCTGCTGAGAAGAATGTGTTTTTTGTAGTTTTTGGGTAGAATGTTCTGCAAATGTCTGTTAGGTGCATTTAATTTAGAATTGGGTTTAAGTCCATTATTTCTTTATTTAATTTCTGCTTAGATGATTTATCAAGCTCTGACAGTGGGGTGTTGAGGTCCATGGCAATTATGATGGTACTATTTATTTCTTTGCTTAGCTCTAGTAAGATTTACTTTATGTATCTGGGAGCTCCTGTATTGGGTACATATATGTTTAGGATTGTTATGTTTTCATGTTGTATAGCTCCCTTTACTATTATATAATGACTTTTGTCTTTCTTTACCTTTGTTGGCTTAAAGTCAATTTTATCTGATGTGAGAATAACTACACCTGCTCTCTTTTGATTTCCATTCATGTGGAATATTTTTTTCCATCCTTTCATGATGAGTCTGTATGTGTCCTTGTGGTTTAGATGTGTTTCCTGGAGATAGCAGATATTTGGGTTGTGTTTTTTCACCCATTCAGCCAGCCCATGTCTTTTGAGAGGAGCATTCAGTCTGTTCATGTTAATTGATAGCAATGATACGTGGGATGTTGGTCTGTTCATCCTGTTGGATAGTCTCTTATTGGTTTGTTTTTCCTCTTGCTCTATTGTTTTATAGGAGTTGTGAGTTTGGGTTTTTTTTAGGTGAATTTACACTGGTGGGTATCTGTTGTGCTGATTTGTGTATAGTGCTGTTCTGAGTATTTCACACAGAGCAGGTCTGGTCATGACAAATTCCCTCAGTGTTTTTTTTTTTTTTTTTCTGGAAAGGACTTAATTTCTCCTTCTATTGTGAAACGTAGTTTTGCAGGATACAAAATTCTAGTCTGGCAGTTGTTCAGTTTAAGTTGATTGTGGATGGGGCCCCAATCCCTTCTGGCTTGTAAGGTTTCCACTGAGAAGTCTGCAGTTAGCCTGATGGGTTTTCCTTTGTGGGTTATATGATGCTTTCATCTTGCTGCTTGCAGAATTTTCTCCTTCATTTTGACTTTGGCTAGGTTGATTACTATGTGTCTTGGAGATGACCTATTTGCTATGAATCTTTCTTGTGTTCAATATCCATCTTGTATCCATATGTCTGAATTTCTAGTGATGCCCAGGAAATTTTCCTCAATAATTTCCTCAAACAGGTTTTCCATGCTTTCAGCTCTTTCTTCTTCACCTTCAGGGATACCTATAATTCAAATGTTGGTTGGCTTCACATAGTCTCATATCTCTCTCAGTGATTGCTTGGACTTTTTTATGCTCTTCTCTGCCTCTTTGAATGACTGGGTTATCTCGAGAACCTTGTCTTCAAGCTCTGAGATCCTTTCTTCTCCTTGGTTTAGCCTGTTGTTAAAGCTTTCAACTGCATTTTGAAATTCTCTGAATGACTCTTTCATTTCTTTAAGTTCTGTTATATTCCTTTCTTATGTTGTCTAGCTCTCTTGTGACATTTTCATTTTTTTAAATGATTTCCTGAAACATCTTTTTTTTGGCTTCTTTTTGTTGGTTTTCAACTTTCTCCTCAATTCCAATCATCTTATTTGCCATCCATATTCTGAATTCCATTTCCATCATGTTGGCAATTTCCTTGTGGGTGGAGTCCACTAGTGTAGTTCCATTGTGTTTTCTTGGGGGTGCCAAACTATTTTGTTTTTTCATGTTGCCAGGGTTGTTTTGCTGGTTTCTTCTCATCTATCTTCTCTTCTCTTGGCTCTGGGTTAACAGGATTGCAAGGCACCGTTATCCTTTGCTGGGGACTCTCTCAAACCAAGTACAGGAGTGATGGCTGCTTAGGCATGGGGGGCGTCCTGAGTAAAGTGTTGGACCTCAGGGAGGTTCTGCTGGCCCAGTGGTAGTGCTGGGGACTCGGTTGTGGGGTCTGGGGGTCCAGGCATAATGCTGGAGTCTCAGGAGTGGAATTGCAGGCCTGGCGGGGGCCCTAGAGCTACAGGGGCAGAGTCTCAGACTTGGGCACAGTGAGAGCTTCAGAGCTGGCTCTGGGGATTTTGGGGGCCAGAGCCACCCATATGGAGCAGGGGGGGCTGTTCCACCAGCATCAGGACTGCTGATGTCCAGTCACACAGGCAGGGGTTTGTCTCAGTGACTCAGGGTAGGTGGGCCAGAGCTGCTGGTCAGCCAAAGTTCTCTCCTCACACCTAGGACCCACTGAGGCAGCCACCGGAGGCTTCCCAAGTGGTGCCTCTGATGTCTGAGGCTCCCTTTCTGTTCAGTTTCCACACTGGGGAGGAGGCATGCTCAACCCCCAGTCACAGGGCTTGACATGGGGGAGCATCTCTTCCCTCCCCGGCCTGGCACGGGTGGTGCTAAGGTTACTGCTGTATGGCTGGGCCCTGAGTGGACCTGGCTTTGTGAACCAGAGCAAGCAGGATGTCATCAGTTGCAGAAGCCTGGGATTGGCAGGCACCATATCTCTGCTGCACCTGCTCTCTGGTGCAATGTCTCTGCACAGACTTTGAGCATCTCCCTGATCAGCCCAGAGATCTGCAATGGAGGAGGGAGACTCCTCACAGATCGAGCTGCCCATAACTTTTGTTTCTCTCCTAATAAACAGTGTCCTCACAGGTTGCCTCTATCCTGCTGTTCACCTCTTCCCAGCAGTGTGAATTGTATTGGGTCCCCAGCTTAATCTCCAAGATGGCTGGTGGTACTTATGAGTAAGAATCAGCCATGCCCTGTTTGATTGAGTTGGTAGATGCTATGATGACTGTAGAGTTGTTCTCCCTGTCAGTGGTTGATGCTTGCAGGAAAAAGCCAACTGCTGAGAGGTTCTTTTGTGCCGTGGTAAGCTCTAGCCCCTCAGGTGGAGCACTTGAGTGCCCCAGGCTTTGGGAGGGACCCGGAAGCTCCCAGGGGGTTGCTTGATCTCCACCACAGCAGAGGTGGGTGGAGGAGCGAGGCAGAGCGTGGTTAGGTTGTGCGAACCTGGAAGGCTTAGCAAAGTCTTGGCAGTGCTCAGAGGTTGCTTTCCCGGCAGCAAGGGGGAGCTGGTGGGAGGAAAGTCAAGGCAGGCTCTCCAGACAGGGAGGGCTGATCGTGGGGGAGGGGCCAAAAGACCTGGCTGCTATGGCACCGGGCTGGGGTCCTCCTTACCGGAAGACCCGCCCTATTCCAACAGCATGGCTTTCCTGTGGGGAGGGGGGTGCTCTCCCAGATCGCCACATCTCCGAACCCCACAGTGTTATCCTGTCATTTCTGTCCAGGTGGGCTCCCTTGCCAGCCGAGTCCAGCTCCCGAACTTCCCTGCTGTGTCCCCCAGCAACCTGCTCGAGTCCAGGGGCACAGGGTCCAGCCCGCTTGTCTGACCCACTAGCCTGCATCTCCCCAAAACACTGGAAGGCAGGGAGCTCCCAGATTGGGCACCCTGGGTCCACTGCAGGTCCCCAGGGGGAAAGGCATGGGTCCCATTCTCTGTGGAAACCTCAGCCCGTGGCATGCGACCCCTGCGGAGAGGCAGCCGCTTGCTCAATTCTCGGCTCAAACTGCTTTCCAGGTTGCAGTGGGTTGGGGAGGGGTGGGGAAGAAAAAGCATCTGAATGGAAGAAAGGTGACTCTCCGGGCTCTCGGGTCACTCTCCTTGGAGGGGAACCTCGCACGGAATGTCCAAGCTCTGGGATCATGCAAGTTCTCCCCACTGTTCCATGTTCCCTGCTGTACCTGGGCTCATGTGGGTGGAAAAGCCTCCAAGAAACTTGGTGGCCCTCTGGTCACCGAAGGCACATGGGAGGGAGAGAGGGATTCCCCCGCCTTACCCCTTCACTGGACCCTGAGCCTGTCTGGGTTCAATATATTTTTTCCTTTATCTTCTTCCTTCTCAGCTTTGCAGTTTTCCTCCGTGAGGTCCCCGGAAGGCTCTGGCACTTCTCTCTATGATCTACACCTGAGCTGCATCTCCTCTCTCCTCTCCTTTATCTGAAATCCAATCTTCCTTTGGGGACAGTCCGGCAAGCAATGTCTCTAGTCGGTCATCTTGCCCATTTTCCCATTGTTATAAGATGCTTGTGTCAGTTCATCTGATTACTCTAAGTTTTATATCAAGTTATACTCAGTTTGTGTCAGTCCACCAGTAGACACACAACAGGGCCATTCAACAAAAATGCAGGAGCCCATGCATTGCATAAGGCACTGGGGATGCAAGACAAATATGCAAGTATGGTATGGTTCCTGCCCTCACAAAACATATAATATACTAGGGGGAGCTAAGTCATGTTCAAATAATTATAATCCAACCTTAGGCTATGATGGTTACTTGGGACACAGGAGTGCTTATTTCTGGCTGGGTGGAAGATTTCATAGGGAGACTGACATTAGATCTTGGCCTGGGAGGGTGGGTAGGAGCCTGATGGGCAGAGAGGTTTCTCAAAGTCATCCTAACGAGAGGGAGTAGTAAGAGTGAAAACCGCTGAGCTTGGGGACCTGCAAGGTGTGAGGCTGGGCATAGCAGATGAGATGGGGAAGGTGGCTCGTTGTCTGACTATGCTGGCTGTGGATACTCCTTAGGAAAGGAGTTAGAAATTTGTCCTTTTAAAATTGGTGAGCCACGGAAAGTTGAGGGCGAGGGAGGTCACGTCTGTGTTCATACATCGTTGATCATGGATCCTCTTTCTCCTCTCATCACATATACTGGGGCCCTTTGTTCATATGATGTTGATATTGTGTGAAAGGAATGACTAGATGAGTAACTCAAGGCATGACCTTAGAGGAAGGCTACTTGATGACCCAAGAAATAGCTTATCACTTTGCCAATTAAGAATAGGGGAGATAAAGCCCAGTGTGCTGGTGTGCTCCTATAGTCCCAGCTACTCAGGAGGTTGAGGAGGGAGGATCACTTGAGCCCAGGAGTTCGAGGCCAGCCTGGGCAACAGAGCAAGACCCCCGTCTCAAAATAAATAAATTAATTAATAAATGAAAAAGAATAGGGGAAATACATTTAGATTCTTTTTGTTTGACCATCCAACTCTTAGAAAGTGTAACATTTGCAGGAAGCAAGGAAATGTAACTCTGGAGAGATGTTTTTCCTGGTTCCTCCTAAAGAGCAGAGTCGGGATGGTTCCCCAAGCACCTAGAAAGGTTTTTATTGTGGGAGAAAGCCACGGTCTCTCTCAACCTATATTGTGTGCAGGGAAGATTGCATACTCTCTCAATAACAAATTGAGCAGTGCTTCTTGGCAAGAGCACACTTAAGCCTGAGTTTATCTTGGAAGAATTCTCTGAGGTCTTCGTAAGCTGCATTTATTTAAATTTTTGCAGTATGAATATTAACAAGCAGGCTACTCTTTTTGGCTGTCTTGTTGTGAGAGGTGCTAAGAACCAGAAGATGAGGTTGACAATCGGGGGTCTGTCACTGACCCGCTGAACTCTTCACCTTGGGGATAAACCACTCATTCACATGTTTACAGGGGGCCTACTGTGTGCCAAGCACCGTGCAAAGAGTGAGTGGTGCACTAGGGAAGGATCTAGATGGTTGCTTATTCTACAGGTAAGTCTGTAATTTTTCCTATTTTGATATTTTGAGTTTCCCTGAAAGAATTACGCTAGCTTTGTAAAATGATTTGTGAAGCTTTATTTTTGTTTTTGTGTCATGGATTTTTGGGGTTTATTTTTATTGATACATATTAAATGTACATATTTTGGGGGTACATATGATAATTTGATACATTCATAAAATAAAATCACAGCAATTGGAATAGTCATCTTAAATATTTATCTTTCCTTTGCTCTAGGAATATTTGAAATATTCTCTTCTAGCTAGTTTGAAATGTGCAATTGATTAATGTTAACTATAATCACCCTGCTGATCTGTGGAACACCAGGTCTTATTTCTTCTATCAAACTGTATCTTTGTATCCATTAATCAACCTCTATTCATCCCTCCCTCCCCTCTACCCTTCCTGGCCTCTGGTAACCACCAATCTACTCTGATGAGACCTACTTTTGTAGCTTCCACATGTGAGTGAGAACATGCAATATCTGTCTTTCTGTGCTTGGCTTGTTTCACTTAACTTAATGTCCTCCAGTCCACGGAATATTTTGTGTAAACTGGGGAATTACCTGTTTCGTGGCTGTATGTGCACAGTTGGTGGGAACTTTATGGATCTGATCTCCTTCTTGGAGATAATTTGTTGACAACTCTTTTTTGTCTCTTGTTTCTTTCACAGTTATTTGTCTATTTAGGTTTTCTGCCTATTCCCAAGGGAGTTTTGACAATTTATGTTTCTTGAAAGTAAGTCATTTCATCAAGACTTCATGGTATTCTGTTGTAATTGGTTTCTTTTGTCTTTGCTACATCCTGTCTCACTCCTGATTTTATCTGTTTTAAGATTTTCTATTTTTTAATGGATTAACTACAAGATTTTCCATTTTATTTATTTTGGCCTCCCTTTAATTCTTGGATTTTTTCTGCAATTTTATTTATTTTGTTTTTTTATAATAATACATACATTGCCATTTTGCTCTTTATTATTAATTCCTCCAGCATTCTTTCCTTGTTGGAATTTTCTAGTCTCATGATTTGAAGTCTTCGTAAATTCTTTCTTTCTTGCTTGCTTATTAAGTAAAACATTTCAGTGGCTTAGCACAATGCTTCTTGCTCACCTCATAGTCCAACGTGGGTGCTTCTTGTTTAGTGGTTCTCCTCCAGGCTTCCGGGACCCAGTCTCTTCCCTCTGGTACTTCTGCCATTCTCTAGGGCCTCAGTCATGTTTGCATGCCCTGATGGATGGGGGGTGAGAGTGGACTAGGCACACTCACTTCCTAAAATCCTGTGCCTGGAAGTGGCACAGTCACTTCTGCCCCCATCCATTGGCCAGAACTTGGTCACATGGCCACACCTCACTGCAAGGGAGGCTGGGAAATGTAGTTTAGTAATGTACGCAGCGAGAAGTAGAAAAGAATTTTTGATGGACGCCAAACAATTTCTTCCACATTTTCAAATAATCCTTTTTATCTAGTCTATTTTTTCTGATATTAATATAGCTATGTGAGTTTTATTATGAGGTTTTTCTGTCATATTGTTTTCTATCCTTCTATTGTAACTTTTTTGCTTCCCTCTGTTTCCTTCTTAAAAGCACGTATTTAGATTAAATGTTTCCAGACTGGTAACACCAGTTTTAACTGGCAAGTTTTGCCTATATAAATTTATTATGGTCATTTAAATACTTAGACTTCTTTCTAACATTTTACTTTATGCTTCCTATTTTTCTCACATTTTTCATGCTTTTCCTACTTTTGACTTTCAGTATTGATTTAAAAAACTATGCCCCAGTCCCGATGATTTGGATACCCTCTTGTCATAACTCCTGAAATTTAACTGTGCCTATGTAGCTTAACAAGTCTAAATGTATTAAATGTTTTAAAACTTCCCCTCATGAAAACATAAGGACCTTAAAATACTTTGACTCCAATCATCCCTTCTTTTGAAGACTGTTGATCAATAGCAGTGAAAAGGCTTATAAGCGTGGTGCTCCAAGGCTGCCCCATGACTTATACTTATTCCACCAAGTTAGGAGTGTAGTGGGGTCTGAGCTGTATTGTGCTAACCGTCTCTGATGTCATACTGCTTTCTGAGTAAGGGGTGATACAGGTCAGTTTCAGTACATTCTTTCATCTGTTCTCTGCTATACTGTGTCTTGCAGAAATTTCTGTGGATAGCTTCTTTCCCCACTCTCAGATCCTGCTGCAGGTTTTTCCTTGTTTTCATATCCTTTTGATTATTACACAAACATGGAAGCTTCATTAGGGAAGAGACCAGGTCTGTTTTACATACTCTACCCCAGAATATTTACGACAAAGAGCAGAATACTTCATTAGATGAACATGCAAATAAGATTTCTATTCAAAATCTTGGAAAACCTGGATAAACTAATTTTTAAAATTCCACTGTGAAATAAAAAAGACTGACTCAAAGAGTTGAGTTGTTATACTCCTCCCATTATGATATGCAGTGCAATGTTATGTAATAAACATCGGGTAATCGATTACTGAATGCATTCAATGGCAGCATTTCAAAGGAGGCTGTGCTGCTTTATATATCTGAAACCTAATTAGAAAGTGTCTGCCTCTCATAACATCGGAAGCTCCAGTCTTCTTAAGACAAACGCCTTTAAAAAAGCTTAGTGCTTAGTGTTCATAGCACATTGATGCAACTTAGTTCAGAGAGTATTTTGGCAACTCTTAATCTGAGCAAGAATAGGAGAATTTGGAAAACAAAGCTTTAAGAAGACATCATTTTAAAGCTAAGTTTTAGGAGAATACTAAGGTTCATATTCTTACACTTTAGACAAAGCAAACCTTGAAATTACTGATTGGTCCACAATGGTTTTATGGAGAAACTAATCTTTAATAAGACTTGGCATTAAATGCAAAGACTACCATTTTTGAGCAAAGCATAGAAATGTTCCAAGCAGGGCAGGGCAAGGAATGAGGGGTGTGGACATTTCCAACAGCAGGCTCTTCTTCGGGTGGCAGAGAACTGTTTTAATATCTCCTTCAAACACTGTCCGAGGCCTCGCTGTCTGAGAGCTGAGCATTCTAGGTACACTATTTTAGGCCACTGATCTCCTTAGCTGTAGCTAAATCCTGTGGATAGAAGATGGAGGCAGCTGCTTCTCTGTCAGTTTCCTAATCATGTCTTTATCACCCCTAAGATCACATTTAGTTCCCACCAGGATGATGGGCATTTTGGGATGATGGTGTTGCGTATAAGGATGCCACTTTGCACAGGTATTTTCAAATGATGCAGGCCTCACCAAGGAAACGCATTAAGAATTCATCTGTTTGCAGATACAATAGGAGGTGTAACCCATCATAATCTCCTTGTCCAGCTGTATTCCATGAGCCCAGATCCACCGATTTTCCATCTACCGTAACATTGGCAGAATAGATGTCAAGGACAGTGGGGAAATATTGTCCAGGAAGTGCATTGGTGTATAACTGAACAGTGGGCAAGTTTTATCTACAAATCTGTGTTCTACCACTGCAAATATGATGGCTGGGCACAGACGCAAGAAGCAGTGGGTTCAGGATGCTGTGATGCTATCCATGCTACCTCCTCTTCAGGGGACTGGAAGCTGAAGCCCAGCCACACCACCCAAAAGTGGGAAGAACATCCCCATGTTTGCATCCGGATGGGGATTCGTAAAGACCAAAACATTTCTCTAGCCTAAAAGAAACAAACTGAACAATAATAGAATTTGAGAGGTTGGTCTACTGCGATTTATCCAGTGTTACTCAGATTACTCTAAGTAGTAAGCTAAGACTTGCATCTGAAGTAGTTTTCATGAAATGTGCTCTGGACATGTGCACACCCAGGCTGGTGTTAGTGGTTCCAGGTATAAACAACAATTTGAGTATAAGACCCATTGATTGGAATGTCTTTTTTTAAAAGAAGGATTCAGCACAAGGTAGTAGAAGGACCTAGAATCATAGTCTCAGGACCAGGATTTAAATGTCACTTCCTTCATGAATAAATCTGTGACTCTGAGCAAATGTTTTGTTGATCTTTCTGAGCCTTAGTTTGAACATTTCTGTAATAGAGATAATAACACATAGCTACCAGGACTGTCAGGAAGATATAAATCAATGGGACCAAAAGAAAAAAAAAAAAACAGGTAACGTGCCTTGCAAACTATAAAGTAACTTGAAAATGAAGTAATTCATACAACAAGCATGAAGTAATTCATACAACAAGCATGAATTACAACAAGTAATTCATACAACAAGCATTCATACAACAAGTGTACATAAACTGTATTGAAGGTGTTAAAAGACAAAATTACAACTAATGTAGTTTAAAGATCTTAATTGGCTTTTGATTCATGATTCTAGAATTGGAAAGCACTCTGAATCAGAAAAAAGAACTCCAGTCTGTCATGTGGTCAGGCAGCATTTATGGACAGAGAACAGAAATGAGGTGCAGAGGCAGCTCAATTGGTAACAGCATGGCGTTTGCCTTATTTGAATGTGGTTTGAACAGTTGGCCACCTGTGATTGACTGAAGCTTGGCTGCTGTGATGGGCTGAGACTCAGCTATTTGTTGCAAAAGTACACTCCCAAATTAGGCTTTCAGTTAGTTTAGGTACTAGGTCTGTCAGGTCACAGTCCAAAATGTCAGTTCTTGGTGTGCTCATGGCCAAAGAGTAGGCAAGCAAAGTAAGGAAAGCATGAAAGTGAGGTTTATTGAGGAGACAGAGATGGGATTACAGAGCAAAAGCAAGATATAGGCTTACCGAGCGAGATACATATGCCACAGATGATGACCGGACCCACTGTCATAGCAAAAGACAGAGAACAAAAAGCCTTGGTTATGGTCTGGGTCTTGTTTTATAGTGTCTGGATTGGGACTTCCCTCGTGGTTCAGACATCACCATGGAACCACTTTGATTGGACAGTTGGAAGTTATATGACCTGAGTCTTATTATGCATATGGATCTCCCATGAGCCTCTCTGAAAGCCCATTTGGGGGAGTGGGGATGAACTGCAACAGCACCCACTTTTATGCCTAGGAGACCTGGAATCCCTCACTATCTACCTAACAAGTCAGGCTACAGTTTGTTACATAAGGGTAAGGACTTGTGTACAGAGGCATCCTCAGGCCAAATTTAGTTTAATCTAACAAGGGTTACAGCAACTTTCCAGGTATATCTTTAAGTGTTTCATACCATTTTAACTTACCAGTTGAGAAGTTTTTGTGGGAAAGATTTTTTCTCAAATAATTCTATTCTATATAGTAGTATTTCCTTACCCCATTGGCTGGATTTTAGAAATAGGTAAGGATTTTAAAATAGCAAGGAGCATGAGGATTTTTCAACACTTACTCCTTGATTTTATTAATAAAGAGAGAACCGTGCCAAGGGTGCATGCTTCAGTGAGAAATAATGAGAGAAAATTGTTCACAGGGCTTACTTGGTTAAGTGCGATTAAGCTAGCCTGTAATTTTTGTATTAAACTGCTGGTAGTTGGGAACCAATATTTGGAGCTACTCATTGAATAAATTACCTAGATTAAGGAGTTTTCCATGATTATAAACACAGGGAAGGAAAGTTGTCTTTAAAACCCATGGTCTTTTAAAATAAAGACTAATGCAATGTTGCTGAACAGGTGGGCCTAAACTGTGGCCACAGGGCCCACAGAAACTGTTGATCAGGCCTTAGTAATCACACGAGGGAATTGCAGTGGAGCTTAGAGTCAAGATGATACTGCTGCCTCTGCCTCTTCTGAATGTGTGTAAGTAATGTTTGGCTAGCACGTAAACTCTCTGAATCTCAGTTTCTTTAAAGAGAAGTCTGGACACTGATCTGGACAGGGATGTTGTGGGGGTCTGATTGAGGATACAAATTATAAACAAAGCTGATTCAAAGATGCTAGGTGAGTTCTTCTCAAATGTCAGTGTACACAGAACACCTAGGGATTTTGTTAAAATGCAGATTGTGGCTCAGAAGGACCCACAGTGAGCTTCCAATTGTGCATTTCTGATGATCCTGCCCTGCAGCTCATACTTTGAGTGGTAAGGGCAAGAACAGTAAAGAAAATGTTAGCCCATTTAATTCAAAGATACAGGAAAAGTATTGGCCTCAGATAAGTCTTACTCCAGCTGCTCAATAAAGCCATGAAAGTCCTGGTTTCTTTTTGCTTTCTTGTGTGTTCTGTACAGTTGGCTTCACCCTCCTCATGGTACCAGGATGGCTGCCTGCAGTTCCTGGGGCTTTGGTTTATACTTCTTTGGTTGTGGCCAGCAGAAAATTTTCCCCAATATTACCAAAAAAATTCCTAAGATTCATTATGATTGTACAGATGAAATAAACTGATTGGTTTAACAAGTGGAGCTGCAGGTGGAGTGAAATTCTCAGAACCAGTGGAAATTAGGACCATGAAAAGGGGAAAATGGAATGTAGGGAGGTAACCAAGGAATGTCCTCTGTAGAGATAAATAAGATAAAGGTTTTGATCAAATCTATTTTAACAAATAGATTTGATCCATACATCTACATCTATAGAGAGAGAATAAACAGATAGTTTGCATACTTCCCCATTTGATTTTGGAAACTTCTGAGCCAGGAAATATTAGTTTTTGTTTACATCAAATATGTTTTGATGATCATGACACCCTTCAGAGATTCCCAAGAGATATTTTATTTATTAATTTTAATAAGAATGTGACTTGGTGTCTACAGTATTCACTAAGAAAAGTTGGAGTGAATAATATCTCTATAAAAAGACAAGAGAATCAAGAGCATAAGAAAGCTCTTTTAAGGTGCCTTGTAGTTTGGTTTTACCTTATAATTATAAATTTAACTCTGCTGTCCAACTAGACTTGAAGGGGTATAAGGGAAATGTGGAACTCAAATAACTGTAGCAGATGAGAAACAAAGAGAGAGCATGGGGACAAACTGAGGGTGGGGCTGGTGCAGATGCAATGGTTTGTTGATTCAGACAAAACACCAATCAGGCCGGGGCGGTGGCTCACGCCTGTAATCCTAGCACTCTGGGAGGCTGAGGTGGGTGGATTGCTTGAGGTCAGGAGTTTGAGACCAGCCTGAGCAAGAGCAAGACCCTGTCTGCACTAAAAAATACAAAAAATTAGCTGGGTGTGGTGTGCGCCTGTATTCCCAGCTACTTGTGAGGCCGGGGCAGGAGGATCGCTTGAGGCCCAGGAGTATGAGGTTGCAGTGAGCTATAATCACTCCACTGCACTCTAGCCTGGGTGACAGAGTGAGACTGTGTCTCAAAAAAGAAAAAACCAAAACACAGACACACACACACACACACACACACACAAGCACAAATCAAATTTATGACAGTTGCCACAGTTAGCAGTGGTGAACTCCTTGCTAATCTTGCCATTCCTGTGCTCAAATCTTTCACAATATTTGTGCTGTCTTTCACTCTGATAAAGAGCACATGTTTGCCACCCAACCAGCCAGGCTTAACAGTGCAGATAAAAACTGGGAGCTGTTTGTGTTGGGTCCAGCATTTTCCATAGAAAATGTGCCAGGGCCAAAATGAAGTCCTCGTCAGGAAACTTCGCTCCGTGAATGAACTTGCTCTACTGCCATAATGGTAGTGATGACATCACTATCCTGCCAGATAAACTCAAGAATAATTCTGAGAAAGAAAGAATCCTAACAATATTCTTTCTCCCCAGTGCTCAGAGCACTGAAGTTTTCTACTGGCTTTGGAACTTCTATGAAAACAACTCAAATAGACAGGACCCAGGTTTTGTAGTATAGTGCAATGTCTATTTACATGAAATATTGCCCATGGCTGGTGTAGATGTGGCATAAACTGGTTGAAGCCTCTGAAAAGCCTAAGAACATCTTTTAGATGGTGTGTAGCTAATAATTTAAACTTATCCAAAAAATAAAAGAATTTTAGTGAAATTGAAGGTAGTTTTGGAAACCCCTGAAATTGCAGTTAGTGTCAGAAACGAGGGCGGTCTTATAGACCATTCCCCTAACTTTGCAGTTGGTGTCAGAAGTGGAATTCTCTGGCGTGACCCTGACTCACTGAAACAAGGTTTGGGAAGAAGAACGAGAGGGCTAAGGCCTATGAACTTTGACTCCTTAATGACTACCTGGTCACCTATGGTATGGAACTGCAGGTGTGTGGCTATCAGTTACTAGAGGTAAAAGTTACCAGCGGAATTTAGAGATGGTTCCGACTTCCAAGGAGTTAGCTCACTGGACACATAAAGAAAAATAAAATAAGAAATAGGCTAAATAACAATAGCTTGGCTATTGTTATCTATAATAAATCACTAAAGTGAAAGTAAAAGAGCAGATCCTGACTGTACCAAGCTTGAATCTTGGCCAGTCTGAGCTATGGCCACTAGGCTCAGGGCTGCTACCTAAGGGAAAATTATGCTGGAGCAATAATAGGTAGCACCTCTGTGACCTGTACTCACCAAGAAGGTACCAGGTGGGGGAAGGGAAAAACCAAGGAACTAGTGAAACCAGGAGCTATAGTGTGAAGGAGTTGTTTCATTTTGTGTGTTGGTATTATCAGCTTCCTGAAGAACCTTTACTAAAATAAATTGTGAGTGACTAACTTAGGGGAGGTATCTTTGGTTTTAAATGCTACAGAGTGAAAGAGCATGTTTGGATTTATCCAAGACCCAGCTCACTCTTGAACAATCCTGGATGGCTATATGTGATCTAGACACACAGCAGGTTGTTTCTGAGAGGACAGCTAGCCTGGTGGACTGAATAAAAGCCACCATAAAGTTAGTTTATCCTGAGAAGGGTGTTTCTCCAACTCCTCCTACAAATGCCAAGTGGAACTCTTCAGATGAAGTGGCTAGTGTGCTTTGTATGCAAGCCGTGTTGAGTTGGCTTTATAATCTGCATATTCATCCCCTGAATATGCCCCTTACCCAAGGCGTGGTAAATGCTGTGATTAAGGGGGTGCCTTTTGCATTGGCCCCCCATGTAACATTATAGCTGTAATATCAGACAACAGTCTGAGAAACCTTATCAGATTTGTTGTCTCAGTTTCCCTTACGGGTTTACAGATGCTAAAAAAATAGGGTGATTCACAAGAAAATGGGGGAAAAGCAAAAGTAAGAGTCAAGAGAGTTAATCTGGAAGGGTGGTAATCTTTACATGGTTATTAAGAAATGGGATGAATAAAGCAGATATGGGTTGATGGGTTGAAACAAAGGTCTTAATGTAGCACCACTAGAGGTTGAGTGGACCAATGGGAGCCCCTGGTAGTCTCCCACGTTAAAAGGCCCCAAACAAATCTGCTCTATTTATCCCAGTTTGGAGGAATTTGAGAAGCTGGAAGGGAAAGATGACAATAAGAAACCTGACTTCCAATCACCTGGGGTGATGGTCTGGCACATTAATCAAGATGAAAGTTGATAGAAGGGCAGGATCTTCTGGCTCAATCCCAGCTGGGGACCCAAGGCCATATGCATATGTGTGGGTAAAATGACCTGTGGAGTCAAGGGAGAAGAGAATTTTTTGGGGCTTCTTCACTGTGATTCTAAAACCTATTGGTGAAGTCTTAATGGGACCCACCGTTAGGCTGCAAGGATATGGGGATGTGATGTTTGATGGGATTGAGGTGAAAGTTGGATTAAAATTGGAATGTTTGAATGGACGTTATGTGAATTGGTTACATTTCCTTTACCTGAACATCCCTTCCAGAGGTGGAAAGTTTGGACAAAAACAAATAACAAATGGAGAGAAGGAGAAATAGTAGCTGAGGGTAAAGGAATGAATAAATAGGTTATTGTAATGAGGGAAATCCAATCCATTGGTGCCTTGAGAGAGGCTCAGAAGAAGAGAATAATATTATCTCTTAGCACAATTATACCAGATGCCCAGAAGGGTGAAGCTATATGTTTGTCACAACCACCCAGCATTTGGAACCTGACAAGGTGGAATAGAAACCTGCAAATCCTAGTAGCACTGCCCTGGGAGACATTCTGATCATGCAATATGATGAACTAGACTGATGGCCAGTGAGTGAGTAGAACTTTAGTAACGTGCCAATATCTTTTCACTCTTACTTTTCAGGTTATATCTACTACAAAGGATATCATTTGGGAAGGAATTTCTGGGAACTGCTCCCACATGGGCCATTGGACCATGTGGTGTACAACTCCCTGCTGATGGATTATTGTGTAAATACAAACCTATAGCTTAGAAAGGTTCCTGATTATAATGAATAAACTATAGTGGTGCCATGCCCAATATACCACAGCATGCTATGCACTAATACACATCAGCCTTGTTTTTGTGGATGGAAAGCTATTAAACAGAATAGGAAAGAACAATGGTTTCATGATGGGATTAGAGCTGTGGGCACCACATGGTGGTGCTGAATTCACCTGGGAACAGCCCCACCCTGAGGTGAGGAAGGCTGTGGGAGGCCTATGGCACACTCGAACTAAATTATGTCTAGCTCTGATTACCACTTTATGTAACTCTAGTATGGTGGACCCAACATTTTGGGTACAAAACATGTATTCTAACTGCACTCAGGCTGTTAGTACACAATGGCAACAACATGCATGGTAGAATAAACAACACTGGCTTATAAGACAGAAAAGTGCTTTAGGGGAGATATGTTCTAGTCTAGGCTTCGTGAGACAAACTGAATTTACTTTCAATGAGAAGTGGCATTTGGAGGAAAAAGACTCATTAACTACAATGAGCAGATTAGAGGGAACTCTCTTCCAGGAGGAAGGAAAGGGATGGGAGTCAGCCTGGAAAATGATGAGGATTTAGTGAAGTGGGACAAGCAGACTCAACAAATAATGCTGGATAATGCTAAGACCCAGTGTTGGGGAAAGGCTCGTACCCTGACCCAACACAGCCTCTTGACTATTTTAATAAAGATGGAGGCTGAAGTAGCCATGGGGCAATGGTCCTCCATCCGAGCTGCTGAGGCCCAAAAAGCACACCTATGGGAATCTTATGGCCCTCCAAACCTGTGGATGTCCTCTAGGGACACTTGTAATTTACATCGATGTGCTGTGACTGCCTTTGCTCCTAAGATAGATCAAAATGAGACATATCCTGTAGTATAGTTATCAGGGAGAAGAACTATTCTGAATACCACCAACGTCCTCCCTGTAAGAGGGAGGTAAGCCTTGCTATATGACAGCACAAACAATGGAAACTGGTCTTAGTACAGCCTGTGAACTGAGACAGGGTGAATGGTTTTGTCCCCAGTTGGCTTGGACCCTAAAAATAACCAAATCGTGGCTAACTGTAATGGCACCTGGTCATAGTCATATCTAGTATATGGGCAAGGGTCGGTTGTCTTGAGAGGGCATAGCAAATACCCCTGTAATTCTTAGTGGTTTGTTCTGTAATGAAACTGGGTTGTACCATGGCTGTACTGTGATACAGTGTAACATTGGCATTGTTGGTTAAGAGTCAACTACCTTATGTAAATAGGTCTCATGATAACACTGATATTGCTAACCAAATGCACGGGGAGATTGAGTTAAAACCTCCTCAGAATTTATGATGGGGGGCTTTGGGCCACACAGTATCTGCTCTACCTCTGGAAGGGCTCCAGAGGTGCTGGAGACTAAAGGTATCAGCTTGACCTTTGGAGGGGCTGAACACTAAAGGTCAGCCATGTGTGCAGTTAACCATGTCTCCACAATAAAAACTCTGGACACCACAGCTCTGGTGAGCTGCCCAGGCTGGTAATAGTCCATGTATAATGTCACACATTGTTGCCAGGAAAGTTAACACTGTCCACAGTTCTATGGAGAGAAGACAACTGGACGCTCTGTGTTTGGAAACCTCTGAACTCCGCCCCATATATCTCTTCCCTTGGCTGATCTTAATCTATATCCTTTCACTGTAATAAATCATAACCTTGATTATCACTGCTTTCAGTGAGTTCTTATAGTGAATTATTGAAACTGAGAGTGGTCTTAAGAACCCCTGAACTCTACAGTTGGTGTCAGAAGTGAGGGGTGGCCTTGTGGGCTGTACTCCTTAACCTCCCAGGTGCCTTTTCTGACTTTATTCAGATGGTTCTTTCCTCTACCCAACAACACTGTCCACTTCTTCAAATATGTTTCTGCTGCAAACATTATCCTTTAAATGGTTCCTCAGATGCCATTACAACTATGGCACACTCCGTAGTAAAGCACCATTAAGATGTTAATACAGATGTATGTGTGAATTAAAAAGTGCCTCTAAATGCACAGTAACCAATTTACTTCACATTAATAATTCAGCTATTTTTATTTGTTTCCAAACAAAAAGCAAAGAGGACCCAGTACACAGAGCAATTGCAATAGTGTGAACAATTTTTATTAAACCAAAATAAAATCTTTTAACGTTCTTGGAGTATGGAAGTCACCCAAATTCACTTCTTTTTCCTATCAAGTTTCTGTTTTTTTTCTTCAGCTTCAAGTTAGAAACTGACAGCTGACACACCCTTCCCTCCTGCATTGCATCCTGGGGAAAATGAGAAGACATCCTTTGGTGCCCTTAAATATTATTCCTTTTAGTAGGAAATCAAACCCACCCTCTAACTAGAATGCAATTCATTCTATTCCATATGTTTCAAATAAGTGCAGGGAAGCCGTGGGAGATGAAATGAAAAGAAAGAAAATGGCAAGACATGCAGCACAAATAACTTTCAAAGACTCATAAATTGCACATTTTGAAGCTCTTTAAGCTTGAGAATACCAGGCATCTGTGATTCACAAAGCACTTTACAAACTAATATTCTTGGCCCCCATTTTGTAACTGGTTAAAAAAAAAAAAGACAGAGGTAGGCAATAATAAGAACGTTATTCAGAGTTGCGGAGGGTATCATGGAGAGTGCCAGATACACAGCCGGTTACCCTGGCAACATTTTTCTGTTTTTCCATTCTGCACGCCTTGGTATTGGATTTCAGTCAAGGTTATTTAACTGAATAGGCTGATCGCATATGCAGCTTTTGCAGTACGTCACAGGCATTTTGCTACAGATTTGGCTGTCTCCCTCCTAATTCTCCTTTCACTAATTTCACTGTGTCAGAGGTACCACTTTCAGGAAAATATGGTTAGATGACAGCCTAAACATAGGAAGTAGACAAAACCTGGTGATGGTTTGTGTTCAAAAGGATTGCTCATTTAAAAAAGACAAAACCTGGTGATGGTTTGTGTTCAAAAGGATTGCTCATTTAAAAAAGAATTCACAAAATTCTTTTAATCAACTCTTCTCGGTCACCGCAAATGATTTAATTTTTTAAAAATTTACAGACAAGTTTGAGAAATATTTTGCTTTCAAAAAGCAATGATTTCAAACTTGCTGATCCCATTTTTTTTACCCAATTTTGATGTGAGATTACAAAAAATAATTTAAAATATATGATTAAATAAATTTTAAATATTTATTTTACAACAAATGTAAAATAAATATTTAATAACATAATTTAAAAATATACATTAAAATTAGTATCAAATTTTATGCTTATAATCCTTGCAGAAACATAGAACAAACAGAAAATTTCAAATTATATACTCCTCCAAATCTTCCCAAAAGTGAAATTCAAAATACTATCTTTTTTTTTTCTTTTTGAGAAAGAGTCTTACTCTGTCACCCAGGCCAGAATGCAGTGGTGTCATTGTAGCACACTGCAACCTCAAACTCCTGGGCTCCTGCATTCCTCCTGCCTCAGACTCCCAAGTAGCTGGGACTACGGGCATGTGCCACCATGCCCGGCTAATTTTTGTATTTTTTGTAGCGATGGGGTCTTGCTCTTGCTCAGGCTGGTCTCGAACTCCTGGCCTCAAGCAATCCTCCTGCCTTGGCCTCCCAGAGTGCTAGGCTTACAGGAGTGAGCTACCTCAAAATATCATGTTTACTTTTACATGGTAGGTGATTTTCTTTTTAAGAAAAAAATTACTTTATAAAAATAACTGTGGTGCTGACTGCTATGGCATGGGAGTCTGTATCTGTGTCTACTGAGTGGGGGTGATGTCTCAGTTTCCTCACCATTTCTCCTAGTGGCATTCCTGACCAAACTTCATTCACATGTCTGTTGGTCTTTGGGTGGCATGAACACATCATGTGCTTACCAAGGCACCTTGATTCTTTTCTCATTAGCTCATCAAGAAGAATTAATTCACCAAGAAGAATTCCTCCAGGCCAACGAGATTCTGAAATTTCACAACTGTGCCCAATTATACATTACTTATTCACATGATCCAGATTTTATACAAGTTAATTTTTTTAAGATAATCATCAAAATGAAAATTAAAAAAAAAAACAACAGAGAAATTGGAGGCTGCGATGATTGTTACATGTTCCCAGGATCCATGAACCCGGCGTGAGAAACGCTCTTTAAAGATGCACATGCAAGTGCATTTCGATTTTACACTTGATCTAATAGTTCTCATTACGCAGTAATTCAAGTATTTCACTGGATTGTTATAAGAATTCATGAAACATTGTATGTGAAAATATTTTGCAAGTTATAAGCATTGCAAGTATGTAGTTAATTTTTTCTACCTCTTTCATTTCTTTCTCTAAAACCATGTAAGATGCACACAGTCTTATTGATATATTTCCCTTTTAAAGTTTTGTTGCATTGGTCTATTTTATTAGAGTATTGATCAGCTGTCATCCATTACTTCAGAGGCAAATTTCATCTGACTACTTATCCCATTGACAGATAGACACCGAGAGACCCTTCACGATGTCCTGGGTGTTTGGCAAAGTGTTTGAGATAACAATGATTCCAAAAGGAGGCTTCTTGAAAACCTCCTTTTGGAGTCCTAGAGTTTTAACTTATTCCACTGGATCTGATATTTGTGCTACCTGCAAATACATACATGGTGGCAGCACACGGTGCTCAGATTCTGTAACAATCTCTGCTAATTTTACTTACAGAAGAAGGGGAAAGGAGCAGCCACCAGGGCTCATTATACTACAGATACTTCACACACACCGTCTGTATTGTTCACGTTATTTTCGCATTGTGCTGGGAGGAAACTGAGGTTTAGAAAAGTTCAGGAACAACTAAAATCACAGAAGGAGCTGGAGCAAGATTTGACCCCAGGTCCTGATTTCCAAGCACATATTATTTCCTGTATGTCTGGCAACGGAAGAGTGAGTGAGAATTCAGGACACAGCAAACCAGGCTCTTGGGCAGAGGAAACAGAGCTTCCCAGGCTGATGTTTGCCAAATTACTCATGGCCTCAAATCCAGTTCTCTGAAGCAGAGTTTACCCCTCCCTATACCCATACCTCCCTTAGTTATACTTACTTTCCTCCATCATCAGCACCGTCTTAAGTGTCAGCTTCTTCCCCGCGAACTAGTTTTCCTTAAACATGTGCTCTGAGACTGGTTCTCTCCCTCTCTCTCTCTCTCTTTCTCTCTCATTGACCTGGATTTAAAGCCTCCTAAGTCCCTGAAATTGAGCACAGGTGTGGGATACCACAGCAGCAACAATACAAATGCTAACATTTACCGAGCTATTGTGATGGGCCAGGCACTATGCTAACTGCCTCGTATGCATTATTTTATTTAATCCTCATGACAGTCCTCTGTAGTACCTACTACTAACGCCATTTTATAGATGGGAAAACTGAGGCACAGAAAGATCCAGCAACTTGCCTGTGGCCACACAGCTGTAATATGGCCAAAGGAGACTATGATCCATTGTCTTTACAACCCCTGTGCTCTGTGTTGCCTTTCTGAGCAAACTTGGGTGAATTGCTGTGACCAAGGACTCCTAGGGATATGCTGTTTATCTGATTTCTTGCCTCTTGTTGCAAAGTGCTGGTCCAAGAATCCAGTGTTCGACTTTTCATGCAGCTCCTGCAGTGCAGAGCAGTTCTGAGCAAACCGCGAGTGTTTAGTGAACAGGGTTGACTTTTACTAAATGAAACACAAATGTCTGGGTGCCCACTCATGAAGGCAGACAGAAGTTGCCCATTCTAAGTATTGTATTGATGTCTCAGAGTATGTAAAAAGGGAAACCAGACTTTGTCTCAGGGAAAGTAAAGTAACATTAAAAACTGTTATGAACTGAATTGCACCTGCCCTGCAAATCCATATGTTGAAGTTCTAACCCCTCATGCCTCAGAATGTGACTGTATTTGGAGATAGGTTCTTTGAAGAGGCAATTAAGGTAAAAGGAGGTCTTGAGTGGGCCCTAATCCAGTATGAATGGGGTCCTTATAAGAAGAGGAGAGTAGGACACAGACATACACACAGAGGAAACACATGCGAAGACACGGGGAGAAGGCAGCCGTCTGCAAGCCAAGGAGAGAGGCCTCAGAAGAAACCAACCCTGTCAATACCTTGAGAAACAAATTTCTGTTTTTTAAGCCACTCAGTCTGTGTTATTTTGTTATGCCAGCTCTAGAAAACTGATACAGACAACACTTGGGCAAAAATATACAAAGCATGCCTCTCTTTGCTTGTAGTAAAGGGAGTTGCCAGGCACAGGGGCTGCCGTTTGGGGCATACACACCGTGACTCTGCAGGTGCTCCCTCTCCTGGGAACTGGCTGGGGAGGAGGATATGTGCTGGGGTCAGTGAGGAGGGAGGTTCCGTGACAGTCTGACACCAGTTTTTCAGAGCATGCTTACTGTTTGCCCAACAAATACTTGCTGCCCACCTGCTTATTTGTGCCTACCACGGTGCTGGACCATGGTGATAAATGGTGATCAAGATGGACCACCTGCCAGCACCAAGCAGCTGACGGGATATTAGCACAAGCAGTTGTGATAGGGTGTGGGAGCTGCTAGGATCCGTCCCGGGGGCAGTGCATGGAGCGTGGGGTGAGGGAAGGCTTGGCAGAAGAAAGGCATCCGTGGCTCGCTTGAGGATGGGTGAGCAGGAGCTGGCCAGGCAGGGAGGTGAGCAGAGTTACAGGGAGAGGAACAAACATCCATGAACACTCGCAGGAGAAAGAGAGCAGGAACTGAAAGAAGTTTGATGTGGTCAGAGAAGCCAGTGGAATGAGTGGCAGGGAGCGTGTGGAAGGGTGAGGCCCCACGGTGTCCTGGGTCAGGGGCACCGAGGGACATGCTGCCTGAAGGCGACTGGAAGTCATCAAAGGATGCTATGCTTGGTTGGGAGGTGGGTGGTGTCTTCTCTTTGAAAGATGCTTTAACTAGCTCAGATCCAAAAACAAAAGAAGGAACACCAATGGCCTATTATTACAAATAATGATATCTAACATTTATGGAACATTTTCTATGTGTCACTCACTATGCTAAGTGTTTTGTATGAATCATCCCCCCCTTTTTTCCTCATCATGTCCTCATGAGAGAGGCACTATTACCCCCATTTTACAGATTGAGAATCTGAGGTCAGAGAGGTTAAACTGTCTAAAGCTATGCAAGTCAGGCTGCAGATGTAGAACACTGAGCCACTTCATGATTCTGCCACGATGTACCTCTTGTCCTTCAAATATTCCCTCCTTCCAGGTGTGATACAGGGCCCTCTTTGGAATGGGGGTCTTATGACCTACAGTCAAACAATGTGAGTCAGGTGATTTCTTTATGGCCAGTTTTTATGCAGAATAATTTTAGGTTTTATGACTGGCTTTCAAGAAAAGGGGTTCTGGTCTTGATGACCTGTCTTGGGGAGGAGGGAATCTAGTTTCTATGGCTATCCTCGGGGCAGAGACAGGAGGACAGGCGAAAGAGGAAAACTTCTGCTCCTGAGGCCTTTGCTTGGGGGTCCTGTTTCCTGAGCCCCAACACAAGCAACACGCTGTACTAGGCCTGGATGAATTTCCCAGCCCCTTGAGTCCCTAGAAAAGCAGAAACTTTTCCAAATTTTCCAAAGCTTCTTCTCCCCACAGTCTCGGTGGGTGTCTTCTTGGCCCACGGACACTCAGTTTTCTTGTTCACCTTCTCTGAGTGAAGCGGTTCTTTATCATCAGTCACCGTATTTCAGATTTCTATTCTTTCCTTTTGTCCTTTCCTTCTTGTTCTTGGTCTTAACAATGGATGGCAGTCTGATGTGTTGAGATATTAATCTATGCCTTTGCTTTCAGCATTAGAGGAAGCTTGATGGAATTATTAGTGTTTCTCCTGCCTCTCTCCTAAGAAGGAAGCCCATTTTTGTTCTGAGTTTCGAGCTTCTAGACTTAGGGCATTGTGCCAGGACCAAAAAAAAAAAGTTATACATTAAAGTTGTGTGACCTTGGGGAGTTACTTAATCTCTCTCAGCCTCAGATTTTTCCATCTGGAAAATGAGTATAATTATGATGCTATCTCACAGGTTTGTCAGGAGGATAAAACAGAGTAATACCTGGAAAGGTGTATAATATATGTATATATATGTAATAACCACTCCTCAAGTATTGCTTTTGGGGACCATACTGACTAGTGTATAACTTGTTTGGAAGGCCCAGGCCAATGATTAGGGGAAAATTATGGCAAGCATTTGGGTTGATAAAGGACTGTGCTTACTAGAGTGGGGGCAGATTCCTGGAGATGAAGAGACATGTCTTGGGTTGGGATGGGGCAGAGAGTCCCATAAGCTATGGAGAGCTGTGCCCTGCTCATAAGACATGTCTTCACTTGGGGCAGGGAGACTACAGCCATTAAGTGATGAGGCCGTGAGTAGAGGGGGAGGATTTATGTGGCTCATCCTGTGGTCATGGAGGGGACCAAGGGCAGGCTTCAGGGCCTTAGTACCAGAGCATAGCCCCTGCTGCGCCACCACGTCTGGTGCTGAAAGAATGATGGGAGAGATGGCCAACTGTGCACTGAAGGTCTGGCTCCTTCCCAGATTTTTCTGTATTCATTTTCAACTCCTAACTCCACTGAAGGACAAGAAAGCCCCAGAAATGACCACTATTGGGTACCTTGCCTGTTTATAAAAATTTCAAAAAACTCGGTATGTTAAATTTGGCAAATAGAGAAAAAATTTTTAAAAAAGCTTGTAAACTCACCACTTGGAAATAACCATCCTTATTTAATATTTTTGGAGTTTGTACTATGTATATATAATAAATACTGTGAATAGTCTTTATCCTATTGTCATTTAACATGGTTATAAGGATTTTCTCATGTGATATAATATAATTCTTCATAAAGACCATTTCAATGCTGCATGCTATTCTATTTTAAGGAATAAAATAGATAATTAACTAATCCTTAGATTAATTAGTTGATCTAGTTATTTTTAAATAACTAGATTAATACTTAGATAATTTAATCCTTTATTGTTGGAAAGTGAGGTGTTTCCAGTTTTGGGCTCTGTTAAATAACATTGCAGAGATTATTCTCACATAAAGTTGTGTTCCAGTCTCATTTCCTGACAAAGCTCACCTAAAAGCTGTTCTCTTTCTTATATATAGTGCAACATTTCATTTTATTTTAAAAAAGCTCTTCCTGTATTTTCTTAAATCCACTCTAAATCCAAAAACATTTCTTCAAAGGGCTTTTAGTTCATTATTACATTTTTTCTCTACCAGTCATCCCAAAACGGGTCCCCAACCTATGGCGAGTTGGATAATTATTTCATTATATATAACAATGTAATAATAACAGAAATAAAGGGCACAATAAATGTAATGTGCTTGAATCATCCTGAAACCATCTCACCCGGTCCATGGAAAAATTGTCTTCCATGAAAACGGTCCCTGGTGCCAAAAATGTTGGGGACCACTGTCCCAAAAGACCCTCGTTTAGAGCCTGTTGAGGACTGTCAGTACCATTAGCAAGATTGGGACAAATTCCACACAGTAATTTAAATTAAAGAGTTTCCTTAGCTGCAGCCAAACTGACACTCTCAAAATTCATTCAAAATTAAGGTTATGTTGATTATTTGGTTTCAATTTTGTTCCTACATCTGGCCATCCCTTACTCTTGTTGCTATCAAAGTGTCTCCTATTTTGCTCAAAACTGCCTTCAGCAGAATTGAAAAGGAAGAGGAAACTAGGGCCTTGGAAGAATAGTAAGATGGTGCTTCATCATAATGTGCTAACTGGTTGTTACTTTTCACTTTTCCTGGAGGAGTGGGGGTATGTGTACATCCATGTGCCCACAAGGATGTGTTTCATGTGTGTGTGTTTGTAGGCACTGCTAGAAAGGAGTTTCCTATAGGTGTTTTAGTTACCCAGAGTCCCAAAATTTCCAAGGCAGTGCCAGACAATATCTCAAAGCATAATGAGTCCTCACAGCATAGCTAGCATGTATAGAATTTCATCCTTGTCTGCCATTTCATTCTAAGTGGTAAATTTGTAATTTTCCTGAGAGCTGCAAATTCAATTAACAATGAGATAGAAAATCCAACTCGATGGCATTATGGCCATAACAAAGGAAAGTCTCCCTTGCCTGGTTTGTGGTAGAAATGCTGGCTTGCCCAGGACAACTGTTCGTGGAAGATGTGTTTGTCCATCACTGCAGGCTAACCCACTTCAGACCAAGCCCTGTTTTCCACGGTCAGAGTCAAAAGTGCATTTTCCTCACTTCTGATGAAAAGTAACAAGGACTTTTGGTTTTAGGGATCAGAATCAGAGTGATTCTCTTTGAAGCTTTCACAAAGCCGGCAAGAATTTCACACCATTTTGAGTGCTGCAGGTGAAGAATTTAACAGCTGGTGGGAGTGCAAATTAGAGCCAATTATAATTTGATTGACCTGCCTTGACAATAAAACTGTCTTCCCTAATTTAAAATGCCTGGCAGGATCCTCTCTGCCCTGGTAAGGTGATGATTTCAAACGAAGAGTAGCTTAAACTGGGAAATTCTTTAACAATGCTATGACAGTAATAAAGATTTATTTATATAGTACTTTTTTTTCTCTTGGACTAAAATTACTACATTCAAACTGAGGAATAGTACAGTACATACAGGAATGAAAAAGGACTGGGCTTGGAACAAATGAGACTTGGAGATGGTGGCACCAGAAGTAGAAAATGCTTGGAAATTTAGGAAAGTTGTGGAGAAAGGGAAAGTTCCAAAATGTAATTCCATTGTCATAATATCTGTAAAGAAACCAAATGTAGAATTAAAAACTTATTCTTTGAAATTGTTTTAAAATGGCATAGTAAAAAAGCACTTTTTATTTCTGTGTTTGATTTTAGAGGCTAATTTTATCCTGTCACCTTATTTAAATAGGCCAAAGAAGGTGTTGAACCCCAGTTCAAACTCAGCCTACTAATTCTCTACTGATTCACACTGGTTTGGGTTTATTTAACTACCTAAACTTTATAAGGAAAGGAGTTGGTGGATCTGCATTCCCTGCTTTGCCTTGAGTTAAATGTCCAGGTCTTTTCTGTGGACCTCTAATTCTGACTCAGGGGATGTGCACACGCCCCACCCCACGCCCGAGGCTCTTGGAAGGCAGTGCTCCAACCAGTTAACTGTGTCACCACCAGGCAGAGATTGAACAGGTCATCTCTCCAATCCCACCTCTGCCACTTAGGATTTATTTGATCTTGAGCACATTGTTCTCTTTGAGTCTTATTTTTTTCATCTGCAAAATGGAAACAATAATACTTACCTTTTGGGGTAAGGTGGTGATTATTGAGATACCATATGCAAAATGACTGGGTACAATGTCTGGCTCTCAGGAAACGGTGAGATCCAGTCTCTCCTTTTGTCAGGACCTGCTTCAGCTTCCTGCGACCGCTGAGGTTGCCTGGCTCTCTTTCTTCTCTCCTGTTGCTCCCAGTGAACCTTCTGCACTGACTGGGGGAGAGTGGGGGAGGGATGATGGTGGGAGAGAAGGGGTGCTGTTCTTGACCCCATGGTACGGCACTTAGAAGGAATTTCACTAAGTCACTAAGTAACAATGTTCTTCCTGTTGATGAGATTCTATAATACTAACATTATTTGGACACATTGTATGTTACACACACTTTTGTGATTGGCTTAGAAATCTAATCTTTTTATCGTACGGTTTATATAAAAGTAATAGAGAAGAGTTAGGAAAGCAGCTGTAACAAAGGCCATGAGCTTTACTTCACAGGAAAGGATATGGATACTTTCAGGTTTTGGATACACTGTATCAGTATGAACACAAGTGCAGTTTTACTGCCTTAAATGTTATTAGTGAAGTTGCCAATGGAAACAGAATACAAACTTTTGGATTATAACATTATAAACTGTATACCGCATGTAACTGAACTTCGTGTTAATGGCTACAAATCATTAGCAAGCTTCTCTTTAATGAGACAGAATAAAGTGGTGGGCTTTGTGACAACGTGATCTCTCTCCTTTTCAAATTAGTTCTGAGGGTTAGGGTTTCTGGAAGTCCGGTCTTTGTATAATGAGAGCTTTCCTTTATTATCATTAATGTGGCTTCTAATGTCTCTTCCTGCTAAAAAAAATTACTACTAATAAAGATGTATGTAATGATGGTTGTATGCATCCTTGTTCACATCTGTGAAACTGAAATTTCTTGTGGATAACACATCTGGTTTTAAAAAAAATTACCTATAGGAATATTGAATGGTAAGCAAGGATCCCAGTAACCAGGTCCTGGAGTACAGCCAACACCCAAGCAGTGAAATGATGATTTCTGCAACCAGGCTTGACTGGGCTGGGCCTGGGCGGATGATGGAAGGGAGCAGGATGTGCAGGCAGCTGCTGCCTGGTGAACTGAAACGGGGCATTCACAAGGTGGGCAGACAGATGCCATAATGACCCACTAAAGAATACCCACATGCAATACAGCAGAGCTATGAAATGTGGGGAAACAATGGCAGCAGATGGACAAAAACCTGGCATGCACCAGGCAGAGAGAACAGCTCATTTATAGCAAAAAGCCCTGGGTAGCTCCGGGAGGGACAGGAATCCAGACCCACACTAAGCCTGTACATAGTGACAGGCCCTGGAAGCAGCTTTCATACTCTTCAAATATTTATTGACTGCTTGCTGTGCATAACACACCTGGCTAGGAGCTACGCGAATGCAGGGATGAAGACAGTCTTATCGACTTCAAGGAGTTTAGAATCCGATAGATATGCAGTGGGTTCCTGTTTATCATGATACCATTTGGGAATTATGTTGTGGTTCCTGGCATTACCAGCATTTAACATTCTTCAAAATCTGGTTCTTCTTTTCCTAGATCTTGGATGCCATAACTTCAAAACCAAAGGAGATGGAGTTCTGGAAGAGTAGAAGGCTGCAAGCAAAGTTTGACCAGTCACATCTTCAGCCACTTTGCTCCAACATTGTCCTGTAGCTACAGCTGATGAACGAGACTATCGGTCTTCAGTTTGTAGCCACAAAGTACAGTGTCATCTCCCCGTGAATACACCGCAGGAAGGATGACCAGCCCTTACCTGGAGTTTAGATTTATCCCCAAATATATTTGTAGAAGAAGGGGCATTGTAGTTTCCAAATACAGAGGACAATCCCATTCTGTGTGTGTGCATGTGCATACACACACATACACACATGTATTCTGGATTATGTTTGGTATTCTTTGGCTCCTGTGTAAACATTCTTCCATCATCATAGTCATCATCATCACTTGGTTGGCAACTAAAAACTAAACTAAAAAAAAATTCCCATTTTAGCATTTAAGTATTTTTAAAAACCCAACACAAGCTATTCTTCATTCTTTATAAGAGGCATTACAAAGAAAAGGTGGTTGAAGTTTAATGTGAAGTATAGTTAAATATGTAGACATCTTGGATTCTAGAATAGTTTGTAAGGGATGAAAGTGTTAAGCTATGGAATTGTTGCCGCCTGTGTTTTTTCCACACTAGGATAGACTGACAGGGTTTGAAATAGTTTGGCTTCAACCTATAGATAGATAGAGATGGTGTCCTATGAATTGACTATTAAAATAGCTGTATTTTGGCAAGCTCTAGTTTAACAGAGTTAGTCTTACCTACATCACCACATCATCAGCAGTTTGATCAACCTCAGGAAATGCAAAAATAATGATATAGATTTATGTATAGAAACATACACAAAATTATGTTTCATAGCTTAATAGTCAGAATTAAGCCATATTCTAAAATACAAATGAACAGTCTACATTCCACTAATGCCTAACTGTAGGTGTTAAGTCTATGTAAAAATAAGAGATAAATTTGTGATCATGAATAGCTTCTTATTACAAAAAAATTTAAATACAAAATAATAGAATGTGCCTAATTTCTTTATCATACACAAAGGAGACAGACAACCAAAATAATTCATTATTTCTGTCCTTATCATGGGAATAAATTTGACAATATCAAGTGTTGGAGGAGTTAGAGCATCAGGAAATCTTATACACTGTTAATAGGAATGTACAACCATTTTGGAGAATAATTTAGAACTATCTAAAGAAAGCTGAAGATGTGCATAACCTATAATTTAAAAAATTCATTCCTTAATATATGTCCTAGAATAACACTTGCATACCCAAGGAGACATGTGTAAGTATTTTGATAGTAACATTATTTGTAATAGTCAAAACTGGAAATAACCTAAAGTCATGTGTTCTTACAAAGGACCACTATACAACAGTGAAAGTAAATAAACTATAGCCACATGTTGTTTACATTGAATATATTTGTAAGCATAATGATGCTTTAAAAAAGTAAAGTGCAGAATGCTATATATGTCATAATACAATTTATGTAAGTTACCAAAACGTGTAACACAATCCTTAAAATTGTGCAAGGATAAGTATAAATGTAAAATTATAGAGAAATGTAGGATATGATGCTTGTTTTAATATTCTTTATACTCTTTTCTATGTCTTTAATATTGTATAATAAAGGAATACACAAGTCAGCAATACCGAAAGCAAAGCAGAAGGAGTGTCAGTAAGATTCCATTAAGGAGGTGGAAGAAAATTGCTGGAGGAAAGGTGGAGAGCGCAAGAGATAAATGAGCTTAGATTTTTTTCCCCTCAGTTTTCCTCTGTAAGTGCAGATATTAAGTGGATATTTTCTTTAGAAAATGAGATCACAGAAGGAGACAATTCCAATTCCATTTTATCCATCACATTTTCGTTTTCCTGAGAGGGCATGAAGACACGGGGTTATGGGGGCAGGTCTTTCGGAAGGCCCTCTTCTTTGAGGGATATGAGTAGTTCAACGTGTCTTAGCCAGAGAATTTCTGAAGCAGAGTTATATGATATTGGAACCAGATGTTGACCAAACTGCGGAAGTTCTTAAATGCAAATGTGAAGAAATGAGACTGTGTCATAGACTTGAGAGTATTATGTATGTATGTGTGTAGGGAACCAAGATAAGTATAGATAGATAAATGAATAGTTAGAGATAGGTACATATACTTACATAAAACTATACATACATATTATGTCTATAAGTCTACCTGCAGTATCTATACATCTATCTATCTATCTAATCTATCTATGTTTGTGATTGTGACTACCATTATATCTATACCCTCTTTAGAATACCCTGACTTATCCAAAATTGGGATGGGGGGCAGAGTGTTGAGGAGAAATTGTAAAAATATTAGCTAGTTTAATTTCTTTTATTAGAATAGGAGAGTGGAAAATGGCAACTTTAAAATGAAATGCCTATATTTAAGTGTTATAGGTTTAATAATGGTAACTAATAGATTCTGCAAAGAGCTTTAAGGATGAGAAGACCATATACTGGGTAATAAGAATGACGATTATTGATAACAATAATATTAACCCATGAACACAAAATTGGGAAAAGAGATTTATAAAATAAGTTGTTCCTATGTAAAAACAGAAGATTGATATTCTCAGCTGTCAAAGGTAAATTCAGAAATTAGCCCATTATTTCACAAATGTTTTAGAGCTGTGACATGCTTTTTAGAAGATTTTGTTATTTTTTTCCATCTTAGAAAAAGGTATGGAATAACATATTTTTTTGCAAAATTATTTTTTGGTCTTAGTATCATAACATAAAGCTGTAATAGATGTTCAGCAAATAATGACCGAAGTGGCACAACTCTCCTTACAGGGTCCTTATATTTGATCACTCTTTTGTTTCATTCTTTTACCTATTTTTGTCGTCAACCACCTATAGAGCACCTATCGTGTTTTAGGTATTATGCCAAACACCCAAAAGAAAAGACACACAGGTAAAGTCTTTGGAGAGTCACAGTCTATAGGAGAGAACAGAACATAAACAACTGACATATATGATATGTGAATTAAAGAGTAAGCTCTATAAGAAAGAGCCATTAGATCCGTCTAGAGCAGAGTTTCTCATCCTTGGCACTCTTGACATTTTAGGCCTGATAATGCTTTGTTGGGGGGGTTATCCTGTGCAACGTAGGTCGTTTAGTGACATCCCCCACCTCCATGCACTGGTTGCCAGTAGCACTCCCCCTAGTCATGGTAATTGCTGAATATCCCCTGGGGGTCAAAATGGCCCACAGTTGAGAACCACTGCTCTAGGGAACCTACTTATTTTTAGAAGTGAGAAAGATTTCTGTAGATGTATTTTAAAATTATCATTATTATTTCACTTATTTTTCTCATTCAGCCAACATGCATTTATTGAGGAAGTACTGGAAACTAGCAAGGATGGAGAAGATATAGTGAAAATTTTGTCTTTTTGTAGGAGATAAAAGATATCAGAAAATTTTCTCCTGGGAGTTTTATAGTTTAGCTCACTCTTACATCCAGTTTTAGCATCCTGCAATTGACTTTTGTGTATGGTGAGAGCAGTAAGGATTAAGGTTCTTTTTTTTTCTTTGTATATGAGTATCCAGTTGTCTCAGCATAATTTTTGAAAAAGTCTACTCTTTCTCCATTGAATTGCTTTGGCATCTATGTTGAAAATCCATTGCCCATATGTTTTGGTTTATTTCTGAACTTTCTATTCTGTTCTATTTATCTATATGTCTGTCTTTATACCAATACCACATTGTCTTGATTACTGTAGCTTTGCAGTAATTTTGAATCAGCCAATATAGGGAGGCCAAGGCCAGAGGATCACTTGAGGCCAGGAGTTCGAGGAATTGTGTTGAATCTAATGATCAGTTTGGACAGAATTTCTATCTTAACAATATTGAATCTTTTAATACATAAACAGGCACATCTCTCTATTATTTAGGTCTCCTTTGATGTAAGTCTTGAACTTCTTTCACTTAATCTATTTCTAGGTATTTTATTATTGTTGATGCTTTTGTGAATGAAATTTTCTTAATTGAATTTTTAAATTGGTGCTAGTATATAAAAATGTCATTCATTGGATTTTGTATATTGGTCTTGTAACTGTGACATTGCTAAATTTGTTTACTAATTTTTGTAGATTCCTTAGGCTTTTCTACATAAAAGATTATATCTGTGTATAAAGATAGTTTTACTTTTTTTTACTATCTGTATACCTTTTATTTATTTGTCTTGTTTTGTCCCACAGTGTTGAACAGAAATGGTGAGAACACACATTCCTCCCTTGTTCCTGATTTTAGGAGGATAGCTTCAGTCTTTAACCATTAAGTATGACGTGAGTTGTAAAATAATTCCTTTATCAAGTTGAGGAAGTTCCCTTTCATTCCTAATTTTGTGAGAATTTATATCATGAATATTTCATCAAATTATTTTTCTATATGTATTGAGATAATTAATATGTTTTTTCTTTATTCTATTGATATGGTATTTTACATTAATGGATTTTGGGATGTTAAAACAACTTTGCATTCGTGGGATAAACCTCATTTGTCCATTGTGTATAATCCTTTTCATACTCTTCTAGATTTGATTTGTTACTATTTTCTTAAGGATTTTAAAATACATATCCATGAGGAATATTGATCTATAGTTTTCGTTTATTGTAATGCCTTTATCTGGTTTTCGTATCAGGTAAATAGTGGCTTCATAGAAAGCATTTGAAAATATTCCCTTCTTTACTATTTACTGAAAGAGTTTGTGTAGGATTGGTATTCTTTCTTTCTTAAATGTTTGATGGAATTCAGCAGTGAAGCCTTCTATGCCTGGACTTTATGGGGAGACTTTAAATTATATATTCAATTTCTTGGCATATGTATATTCAAAATCTCTATTTATTCTTGAGTTAATTTTGGTAATTTGTGTCTTTCTAAGAATTTGTCTATTAAGTTAACAAACTTGTTGGCATAAAGTTGTTCATAATGTTCTCATAAGCCTTTTAATTTCTGTAGTATCTGTAGTCATGTCCCCTCTTTCATTCCCAAGTTTGGTAAATTTTGTCTTCTCTTTTTGTTTTTTGGTTATTCTAGCTAGTCTAGTGTTTCAATTTTGTTGCTCACATCAAAGAACTAACTTTTGGTGTATTGATTTTCTTCTATCGCTTTATTCTATTTTCTACTTTGTTGATTTCTGCTTTGGTTTTTATTACTTCCTTTACTTTGTGTTGGATTTGCTCTCTTTTTTTCTCTTTAACTTTTCAAGATGGAAACATACAACATTGATTCGAAATTTTTTTTCCCTTTCTAATATAAGTATGTAAGCTACAAATTTCTCTCTAGGCAAATGTTTTAGTTGCAACACATAGATTTTGATATACCGTGTTCTCATTTACCTTTAGTTCACGATATTTCCTAATTTCCTTTGTGATTTATTCTTTGAACCATGGGATATTCAGAAGTGTGTTGTTTCACTTTGAAATATTTGGGGATTTCTAAGACTTCTGTTTGCCATTGAAAAGAATGTATGCTCTGCTATTTTTAGGTTGAGTGGTCTATGTTTGTCAGTTTGATCAAGTTGTTCAAGACTTGTATATCCTTACAGATTTTCTGTTATGAGCTACCAATTACTGAGAAAGGAGTGTTAAATTCTCCATATACAATTGAATTGTCTATTTCTCTTTTCAATTTTGTCTGTTTCATGTCATATTTTTTAGCTCTGGTGATAAGGCGCATGTACATTTATAATTGTTGTATCTTCTGGGTATATCAACAGTTTTAGCATTACAAAATGTCCTTCTTTGTCTTTAGTAATATGTCTCTTCTTAAAGCCTACTTCGTCTGCTACTGGTATAGCCACTCTAATTCTCCTGTGGTTACTATATTCATGGGGTATCTTTTCCATCCTTTTTAACATACGTGAATCTAAGGTGTCTCTCTTGTAGACCGCATATAAATTGAATCTTGTTTTGTTACATAGCCTGACAATTACTGCTTTTTGACTGGAGCATTGATTTGATTTATATTTAATGTAATTATTGATATCATTGAGTTTATAGCTCCCATTTTGCTACTTTTTTCCTATAAAACTCATGTCTTTTTTCCTGTTTTTCTATTCCTTTTTTGCTAACTTTTTTGTGTTAAAGAAATACTTTTTTGTGTACCATTTTAAATTCTCTGTTGATTTTTTAGTTATATCTTTTGAAAACTCTTAAAAATGTGGTTGCTTTATGGATTACATTATTAATCTTTAGTTATATCACAATCTCAAATAAATACTAATTTAATTTGAGAAAAATGCAGCAATTAATACAGTTCCATTTCTTTGTTCCTTCTTAGTGCTATTGTTATATATGTTATATCAATATATGTTATAAACCTAAAAATATGGTGTTATAATTATTGTTTCAAACAATCTCATGTTTATAAAGAAATTAAAGAAGAGAAAAATATATATACAGTCTTTAATATTCAATATTTATCTACTTATTTGCTATTTTAAATTCTTTTCATTTCTTCCCAAGCATCCCATTACCATCTGATATCATTTCCTTTCATCTTGAAGAACTGAAATTTTAGTATTTATTGTCACACGGGTCTGCCATCAAGGAATTTTCTCAATTTCCATTTACCTAGAAGTGTCTTTACTTCACTTTCTTTTTGAACAATGGTTTTACTGGATATAGGATTTCTGGTTGACTTTTTTTTTCTTTCAAAGCTTTGAATATGTTTTTCCACTACTTGCTAAGTTACATTGTTTCTGATGAAAAGTCAGCTGCTAATTATATTATTATTTTGTACATGGTAAATCATTTTGCTGCTTCCAAGATTTTATCTTTGTTTTTGGCTTTTGGCAGTTTGACAATGATATGTCTCTGTGTGGTTCTCTTTGTGCTTATTTTATTTGATATTTGTTGAGCTTCTTGAACCTGTAAATTAATAATTTTTATCCAGTTTTGGGAAATTTCAGCTATAATTTCTTCAACAATTTTTCTATACCTTTCCCACCTCTTCTGCTGGGACTCCCATTACACATATGTTGGAATGCTTGACATTATCTAGCAAGCCTCTGAGGAACTATTCATTTTTCTTTCTTTATTTATTTCTGTTCTTCAGCTTTAATAATTTCTATTGATCTATCTTGAAATTCCCTCTTCTTTCTTTTGCCATTTCAAGTTTGCAGTTATTTCTATCTAGTGAATTTTTAAATTTCAGTTATACTCTTAAGCTCTAGAATTTCTATTTGGTTCTTTTATATACTTTCTATTTCTCTGTGGGGACTCTTTATTTGTTGACTAGTTGTTAGCATATTTTTCTTTTGCCCTTTGAATGTAGTTTTCTTTAATTCTTTTTTTGTTTGTTTGTTTTCTTTAATTCTTTGAACATATTTTTAATAGCTGTTTGAAGTCTTATCCACTAAGACTAACATCTAGGATCACTTGGAGCCAGTTTCTAACAATTCCCCCCTCTCTGCCAAGTATGGGTTATACTTGCTTGTTTTTTAACATGTCTAGTAATTTACACTGTGGAATTCATCTCTTTCACAGTGTACAACTGCTAATGTCTTTGCCCATCTGTTTTTCCTATTTCTATTTTTTAATCGGTTTCTCTAGGGGTCACTCTTCTGTCTGTATAGTTTAATGGTCAACCAATGATTTGGGCTCAAATTTTGTTCAAACACCTTGAACCCATTAGACCTCCATCCTGTGCCAATTGTGTTGTGTGTGATTGAGGAACATGTTCAAATTTGGAGCCAATTCTCAAGTCTCCCTTGGTTTTCACAGTTCCTAAGGGTCCTTTGTATCTCCCCCATATATGTGTAGTTTAGCAGTCAGCCAGAGATGTGTGGAGAGCTTATCTCAGCCCTTTTATGATGTTCTAAATTCCAAGATCGCCCCATTAAATTTCTGGCTGGTTGGCCACTCACCTTAAACTGGGAAACACAATCTTGGTCTAGAAAACTGCAGCTTTTTACAGTCTGTTCTAAACCAAATCTGTCATTTTTAGCTGTGAATGTCATAGAAGTTTGTCCCTTCTTCCATACCCCAAGGCAAGTCTACCTTCTTTGGAAGCAAAGTCCTTTTTTGTTTGTTTGCTTGTTTGTTTGTTTTAAATTGCAGCTACCCTAAGTTGCTATGGCTATATTCTTGCAACTGAACTGAGGGAGGAAAACATAGGAATAGCCCAGGCAAGAGGCCATAGACTTCCATCATTCTTACCCAAAGCTCTAGCAGTCTTTGTGTACCAGAATAAATGTTTCTTTTATTTATTTTTTGGCTTTGGTAGGTTTCTGCATGCTGGAACACATTTTTTTTTTAAAGACAATTTTGTCCAGTTTTATGCTTGTTTTCTCTAAAGGGAATCACCTGACCTCTTCACATTGCCATTATTAGAAGATCAAATCTGTTTTGATAATAGATTTGTTAGAGAGTACCATTTAACGAATACATGTTGAGCATGGTTTATTGAAAGGCAGACTCTGTGCTGAAAAGCCTTCAGAGAGTAAAAAACTCTGTATCTCAGGATGCCAGGGTATTCTAGGAGATCCATAAATGTTTGTTGAGTGAATAAATGATCTAAAGCACCAGCCAACTTTTCTCCTTGCTTTTATAAGAGAGAGAAATTGTGGAGTAATAACCTAGAAATTCTTTTGAAGCTTTGTTGCATAATAAATGTATTGATTTATTTGAGCCATTGTATTAGATTCTGCTAAGATAATAAAAATCCCTTACTCTTCTATGTTTTAAGAAGACTTTTACAAAGGTTCAAACCACTTATTTTTTATTAAAACAAAAATCAGAGAGACTGAAATGTAAGTAACCTTTCCCTGTAAAAGTATTTACTCACTTCTAGTTCAGACTTCTACGCAAGCTTATTGAAGTTTTGGCGATGTTCACAGAATGTGTCAATAGGATGATGCTCTGTTTAATTATCAAATGTTTCCATTAGGAATTAAAAAATCCTAGCTATGAAGAAAACCATCTTCATAAAGCCAGGTATTTCTGAACTATTTTGGTGGATTAAGTTTATTATTCTCTCTAAAAGGTTCATTTAATGTGAAACTATACATCAGAGATCTCAGACTGACAGCTTGGATCCAGCCCCCAAAACATGTTTTATTTGGCCTGAACAGTGTTCTAACAAAATCTTTTATTATCATTTAAAAATAAGAGATTTTGCATAGCAATATAGATTTTCTAATTTGAAGATCTCACAGTATGGCTTTGTTCCCCCAGGCAACAATTGGCAGTCACCCCTTTGCCCCTTTAGAAATACTTGAGCTCTGCTCTCCAGCTCACCTTAGTCCTAGCCTAGCCTAGACTGATTCACTTTTTATATGATCACCTTGACCTTGTTGACATTTGATTTCATGATTTGGGGAACTGTGAATTTCTCAAAGGCCAGACTGTCACCAGGGGAATATATTGGTTATCAGTAGAGGAAAAAGCTGCATGTATTCATCATAAAAGAACTTGAATCAAATAGAAAGCATTTGAGCCCAGGGTAGGGAACCATTTTTCTAGCTAGAGCACATATTAGTGAAATCAATTAAAACAGAATTTAGGGGAATAGGGAGAGATTTGTTAAAGGATACGAAATTACAGCTAGGTGGGAGGAATAAGTTCTAGTGTTCCATAGCATTGTAGGATGACTATAGTTAACAATAATATATCATGTAGTTTCAAATAGCCAGAAGGAGGATATTGAATGTTCTCAACACAAAGAAATGACAAATGTTTGAGATGATGGATATGCTAATTACCCTGATCTGATCGCTATACATTATATGCATCATAATATCACTATGTACCCCATAAATATATACAATTATTAGTATTTTATGTTAATTAAAAAAATAAAAAACAAGTGTTGTATACATAAAAAATGAGTGTTCCATTACTGAACACTTGAATGAATTAATAAATTAATTTCATTTATATTATTTCATTCTCTGGAAAACAAGATACTTACTTCTTTAATTCCCCCTCCCAGCAACTCTCAAATTTCTATTTTAATTTATTTAAAATTGGTATCTGGTGGTATTAGTAAAAATTCTCACACTTTGTTAATGAAAAAAAGAGTAAAAAACAAAATCTGAAATATTAAATATTTTATCTGTAATTGGAAATGAGCAGTCTAGTTCTCAAAAGCAGAAAAATCCAAACTAGCAGAAGCAAGTAGCTTATGAATATGAAGAAGACTGTGCAGCTTTCCAGTTTCTAGATGAAACGGGGGGAGGAATATTAGAGACATGAGTGGACCCTTTGCTTGAGAAGCATGTTAATCCTTTAGTCACTGGGGCTAGAGAGCATGCAAAATACACATCAATCTAAAATTGACTAACACCAATTCCAGGTTTATAAGCCCAAATAATAAGATCTGTAAATATCAAGGAAAACACAGATCTTAAATTTAAGATCAGATTTGTTCTTCCATTTGTAGCCTACGCATACTGTGATCAGAAACTGGGATCATAAGTCCATGCTCTGATTAATTCTGCTCTGGGAGGCCAGGTTCTCAGGAGAGAGAGCGCGCGAGTGAGCGAGCGAGCACAGGGATGGGGAGTACTTCAGAGAAAAGATCTGAGAGGAAAGTCTGGGACCCTGCCACCCAGCTCCCCAGCCCCTGGGAGGAACCACGGCAGATATTTGGAATGAGGCAGTTTGCTGGTCCCTCCGTGGCATCCTTATAAAGTCAGCTGTGGTAAGTGATATCCTTGACACTTGATGTTTTGCCAGAAGTTAGAATATTGCTTTTCTCTTGAATCTATACATACTACTTAGAAGCCACTGGGTTTCTTGGCGTTTCTATTTAGAATTACAGATATATTCTAGTAACAATTTTTAAACATCATGTAACACGTATTATCAATCCAGGCACGTGTAGCTATCTGGACTTAAGGGGACAGTGGAGTGTCATGAAAAAAAGCATTGCATCAGGGATCAGGAGGCCTAGGGCCTAATTGTATCCTTGACTCTGTGTGATGTTAGTAAAGGGGCTTCATTGCACTAAGGCACTGTCTTCTCTTCGCAGCAGATGCTCCTCCCACCCCGAACCTGCCACCATCACTGCTATCTCCATTAATCTCGGAGGAAAATAGTACCCAGCCTATTTCAGAGCCGCAAGACTCACAATCTCCTGGTCTCCAATCCATATATATAAGAGATCTTGTCTTTTAGCAGAAATACAAATGTCCTCAAGTGGGGTACACTCTTATAGAATTAAAAAAAAATAAATTGGAAAGTCCTTGGTAATTTGTAATAAGAAAAAAGCCTTGTAAAATGAATCAAAATGCGTGAGTCCAAAATGAACAAGAGCACCGATTGCTGACTCCGAATGTCTGCATTCGGTGCTACTTTCTAATTGCTCCACTTGCTACAGAGAGAAATAAAATTGTGAGAGTGTGAAGTGTATAAAGGATTCTATCGCTCTCCTGGGGCTCAGAGACCCACAGATTGGAGAAAGTAAGTGAGTGCCTTTCTGACCATTGAATTCCTCACTCTTACTGCAAGTTAGAAAGCTCTAAGGACGACTTTAATGAAACTGCCGAAAAGAAGTAAAACGGCTGGGCAGACAGCGCCACCTAGTGTCCACCTAAAAAACTCCCTGGCGATCATCTGCAGAAATTGGCCCCAGTAACTTCCGTGAAATAGGGCAAAGAAAATAAATCCATCAAAGCTGACTGAATAACAGGGAGCAATGCCAGCTGAAAGCATTTTCGACTCTTGATGACTTCAAAAGCCAGGAAACTTAATCCTTGCCTTGTGTTTTTTTCTCCGTGCCCAAAAGGCAGCCGAGCTCGTCACTAAACCAAGGGAGGTGAAGCAGGTCACTAAGTTTATAATGCAGTTGGTAACTGGCTTTCATTTTTTCTCTGCATCCTGGCAGCGGGAGATAGGGAGCTTGTTATAACTTAGAGGGGGCTCCTGGAAAGCCTCCTCGCTGGGTGTATTTCTGTAGGCGTGGGCTCGCTGGGAATATTATTACCTCATGGAGTCACGGGTTTAATAGCATTTCTTCCACTTCATTCAGCACAGCACTCGGTTACAGTGACTCTGGCTTCAGCACAATGCAGACGCACATTGTTCCCTCCAGCATCACATCGTCACGGTCCCATGTGGGTCCCAACCATGCTGCCTGCTCTTGCACACATGCGCCCTTCACACACGTACAGGCTTTCTGGCTGGGTCTTCTCCAGCCCCCTACCCCCCAGCTGGTTTGCACCTCCCTCTCCTGTCCCCTCCCCTCTTCTCCGCCCTCCCTCTTTCCCTCCCTTTGCTTCTACTCCATCATAATAACTATCATTTTGGGGCACCTACCATGCTCCAGGCACCTTGCCAGACCCTCTGCACATAATTTGCCATTGGAGAGATTACTGTGTCTGTCTTGCGGCTTAGGAAACTGTGGTTCCTCTCATGAAGCACAACCCTAGTGTGGCTTCCAGCCTTCTGAAGTGGCTGATACGTGGAGCAGCTTTACGAGCAATCACATCCCAGCCACTCTCCTCCCAGAAGAGGAGAGGAGTGATTTCATCTGATGGGGGGTTCAGAGGGAGAATGGGGTTTGTGTAGCTCAGGCCCTAGCTTTCCTTCCCCGAGGGGAGCAGCCTGCCCCCCATGCTGTGTACATGTCATGGGGCTGACTCCGTCCCTGTGCTGCCCATGACTGGGAGAGCAAGGCTGTCTGGAGGCTCAGGAAAGCCCGCTGGCCCAGAGACAGAAACCACAACCTCCACCATCAACTCTGTCAGTAATGAAAGTGATATTTTCACCTCTCACCTCTCTTGGTTTAGAACTTTGGTGTGTTCTTTACTGGGGCACCTTGAAATTTTAACACTTAGGAAAGTATGTTATTGCTAATACAGAGCAGAGAGCTGGGGTTATTTAAATTCAGATGACTCAAACTGTAAGGAGGGTTTTTGTTTGTTTGTTTAAGTTCAGAACCAATTTGCTGTGATGTAGAGAATGTTCTGGATTGGCCATCAGAAGATACGGGCTCTATATTGGGCTTGGAGTCTTCCAGCTTTGCAACTTTGAGTGAGAAGCTGCTCTAGGCATTGGTTTTCCCATCTTGGCTTCTGTGATTCCAAGATCAAGGGATCACCATTTAGAGGCACCAGGAAGAAGTGGTGCTCATCTTTGAAGCCCTTCATCCACTGGAAACAATACTACTTTTTAAATTCTCTCTTTTTTGGAAAAGTTTTTGTGTTTTTCAGAGACAGCATATTCATGGAATGTTTGCTGAAGACTCTCCCACCCTCCCCCGCCCCCCACCCTCTGGTGCTCTTTTGCCTCTATCACAGTGAGGAGCAAGCCTCTAACCCTTTTTATTTGTTGTTATGCACCATGGGGCAGCCAGGATGTTAGATTTTTTATTTTGAGCCCAAAATTGGGACTCTTGGATTGACAAATTATTTTCTTCCTGACTTGTGAATTTTCTCTGAAGTTACCCACTTTGGATCACATTTAGGTATTCATTTACTAATTTGGCTTTATTGAGGAAGGACATATGGTGTTGGTTGTGGAGAAATTGTGGAGCTTAAAGTCACGTAGAGGAAAGTATAAGGGACAGCAGGTACTTGGCCTCTGCTCTGCAAAGACAGGACAAGGATAGAAGTTGAAAAAAAGGAACTCAATTAGTCCCTTCCCAAGGGCAGCCTCCCTCCCCACCCCACGCTCACTTTAGTTTCAGGACATTTTAGCACCATTTTAGGTTGTCATTTCCCTTGAAATAATTACTTCTCCTCAAGGTCCTGATACACTGGACACCACCCTGCCAGACACAATCTACACTCTGAGTGGCCACCAGCCCACCTTCATCCCAAGTTCAAATTCACCTCTCTCTGCCATGGAAAAGACTCGGAATGGGCTCAGTTCTGGATTGACAGGCAAGAAAAGACTTGGGGTGGGATGTGATTAGTGGGATGCGTGTTGGTACTGATGTCAACGCTAGAAAACTGATAAATATCGTCTCTGTTGTTCCTCCCCCTTTCCCTGCTGAATCCCTTCCTCCTCTGGAGTTCAATGGCGTCGTATGCTGCTAACTCCACAACTCTCTCCCGCCTGGACCTCTCCCCGAAGTTGCAGTCTATCTCTCCCTCTCTCTCTCTCTCGCTATACATATATAAAACACACACACACACACACACACACAACATAATTATTACCTCCTCGTCAAGAGGAGGAAATACTTGGCTGCCCACCAGGTATCTCAAAGTTAGTATGTCTCCAACTGAGCTCCAGATGTTTTCTTCTCGTCTGCTCTTTTCCTGCCTTCCCCATCTCAGTAAGTGGCATCTGTCCAGGAGCTAGCACCAAACCTCAGGGTCACCTTTGACTCCTCTCTTTCTCTCCCATCCTGTGTCTGATCTGTTAGCAAATCCAGTAATCTCTACCTTCAAATTATACCTGGGTTTCGACCATCTTCTCTACTTTTACTGCTACCACCTTGGTCCCAGCTGCCCTTGTCTCTTGCTGGACTTCTGCAATAGCTCCTAGCAGGTCCCCCTGCTCCCCCTTGCTCCCTACAATCTATTCTCAGCCCAGCGGCCCACATGATCTTGTTAAAACATGTCGGCTCATAGCACTCTGCTTAACACCTCCCAAAGGCTGTCTGTATCGTTCAGAGTAGAACCCGCCACGTGGTACGCGGAGCTGCCTGTTTCCTCTCTGCTGTCATCTCCTCGTTCTGCTCCTGCCACCTTGGTCTCTTTGCCTCCCTTTGCAATGCGAGGCACGCCCTCATCTCCGAATCTGTGCACCCACTGTGCCCTCTGCGTGGATGCGCCTCCCGTGGCTTCTCCCCACCCCCTGGAGGTCTTTGCTCAAATGTGAGGCCCCTCTGGTCAATCATCTGAAATTGCAGCCCTCACCACCAATGTGTCCTTTCCGCTGTCTATACTTTGTGCCCCTGGCACTTATTGCTATTTAGTAGACTCTACAAGCTACTTATTTCTACTGTTTCCTCCACGAGGGAGATGTGAGCTCTGCTAGGATGGAACTGTCCTCAGCTATATCCCCAGCAATTAGAGCCAGGTGCACAGTAAATGTCTGTTGAATGAGTGGAGAAGAGAAGGAGGAAATGGATGATGTAAGAGTCTCCCCCGGGGGCATCTGGACGTGGAGCAGGCAATGGATCCCTGGAAACACTGCAGGGCGGGCTCGCAGTGTTGGGGTAGGGCGGGCTCGTGCTGGTGGGGTAGGTCAGGGGTCTCACCGGGGCATTCCGCCCCAACAGGAGTTAACTCAAAACAGGGCTATGTTCTGATCCCAGAAATTACAGTACCAGAGATTTATCTTTCTGCTTAGAGTTATTATTTAACCTCATTTGACTGAACAGACATTTGTTGAGTGACTGTCTTGCCACTGTGCTGGGGGCCGAGGGTACAAATATGGTCTATGTTGTTGTATAGAGTAAGACTAAGGTGACAAATTTACATATAAATAGATCATTTCAATCTAAGGTGTTGTGTACAATGCTGAAACATGCCACCGAGGGTAAACAATTTAAGTATCTTCAGTCATTTTCCCCTTAGAATTGTTATCAGATTCTGTAGGAGAGTGTATTTTGATTGGCAGGGATGGAAGGGAGGAATTATATGCATTTACTCAAAAAGCACATCATAAATAAGAGCCTCCAAAAAAAAAGATAATGATCATTGCCGAGTTATACTTTGATGTCCTGCCCCCTCTATTAAGAACTTACTGTTTGCTTTAAATAAATCAAATGAACTTTCGGTGCCTAGTAATTTCTTTCTGCAAAGGGAGGTTAATGAAATCTTCCTTCCGCGAGAGGAATGGTGCAGAATATGAGCAGATGTCCCCAGCCTTCACCTGCGTCCTTGTGTGCCACGGCTCGTCCAAACAACACCCTGGGCTGCCTCGGTGCCATTTTTGGGGTGTGGTTAGCCATCTGTCGACTCTGTGCTCTCGGAGAGCCTGAATTTCTTCTTTAGTTGTTGGCTGGGTTCACCACAGTCACGGAAACTTCCTGAGCAAAACCAGAAGTATTTCTATAACTTGGCTTTTGGAAAAAAATGACAGTTCTTTGCTGAGAACTAAACATTCTCTGTGGAATTGAATCTACTTTTCTAAAGGGTTACCTTGAGCCCAAACTGTCCTTCCTGCAGGTGCCAGAGGTGGTTTTTCAAGGAAGGGCTTCCTGGCCTTTCTCTCCCCACTGCCGGCAACAGTCTGAATCAAGTACCCTTCCTCTGTGCACCTTAGCACTCAACATATTTCCTTTATGACAGTCTTCCCAGCATTAGGCCAAACTTTACAGACTGAGGACAGCCCTCAGTACAGACAGTCCGCCCAAGGTGTCTGACATCAGCCATAAGCTTGAAGGTCCCTGGGCCCACCCTCACTTCAGACTAGCTGGGTACAAATTTTGGAGTCTGCACAGACTCCCTCAGCTTCAATATTTCACCAGAAAGCCTCACAGAACCGGCTGCTTACCCAGTCAGAAGAGGCACATAGGGAGAAGTCTGGGAGGTCTCCAATCTGAAAACGTCCAATGTCCTCAGGGATGTGTTACCCTCCTGGCACATCAGTGAGTGACAATATGCAGAATGTTACCAACCAGGGAAGATCACCCAAGCTAAAGTGTCCAGAGTTTTAATTACAGCCTCATTATATAGGCATGATTGGTGAAATCATTGGCACTCGAATGAACTCAATCTCTAAGCCTCTCCTGCTCCTTGAAGGTGAGGTGGATATCTCAAGACTCATGCACCAACTTTCAACCATACAGTTGGTCTTTCTGGTGTGGCCAACCCCCATCCTGAGTCATCTTGTTAGCATAAACTATCAGGTGTGGTCTGAGAAGCTCAACATGAATAACAGACATTGCAATCACTCAGAAATCTCAAGGGTATAGAGGTTAGCTCCCAGGAACTGGGGACATAGGCCAGCCAAATTCTTTATTACATATAACCCCTGTGACACTGTATTATACCTGCATATTTATCTGTTGCTTAATTAACTTCTTGAGGGCAGGAAATATGCTATCTTGTTCATCATTGTCTTTGCACTTAACACAAAGTAGATGCTCCAAAAAAAATTTGCCATATGAATGAGAAACAAATTGCAATTATTGGACATTTTTAATTCTGGCATTAATTCTAAACTGTTACAATTAGGGAATTGCTCAAATTCTAAGGCAAGAGCAGTTGATGCACTTTTCGGTCTGGATTCTTTTTGTGCCTTATTTGGTTCCCTTTAGCCGACTGATTTTCTCCTATAGCTCATGCTGGTTCACTCCTCACACTGATCCAAGCCAGTTCAAGTCAGAATAACTAAGTGCACTCTTATACTGAGACTGATGTGTAAAAAAGATTGTCAGTGTGGACATTAACAGAGACTCTATCAACTATGTGTATACAGATGTAGCTCTACCTCTTAGCTACTGCACAAATCCTTGCAAACACTGAAATAATAAGTTTCCTGTCTTAAATGCTTGCTGTGCAGGAAACTGCCTGCTTTATTTGTTTTTTAATTCTTTCTGCTGCTACGGTATGGCTAAAGTGGGGTGACATGTGCCAGAGAGGTTTTGATTGTTTTGATTTTCATCAAAATGAAAGCTACTTCCAGGCTAAGTTCTAAAGTCGTCACATTTTAAAGGCAAAAGTCTTTCCCCCTCATTATGACTCAAAGTACCTTTATTCTGTATTACTTTTTATGTTGCATTGTTAAATGATTCTCTGACTACCCCAAACACCCCTTTCCCCTGGCTATATTTGTATAAGATTTTCGCTTTAACCATTTTGTGCCAATGACTGTAGACTATACACTGAGGATGATGGTAGAAAATGGCAGGGGGAGCCCTGGATAGAAAACCATCCCTCAGAGGGGCTACAACCGGGAAGGAAGAACAGCTGGCAGCCAGGAATGGAAGGTGCTTCTCCTGCTCCGACCGTGGCTACCGCGTGCTCCCTGATAAGAGTTTCGTTATGCCAACTTGAGGTGGCGTTGGCTTGCCAGCTGTAGAGAACGTTAAGACAGCTTAAGAACTGCTTAACTATTCCAGACCCTTTCCAGAAATTTTAGAAAACAAAGATAAGCAAAAGATGTTCTTATCCTTATATAACATATAAAATATATGAAAAGGCCCTTGGTTTTATTTGAGGTCATGAAATGTTCAAAGTCCAACTCCTGGAGAACCTGTGGCAGGAGAAACCACGCTGTTCCTTTTCTTCTTTTTGCTTTTCTTTCTCTTCCTTTCCCCTTGATACAGAACAATGCGAATATTGAGACAATGGGTCGGGCGAGATGGCTTTTATAGGGCACGCGCTCTTGGCTTGTAGCATGCCACCCGAAGGGATGACAATTCTGTGAGAAGCTGAGGGGAGCCCAGGTCCTGCCAGACCCAACCCCTGGCGGAAACGCTCACTTGCTATTGTGTGTGTGTGGAGTAACAGTGACATCCTGTGGCCGGTTTGGTTGATCTAAGTGGCGCCTTTATAGATAAAGAGGACCGTTTTGTCTGCACTGAGAGGTGAGCCTGCGCTGGCTCCTCCTTTAGACAATGCACAAAAGAAACAGGGAGGACAGAACTGCCACCGCCAGCCTCCGGCAGCTTGGTTTCAGCAGCTGTCTCTGACTTAGGTAGGGGAGATCCTTGGGACAGAGCCCGCGTCTGTGTTTGTGCTTGATCAATTTAAATGTTACCATTTGAGTGTTGAGTGAACCATGATAACCAGGAGAACAGTGTGAGAAAATAGTGACAAGAAAGAGAAGCTCTTCACCTCTTTTTAAGGCATCCCTGTGGATTAATACAGAATCTAATCTGTTACTTAAAAATGCCTAAATTCCTTGACATTTAGCATTTTTTTTTACAGTTTTGGATGGAATAACTTCATTTTGACTTTATTTAAAACAGAGGACGGAGGGGCAGGGAGGAAAATAACTCTGATCTGAAGTTATTCTAACATTCTTACATAATCTTACTTGGCTTTGCAAACCAAGTGCTTGGCTGTGCTCATCAGGGGCCAGGGAGCTTTGTGATTCCAAATCTTTAACATGTGACCTCCCTTAGTGTTAAATGGAGGTGAGGTGGGACCCTGCCATCACCCAGCTTGGGTGTGATGAGTGAACCCTGTCGGGTTCATTTTCCAGGGGGATGTCCAGCGCCATGCCCTGAATCTTGTTGTTTATTTCAAAAAGATTCCATTGTCCCGAGATACCCCTCAACCTTAGCTCTTCCCTGGGTGTCCCCAGGGTCGCTGCTCGGGGAATAAAGACAAAGGCAGCTTAGAAGTTAAGAATTCATGCTCAGGAGTTGCATAGACCTGGGTTCTAATTCAAGCTCACCACTTCCTCGCTGTCTGAGCTTGAGCAAATGCATTAACCACTTGGAGTTCCACTTTTCTCAACTTCAGGAAGGGGTTAATAATATGTGCTTCCTTCTTGGAGTGTTGGAATGAATTCTGAACACACGCAATAATGTAGGGTAGTCACCAATGCACACTGTCTGGGAGCCAGTTAGAAGTCGCACAGGTGAGCTATTGTTGCAATTGAGGACAGGCTTGTGCCCAGGCCGGAAGGTAATTTTCTGAGAAGACTGTCTGCCTTCACTCCATTGAGAATCAACAACAAGATCTCTGTAGTTGTCTACTGAAGCAGGTTTCGGTTGAGAGCAGGAGAGAAGCCAGAAGTGTGTGCGTGCACAAGAGTGTGTGTGCGCATGCTTTCATTGACCCACTCTTGCCGAAGTTCAGCGTAAGCAGTTTGCCACAGGAGGGTCAGATGTAAGGGCTGCCCAGAGGTGATCTCCAACGCTTAAGATAGGAAAAGAAGACATAAAAGAAGGAAGGAACAGGAGTGAGGTAGCCAAGAAAATGCCAATAAAGGAAGGAAATGTAGGGGATTAGTGGAAAGAAGACTTTCAGCATTGACTATTCTCTGAGGCCATTTTAAAGTTCTCCAAAATCATGATAACTTAATTCCTGTGTCAATAAGGGTTTCATATACTTTTTGTCTAGTGGCAGAAAAAAGGACAAGGCAAAGATTCCTCCCACCAGGCAAAAATCCTGCATTTTTAGTTCTTAGGTGACTTAAGTGAGAACATTAAAGGGATGGTTTGTAGCTGTCCTAATCTCCTTCTGGCTGATCAGCAAACTGTGTGGAAAAAATGTGATGATTTCTTGGTCCCCCTGGTGAGTACACTGCCTATTTCCTAAGTGTCTTCCCTTCCCCTCTTTTTCCTCTAGCTTTCTTATTATCTCCCAATTTTGGGGAGGACTCTTGGCCTACACAGATGGCGTTTACTGACGTTGTCCCAAATCCCTTTTGCCTTCCAATTTTGTCACACGTTTCTTTATGCCTTACAGCAGCCACCCTATGTTACAAATTCCCCTCCAGTTTTTACTTGTGCTGAGTGACAGATGGATTTCCCACATCCTGGCTGTAAAAGACAACTAATTTGTTTGGAGATGGATTCCGTTAGGCGTCAATAGTAATAGAGGGAAAATAATGTCATAGTATCTATTGGAGACAGAGTATGAAATTACTATACGTGGGATCCCTAGGAAAGAAAAAAAGAAGAGTTGAAATCCTTAGAAGGTATTCGAGAGGCATCTTGGCTTGAAGACTTGACTGCAGTGACTTGGGAAAACAGAGAAATAAAACAAACCAAGTTTTTTCTTCGCTTGGATGGACGTTTGTTTATCCTGATCGTGTGAAGTCGGAGCCAGCAATTCCAATGATTTTGACCGCCCCTCAGTGAGTCTCTGCATTTGGGCAGGGAAGATCTTAAGATGGGCCAGTTTGCTCCTATGACGTGTGTAGGACACAGATTTCTTTTGGGAAACAAATGCTTGAAGTTTCTGGTAATATGAATAACAAAGCCAATTATACTTCAAATTATTTATGAAAACATACTAAGCCCAGTTTTATATACTAATATTTATGCTTTTAAGTATGTGGCCCATTTCCTGTTCCAGGAATTGCTCGACATGATCGGTTAATGCCCATATGGGAAGCTCTGGGGCAGGCCATGGGTGATGCCAGCACTTTCCACTTGGCACCTTTCCTCCACATCCTGCTCCTCACTCTCTCCTTTCCCCATGACTTCCCACACAGCTGCTTCCCAGTTTAACAAGAAGAGAGAGGGCTGAAGAGGCGCTGATGGGCAGGCGGCCTTCATAACTTTCTATTCCCTCCTTCCTGTGTCTCTGTCTCGCAGAGATGGAGCTGACATTGAAAGGGATGAACACGTTTGCACCTCATGTTAGGCCCAAGTAAGTCATGTTCTAACTTGTCTCCTGAGTGTCAGTCAGGATGTTTTTGGTTCCAAGGGACAGGAAGCCCAATTCCCACTGGGTTAAACAATAAACAAAAATTTTTGGCACTGTAACTGCACAGTCTGTAAGTTGGGTGTCTTCAGGGTGTATCCAATGGACAAATAATGTAAACCAGGACCCAGTCTCTTTCCTTGTCTCTGGTCCACCTTCTACATTATCAGCTTCATCTTAAAACTGGCTCCCTTCATGGTCGCAAAACGGCTGCCAATGCCGTTGGGGTGGTTAGGTAACTCATCCACGGAGGAAGAGAGAGAGAGGGAGAGAACACGAGTAAGCTTTTCCTTTTTCCTTTTCTTCGTTTTTGGGGCCGGGGTTGGGGAGGATCTCAGGATTATGGAAATAAACCCGAGGCATCTTTCTGATTGGATAAACTTAGGTTCCTACATGAATGCATTGCTAAATTGCTATGCCTAGGGGATTTGCCTAAGCCAACAAGACCTACCCCTGGAGCCGGGGGAAGAGCGGGTGGGTAGAGAAGGAGAGGTGGCTCACAGAACACGCTGCTGCTCAGGAGGGAAGAGATGTCCACTACCTTTCCTTATTCCTTTTTTATAAACTCTGTTTCATCTTCATCCTCAAGTAGGAGAACCTATTTGTCTATAATGTACACAGTATTAGGATCTGCAGGTATTGTCTTTATGAAATCAGCAACCTGTATTGTTGGTTATTTGAATTATATCCATAGAGTCTCCACATCTGCCTCCCTTCAGGGCAGTTCTGCGCCTAACACCTTTGCTACCATGTGTGGGCAGGGTTTCAGGAACATGGCAGGGGATGGAAGATAGTGCTCTGCCTGGTCACTTAGCTGTGGTGACTTCTTCCTGGAACAGAATTGACACCCTAAGAGTGAAGCTTACTGGAGTCCAGCAGGTTGGTAAAGTCGTATATGCCAAGTGTTGGAAGATTGAGCTTAAATGCGTCCGTTCCATTCTGTAATATCTGCTTGAGGTCTGGCCATTGGCGAGCAAAGCCGCCTCTTTAGATAGCTGCCTCTCCAGGTTGAATTGGATATTTCATCACCCCTCTCTCGCCTTCTCTCCTTCCATCACTTCTTTTGTACCAGAAAGGAGAAGGAAATCAACCCACTAGCATGTCTGCACTCAAACACGTTTGGTTATGAAACTTGCAAGCCAACCAGGGACTGCATCCACTTCCTGCTTGAAAGAACAGAGACTGAGAAGAAGTCTAGGACTGAAGCAAAAATAAAATACAAATATCAGATTATTTACGCCGGTTTATTAATGAAGCAAGTGCTAAGTGCCAGGTTAAAATCACACTGTCATCTGAGGGTGGTGGTAGTGGCTCTGAAGTGCTTGAAGAGACATGTGCCCGTCAAATGCTAATGATGTTAACGGCTTGGTTTTCTAATGGGAGGTGAACATTAGCTCTTACTGGCTGCTTTAACCCATTCTAGCACTCCCTAGCAGTGGAAGAGTTTGAAAGGGCTATCACTGAACCCTGACTATCATTTTTTATTTTCTCCACTAATGAAAACTAAGACGAGAAGCAGGACATCAACTTGTGCTTTTCCGCTTGGAGAGCAAAGATAGACCTTGAGGAGAGTGGCAGCCACCACAACTACAAGTCTGAGTCCTCTTCATGGCAACTTCTTGAAGCCCCAGGGTTTATGACCTAAGTGCAGGGCAGGTTACTGCGGTGAAGCCTGCTGGGGGTCTGACAGGTGCCAGACTTGCTCCCATCTTGCAAGAGAAGAGAATTCATTGGCTTATTCTCCTTAAAAAGATCAGGTGAACTTGGGTTTGGGTCGCTTAGTTCTTGGTTTATTCATTTGTTCTCATATAAATGCTTGGATTCCTTTCTCAACTGACTTAATTCTTTTGAAATTTCTCTTGCCAAATAATGTCCCTTTGCTTTACACACTCTTTCTGTGGCTGTATTACTGTATTTAGTCCCGGTGCTAGCTCGGTGAGATTCTGTTTCTTTAAGGTGAGCTTGCCTATCTGTGTTCTTATCTATGCTGGGTTATTTTTACAGTTGAATTATCAGAAGGCAATCTTCTTTCTAAGATCTTGTGGGGCGCACCTTATTTTTGACCTTCCTATCTGACCTTGACCGCTGCCTTTCTCCTGCCTGGTTTCCATTGCATCACTTCCCTTGGCTCCCCTTGAAATCTTCTCCATCAGCGTAACCTCCACAACTCACCTATTGCGTCAATCAACTGAGCGCCTCCCCGTCAGGCGGCTGCTCCAAACCCTTGCCATGTCAGATAGGGCTGGCATCATTTGGGAAACTTCTTCTGTAACGAGCCTTCCCAAGAGAGCCCTTGCCAGTGAAGGAAGAGCCAGGGTCCCACAGTCTACTGCAGGTGTTCCCTTCTTCCCACCCATGGCTTGGCATTCTTTCCCCTGCACTCTGACCCCTTGAGAAGTTTCTCTCCCCAGCCCTGGTCATCCTCTGCGACTACTTCTGACTGGCAGCTTTGCCTGTCACTGGCTGGCATAAGTGTACCTTGGAGGAAACCACAAATCTTCCCCCTCAGAAGGCTTTCCTGGGCACCAGCCTGACCCTGCTGGTGGTGTTGGTGGTGAAGGGTACCAGAATATGCCACCCTGAAATATGCCACTTTGGCATATTTGACTTAAAGGCAATTCAGAACCTGTTGACCCAAGAAAAGATCTTTACCTTCCTCTGACTGCTGAAAAATGAAGTATAAATTTCCCCTTTGGTAAAGGAAATTTACATTTATAAATATGCCTCCGTTCTTAGAAGAGACCTTCTTCCAAGACCATTCTTAGCACCTGGGAGATTCTTATCTGGACAATAAAATGACCCCTATTTACCATACATGTCCTTCCCTCCCTTTCCCATAACTTGCTTCCCCTGCCCAGAAGCCCCAGACCCCTCAGTGGCCATAAGCAATTCACTCCGAGCTGGCATCCTTGAAGACATCAATCGTATAAGTATATGATAAATATTTTATCTCTAGTTGTCTTTCAAAAACTTTACTTCATGTGTATGTGACCACAACTCCCATCCTTGAGACTGGTCTGTGTTTACATGAAGACATCAGGTGTTACTGCCATCTCAAGCCTTCTTCCATATCATCTCTGCCTCGGAAGGGGGTCATGTTGAGTACGATTTTGCCAGACCTCAGGCTTCCATAAAGAGCCCATTGTAGACACCATAGCCCTTAAGGGCCAGGAGCTTCCTCTTAGCTGAGTGGCCACTTTCTTCTCCATTTGTCAAAAGCAGGTAGCAAGACTAATGGTATTCACCAGCCTTTCCTTTTCTATTTAAGTTGGTCTATCTCTTTATTCCGACTTGGTAAAGGAGTGTTGGAAAAGTATTAGGAGGAAATGTGAAATGTGGTAATTCTGCTAAGGCTAGAGAAATCCTGACTGAGTTGTAGCAAGAAAACAGCTTGTTAAACACCAGCCGAGGCAGAAGGTTTCGTCTCATTGGAACTCTACTTATTCAATGCTTGAACAGCTCTTGGAACAGCAGGAACTTGGGAGTGTCTCTGTATACAAAAGACAGGCATGGTAGATGTTAAACTGGCATTCATTTATTGGAATCAATCCATTTTGGGGAACTTTCTTACTTCTCTCCTGGGAAGACATTGTTGGTGGCATCTTTGAGTTAGAAACAGTCATAGTTCAGACACTCACATCTCTTGCTTAGAGAAAAGACAGGCCAGATTTGAAAATAAAGTTGATATTCCTGTCATAGCACTAACAAAAGATATCCTCACATGCACCCAAAAATAAGAGTTTTGCTTTTTTTCTTTTTGGTTTTTGTTTTTAGACTGGGAAAAATGTCACGTGTCTTTGATCCGCATTTCAAAAGGTAGAGTGCAACCACAGGGTGCCTACACCAGTCATTGGAAGACTATCGCAGTCAACAAATTAATACAGACCATGTCTCCCTCCTCTACATTTTGTTCCTCTTCTTGTGCATGCTATTGATTGATATACCTCGGGGAGGAGATTCTTCTGACTCAGGCACTAAGCAAGTTCCTAAAGAAAATACCAGCTTTAAAAGGGAATAGAGGAAATAGCAGCAGCACCAGCAAAAAATTGCTAATCTTTCATTTATAAGAGCTACTGAACATCTGGAGAGCATGTGGCTCCTTTAACCCCGGAGTGCAGGAACAAATGAGCACCAAAGGGCAGTCCATGCTAATGTGGTGCCATTAATTTGAATACAATGGAGGGCCCTATGATAAACATCTTCAGAGCCCTCTGGGCATTCCTTTACACCTCCCACTGCTCCTTGGGGTACTGGAGGCACAGCTTAATGGGAGAAGAAACTCTTTGGAGATTGAAGAACAGTAAAGGTATCTTTTAAGAACAGCACTGTTTTTTTTTTAATATATGTATAATGACCCAAATGAAAAAAAGATCAAGCAATTCATAGGGAAAATACATTTTAAAGTATTCATGGGGGTGTTAGCCGAAATGAATATTTATATCTCTCACCTGGCATTGATAGCATTTTTAACCAAATGTCATTGTGTTTGAGAAAGAATAGGAGAAACAACATGCACCAGGAATAATTAATGTGAAGTTCATATGGGGTGGGGGAGAAGAGTATAGGCCTGACATTTAGTTGAAATTGTGCAACTTTTTCTATCATCCTTTCTATGGGGCACACCATCCGAAGAATGTTTAACGCCATTTAAAAAATATAGACATGGAGGTTATAATGTTTTTTCTGTTTTCCTCCTCTCAGTGGTCTCATGGGATAATGTAAACATGCTGGGAAGTTGCTTTGTATAGAAGCCTGGGACAAACAACAAATGTGAGAATTAATGTTGTGCAGCAGTTGCAACAGCCATTCCCAGTTTAGAAAAAGCGAAGTATTTCTAAACTTGCCCTTTCCTTCAATCCAGAAAAGATCTCCCCACACCTCCTCAGAGCAGAGACAGACTATGCACTGGCAGCCAGGGCCCAGATCTGGCCCACAGACTGGGCTTGTTGGCTTGTGCAAGGTTTTAAAATTTGTTTGAAGTAGTTGCCAACATTGACAAGAATATCCAGACTTTTGATTTCTTTTAAAAACTGGAAAAGTCTGGCAATGATGGCATCCTCAATCCTACACAGCGGAAGTCAGCTGGAGTGGAGATTGGCGGGAAACTGAGGACTCAGTGTCCTCTTTCTTGCTGTTACACTAATCAAAGTTTGTTTGTAGACATTTGAGTTTACACTGCTTGTCTACAGGACGCTATTGGAGGTGTTTTTCAAAAACACCTAATGTGAAGTTCGTATGTGGTGAGTAGCACACTGTATTAGTCAGGGTTCTCCAGGAAAACAGAAGCTATGTGTATATAATATAAAACATACACACATACATGTATTTTATATAACTAAGCTTTATTATTATTATATAAATAAAGATTTATTATAAGGAACTGGCTCATGCAATTATAGAGGCTGAGAAGTCCAAACCCAGGACTGTGGATGGAGTAGTTCAGATTCTAGTCTGAAAGCCTGAGACCCAGGAGAGCCGACAGTGTAAGTTCTGTCCAAGTCTGAAGGCAGAAGAAGATCGATGTCCCAGCTCAGTGACAGTCAGGAAGAGAAAAAAGTTCTTTTTTACCCAGCCTTTCCTTCTGTTCAAGCCTTCAAAGGATTGGATGAGGCTCCCCCACAGTAGGGAGGGCAATCTGCTTTTCTTAGTCTACTGATTTGAATGTTGATCTCATCCAGAAAGACCCTCACAGACACACCCAGAATAAAGTTTGACCAAATGTCTGGGGTATCCTGTGGCCCAGTCAAGTTGACATATAAAATTAACCATCACATACACCTAAAAACCTTTTAGCTGAAATGAGTAGAAGACAGACACCCTTTCTGTCATTTATGTAAAACCTTGACAAGATCACATGGTCAGGAATGCCTCTCAAGACACAGACATCTAGTGTGAAGTAAGCTGGAGAAAAAGTTTGGACAATGGGGCAGGTACCAGAAAAAGAAAACAACTGTTAATTTCTGCTATGGTCGGAATGTGCCCCCCAAAGTTCATGTGTTGGTAACTTAATCCCCAATGCAACAGTGTTGAAAGGTGGGAACTTTAAGAGGTGATTAGGTCTTGAGGGCTCTGCTTTCCTGAATGGATTAGTGTCATTATTGTGGGAGTAGGTTTGTTATCTCAAGAGTGGTTTTTTCATAAAAGTGAGTTTTGCCCTCTCTCTTGCTCTCCTGAGCTCTCAAGCTCTCTTGCCATGTGATGCCCTCTGACATGTATGTCATAACACCTTTGCCAGATGTGGCCCCTCGGTCTTGGACTTCCCAGTCTCCAGAACCATGACCCAAATGAACTTCTATTGTTTGTAAATTACCCTGTCTGTGGTAGTCTGTTACAGCAGCACAAAACAGACTAAGCCAATTTATTTCTCAAAGTTCTTTGTGTACCTTCACTTTTGATGTCATAAATAGCTACTAAATAGGTCTGAAAGTCTACTTATACCTGTGAAATCTGGACAGCAAGGATGATTACTACAGAGCCCTGTGATGCCCTACTCATTGGGACCCTGGATAACTGATTAGCTGGACATGGGAGCCCTGCCCAGAGTCTGGGTGCTGATTCCAAAAGTGGTATCACCCAGAACCTTCCCACGGGAACACTGGTAAAAACGAGTGGCTGCCCCTTGGAGACCTGTCATTATCCTTCCTGCCTGATGGTGGTGGTGTCTAAGATGAGAAGGAACAGAGGATAGCAGCTGGTACTTCAAAACAGTCAAAATCACCGTCGGAATATTGTTCCAATGTTTTAAAGACAATTTTCACTCAAAGGCAAATTTAAGGACACAGGTAGCACCCCCAGCTTCCACTCACTGAGAATGAGATGGGAGTAAATATATCAGCTAAAGTAATAGTTTTATTCATCAAAATCTTTGAAAAGAGGTAGCTAGGTACAAAATGCTGTCTACCCCATGAAACATCAGAAGAATAATATATGTTAGTTTAGTTCTCTTTTTTTGACTATTGGTTAAATACAACCCTTGCCAGTTTATTTTTCTTCCTTTCATAAAAATGATTTGAAATGAATGACCACTTGGTGGCTGATTTCCATCAGCATTATTCTGTCATCCGACACATATCTTGAAATCTCTGCACCATTTGCTTTGGCCGGGTGTTCTTGCCTGCTCAGCCCCTCCTGGGCTGCGGGCGTGCCTAGCAGGGCTGAAAGAGAACGGGAGCAGCCATTCCACTGTCTCGCAATGAGAACTCCCCCTCCAGGGCCCGTGCCTACCCCCTGCCCTTCAAAAGGGAAAGCCAACCTGTCCAGTGGGCGTGAGTGGTCATGATTTAAGCGGTGCCAAGTGCTCTGCTCTCCATCGGGAGCAGCGTTCTCTGCCTTGTAGCATTCCCGGCCATCTGGGCTGGGAGATGGAGACCACCGTGGCACCAGAATAACCTTGCCCAGTTCTTTTGCAACTTCTGCTTCAGGAATCGCCATGCCCAACACGGTGACATGTGACACCAGGAGCATGGATGCCATGTGACCCGGAGGGGCACTGTCCTATTCTCTTACCTCCAATGCCCCTCTCTCCCCCACCTGCCCTCATGCTTTCTTAACATTCTCCCTCAAGAAGGAAGGGGCACTCATTTACCAGGAGGCCAGCTGGGCTGAGCACACACATACAAGTGCACACACACATGCACCAAATGCTTACCGTCCTCACAGGAGCAAAAGGGCTCCCTGCAATGGCAAGGCACGGCTCCAGCTCACTGTGACCTGTGGAAAGCAAGGGGCAGTCAGGCAGGGGAGACAGTTTGATAACGTCTGGAGGAGGAAATGCTCTGGGGTTTATTCTGCTGAGCCTGGAAGTTTTACAGTGTGTGTTTTTGATTATTAATTCTCTTTGTCTTCAGGACACTCTTTCACTATCTTTGCCAGTACCAGTTACCCCCAAAGACTCCAACTGTCACATAACATACTAGATTTATTGGTTTATATTGAATTTCATGGTCTTTCATGCTCTCTCAAGTTGAATAGATCCTTAAAGATTAATTAAACCAAATGGGTGCATGTAAGAGAATACATGTTTCATTTCTCCTGGTATTCCCCTCGTCCAAGCTACTGAATTTGTCAATAGCCTTCTAACTTGTCTTCCTGCTTTGACTTCATCTCCTTCAATCTATTCTCCACGCAGCAGCCAAGGTGATCTTTCAAAAATGCAAATTGTATCTTTCCCTTCAATTAATTGAGCAAATGTTTATTGAGCACCTACTATGTGCCAGGCACCATTCCAGGTGCTAGGGATATTGTGGTGAATGAGACAGATGAAGGCCTTACTCTATCTCCTTATGGAACTTATATTTCCATGGCCCCCACAGCTCACGGGGTAAAGCCACAAACCTGAAAAGGATTGAATACAAGGCTATGCCTGATCTGGCCTCTGTCCGAATCCCCGGCTCATCCGGCACCTCTCTCCTCAGGCCTCCTGCCTTCTATCACACTGGGATATGCCCAGATCCTTTCCCTCAGAACCTTGGCACAGGCTGGTGGCTCTTTCGCACCCTGCCACCTAGTTCACTGCCACACGCCTTTCACACCTCAGCTCACCGTCCCTTCCTCAGTGATGTCTTGATGTCTTCTCTGACTATTCGCCCATCTACATAAGGTTCCCATCTGATATTCTTTATCTTGGCAACCTGCCTTTTTCTTTCAAGACACTAATTATAGAATATACTCCATGATCCTAATACTATATGACTGCATGCCCTGGCAGGTATGAATCTGCTCTGTTTTCGTATTTTGTTATATCACCTTTCAAGTTTGATAAAATTTGGAGAATGAATGAATTAATGAAGGAATGAAAAAAGCAGAAAAGGCAGATGAACTAAAAATAACTTTGTAGATATATCTTAGAAAGATTTAGATTTTTACAGAATTCTTTCACTTTTAATTTTTTTTATTTTTTGGAGAGGAAGGCTTATGCAAAATCATACTTCATGACTGTTAGAAACTGGGAAAGGTCTGAGATTTCATCTGTTTGCAAGCTATAAGTTAGCCTGTCACAGTTTCATGGATGCTGATGGAAGACATGAGACTCCCGGGTTAGAGACAATAGACTGTATTACTCAGAAGAGCAAGCAGCATGAGCATAGGTGTATTTGCATAAATTCATCTTGCTCCCAAGCCACATAGAATTGTGGGGATTGGTCCAGATGGATCTGCTACAGGAGAGGATTCCTGAGCTTAGGGAACCCAAATCTTTTATAATGGACAGCAAGCACTCTTGCCGTTTGCTCCAGAGGAAGAGACTACCTCAATCTTCTAAGACTATTAGCAAATCTACCCTTTTTTCTGAAGGGACACACTATCTCCACCTTGTAAGTTTGTTTGCTTTACAGATGCCTTGAAAAGACAGTCCAAGAGAAAGGCAATTGCTGCATCATTCACAAGATGTGCAGAAACAGAGACTCATTGAGAATTTTTCCTCCAGAATATCCACCCATCATTTCTACTCCATTTTGGCTTCTGGTGAATTTTGCATGAGTTTGCCATGAATTTGGCCACCCTAATTAATCTGGGACAGAGACTGGAACCAAATCTAATCAAATTGTTGCCTGTAGCCATTAATTAAGTCCACTACCAACAGAGCAACTCCAAGCAGCAGGGTGAGGCCAGCCTGTAGTTTTGACCTCAACATGGCCCCAGTGTCCTGGATCCAGCCAGCTGAGCAAATCCCATAAACCTAAAGGATTTAACTTGGAAAGTCAGGTGACTTTCTCCTTCAGTTTCTTAAGTGACCTTTCCATTTGGCCTGTGGAGTTAATTCAGGTGCGTGGACTTTGCTTTGACCAGAGAGCAGGAAGTCTAGGTCAATTCTCTCATCAGCAACAATCAGGGCCAGTGAATTGAGGCCAACTTCAAGGCCTTCAAGACCCAAAGTGGTGTCATTGATCTCTTCAGCTAAAGTCAGGGACAAGTTTTGCACCACCTTTTGTAATTGCATGACTCCCACTGTAGAGAAAGCTGCCTCAGGGTGTGCACAAATAACAAATCCACTATTTCTCTGGGGGGCTCTCCCAAATAACCAAGGGTAGCCTCATTTTGGAGAGAGCTCCACAGTCACCTGAAGGCTACATAATTTGCTGGTGATGGTTGCTTAAACACCTGACTTGAAGTCTCTCACGACCACCCCTGAGGTACCAGGTTCCACACAATTTGTCTTAAATTTCACTGACTTCTGTGTCTGCCATTCTCCACCAGATGGCTCTAAACAAGTCTAGAAAAACAGCAGGAGATGGCTCCTGTTCCCACACCTTCCATGCAAAACACCAACTCCTCCAGATGTTTTTCCCATCACTATTTCCACACCTGGCTTCCACAAAAGAAGTACAGTCCCAGCAATATCCCTGGTCTCCCCAGAAAGGAAGTGTTTGCAGCTGTTACCCTTCAGTGCCTTACCCCTATATCCAGTAGGAAGGCCCCAGCGGCCCAGCTGCCAGGGCTTCCAACTTGGCCTCCCATGTGGCTGGTGGACCTTAAGGTTTTCAGTTCAGTTCACATATCCTTGTTTTTGGCCTGAGGACAGTCTTTTCAACCTGTCCTGTTGGTCCATGTTGCCAGACTGGAGGCATTCATCTGCCTGTAGAATGACTGAGTGACAGCCAGGAACACAGTGGTGAGGAAAACACGCAGAGGTGCAAGAACTGGGGCCATTTCCTGCTGGTTTGCTAGACTTGTTAGAGCCATCTGGTGGAGAATGGCAGACACAGATGTCAGTTAAATTTAAGGTGCTTGCATCACTTTGGGAGAGTGACATCAGGGCATGTTCCTTCTTAATTCAGGGCCCAGGGACGTTTCTGAAAGACAGATATTATTAGTGTCCCTCACTCCCTCATCCCTCCTGGGTTCCGAGGTATTCTCTTCTCAAGTATCAAATTTGTTATTCTCCTTCCATAGCCACAAAGGTGGTGTGTCCCATCCCAGGAGCTATGATGTCACCTTTTAAAAAATCACCCCCTTTCACACCCCCCCCCACCTTTCATTTAGAGAGATCAAGTGTGAGAGGGACAAGGGTGTTTTTACACACCTTACATATAGCCATAGCATCCCCTACCTTGGCACACGTGGACCACTGTTGGGGGACTTGGTGAATAGTCTACTGAACTATATGGCCATCATCCTTATGCTCTCTTACTATGTCAGTCCAACAAGAACATTCAGGTGGCTAAACTAGAATCAAATCTGAGTCCCCTAGGCCTCCTATTGGCTGTGCTTCCACCCAGAGGGTGGTCCAGCCAGGCTGGCCTAGGGTCGCTGCTGGGGTACTGAAAAAAGAACATCATGCCCAGGAATGGTCAGGGGGGATCCAGAATTTTCAAAATAGCTTTATGTAATCACCCACCCTTGACATGCTATATTACCCAGGAAGCAACCACGAGAAAATAGTCTCTTCCTGGGGACAGCCACATTCTGTGACCAAATTGCCTTATGAAGGTACATATACTAGGAGAAGGGCTGGAGGTACAGTCAGAAATGTGACAAGGCCTTTCTGACTTCAATCACATCATATACCTATGGATGGTAGGCAGTGTGGAACATCTACTGAATACCTTGACCTTTAGCCCATAATTGAGTAGTTTTTGTGATAAAAAGTTCACCACTGTCAGACTAAAAATGGTCCAGAAAGCCAAAAACACGGTATATTGTCTTCAAGGGTTACAAGTGGTCTTCCTCACTGGGAGATAAATGGGTCAACTTTTGGCAGGAGTCCTAATTCTGGCATGCAGTGGTAGCTTCTGCAGCAGAAACATAGAGTGCTTTGCTTTGTTCATAATCTATGATGGTGGACACATTGCCATGTCTGGGAAGATGGTGGATCCAGTCAGCAATGGTGGCAATCTGGACATCACAGACCCCATCAAAAGCTTGACGCCAGCCGGTCTCATCAGAGCACAGGCTCTTACTGTCGGCATCTATAGGAGTGACCCAGATGGTTTGATTAGAAGCCATGATATGTTTCCATATTTCATGGCCCCAAAGCGGGGTATCTTTAGTCTGTCAGTCTGTAGTTGTCCAAATGGCAGACCAAATAGCTAAGCCATTGGCAACAGTCCGAGAGTAGGAAAAATATAATATGATTTAGCAAAGGGAGTATTGGCCAGAGTTCTGAGAATGGCTTTGGGTTCTGTCCACTGAGCACAGCAAACATATCCCAGTTCTGCATGACTGGCAGGGAGGTTGAACAGCCACAGCCACCCCAGTGGACACAATCAGGTTTCAGCTAAGCTGAACCATCAGTGAACCAGGCCCAGACATTTAAGGAAAACTGTGAACCAAGGGCTTCACTGAGCCAGTGGCTTCACTTCAGGTGGCGGAATGGGAGATAAAAATTTCACCAAGCGATAGCTCCTACTATTTCATGTAAAGCCAGGGTGCCGCTAGGGCCAGCCTGGCTTCATTCTTTCTTGACAAGTGGGCCTTGTTGGGCTTTTCTCACCTTGTTAGTTGTTGAGTTCCAGCTGGGCCACGCCCAAAAAAGGAATATGAGTCACAAGGCCTCCATGGGTCAGGTGTTCAGTTTCAATGAGGGTCCTGAGGCAATTGCATAGCTGCTTTCCACAATGGATGCACCTGTTAACCATGTCAGGGAGGTGACAAGTCCAAACCCTCAAGGCACATCTCTGAGTAGAAGCTGCCTCCCTTTGCCGGAGGCTCCAATAGGCACAATCACCGGTCATAGAGATTTGTGGCTCAAAGTGGTCATTAGAGTTGGGGACTACCAAAAGCACATGGCTCTTCTTGATTGGGAGAATCACCTCTGGCACTTATGGGATGGGGAGGTACAAATATTTAACACAAATATTGCTATCACACATTCAGAGGTAGAGGCAACAACAATAGTTTGAATTTGCCCAAAAGCCCCACTCTCAAAGTCACCTTAGTATCTCTTGTCCACTGTGAACCTCACTGGAATCCCATTGGTTAAATTTGGGTGCTCCCTTGCCCCGTGGGACCACATATAATAGTGACTGGGGCACCTGCATCCGGCAGTGTCATAACAGTTTTTTTCCCTCTTCTCACCAAAGTTCCCCTGCATGCTCACATGGGTGCACAGGGTCTTTGATCTTTCTTAGGGATATGGAGACCTCAGCCTTACCCGTAATCGTCTTTTTCCTTAAAGCAGCTGAGGTCAGGGAAGAGACCAGGGCATGTAGGGAGAGAGTGGCTCTGAGTCAGTAAGCAAGGCTTGGCCTTCTTTTTCACCTTCCAGCAGCCATTTGCTCCCTGCTCAACCAAACAAACTTGTGATGCTTTCAATCCACCTAAAGCTCTATGTGCTCACATTTTGTCTCAGCTTTAGGGAATCCTGAGCTTGGCTACAGCTGTCTTGCCTTTTGGCTGCAGCCATGGGCTTTTTGCCCTATGGTAACATTTCTGCCTCTTCCCTCCCAGAGGAGGGTGCGTAACAACCAAGGCGCTATTTGGCTGCTCCGGCAATCCTACCTCTTTCTGCTCATCTTCTGTATGTTCATTAACATTTACTACTCCCCACTTGCCTACCACTTTGGTGACAGCATTCTACTAGATCTTAGGGAATTGTTTCATATCCCCAAACATGCCCTGCATGGTCCTTTTTTATTTTCTAGAAAGCCATATCTCTTGCAGTACCTTATTATCACCACCAACACTGTCAAGAACGGACAAGATTCTGAGATTTTGGCACACCTGCAAGCTAACTTGCTAGCCTACCAGTTCCATGGATGCTGGCAGAAGACACAGACTGTTGGGTCAGAAATGAAGGACTTCATTACTCATAGCATGGCAAGCAGCGAGAGTATCAGCATATCGGTGTCAGTTCCCTTTGCCCTGAAGTCTCCCAAGGACAGTGAGGATGGCCCCAAATGGACACTTGTACACACAGTAGGTTGTATATAGGAGAGGATTCTGGTACTAAGAAGCCCACATCTGTTACAATGGACAGTAAGCATGCCTGCAATTTGCTCCAAAGGGAGACATTATCTTTTTTTTTCCCAAGGCCCTTTGCTTTATAAACGCCCTTAAACAAATAGTTCAGGACAAAGGACAGTCAGTGTCCCTTTTGCAAGTTGTGCAGAAACGCGGGAGATCCATGGTGAATTGTATCTCAACAACAACTAATAACAGGTAATGCAAACAGCTTGTTGAATTAATGAATGACTGAAAAATCCAGACCTGGTTTCAAATCTCAACTCTGTTCTTAACATGTTTCTAACCTTGGGAATGACTAAATTTCAGTTTCCTCATATATAAAATAATATATTAATAATCATAACCACCAACTCTTTTTGAGAGTTTACTATATGCCAAGCACTGTTCTAAGTTCTTCTCACACGTCATCTCCTTGAATCCTTATGACAATCTCAGGAAATAGAGGCAACAATGTTTTTCATTTTACAAATGAGGAAATGGGTGCAGGGGTGTGTGAAATTTCTTGTCAATGTCAGCACAGCCAGTGGGCCCTGAAGCCGGGATTTGAGTCCACGCGGTCCGCGCTGGTTCCAAGGCTTTAAGAACTGCTCTCTGCTCCGTCCGCGAGACCCACGACGGTATCTGCCTCACCGGGGTGTTGTGCGAGGATTGAACGAATTGTAAGGTGCTTAATAAAGAAGCCTTCATTCTTTCGCTCTCTTTCTATGGTTGCTTAATTAAAACTAAAAAATAAATAAATAAAACTTCTTGTAATCTCCTTTATCAGAAATGGTGATTATTACTTTACCAAGTAAAAGTGGAAAAATATGTTTCCTCACAACCAAAGGGGAGAAAGGCTGAACAGTGGGTAAGTTGTGGCGACAGGGACTTGCAGGAGGGAATTAAACCCAGCCCTCTCCAGGCTGAGGAGGAAGAACCACCCACAAGGTGCTTGGACCCCCAGGTGTCTGAGGAAAGGCGGTAGAACTAGAGACCCCGGCCCCGAAATAGTTCTTCCTTCATCACCTCCAGATGAACCAACCCGCAGAGAGAGCAGCCTGAGAGAACTGGCTGAGAAATGCTCACAGATCCAACCCCAGGGCCTCTAATTCATAGCAGCCTAGGACAAGCGGCGTGCCTTTGTGCTCTTGTCCTGGCGTCCTACGGGTGGTAATCTGAGCTGCCTGCTCTCATCGCCGCACATAGCAGTCCTGGTGTGGGGCTTCCCGACATCTCCAAAAAAAAACTTGTGGTTTTGAAAGAGGCTTGGCCAAAAAATGTAACTTTTAAAAGCCTATATGTTTAGTGAATGTAGAGCAACAAAATTTGGAACATATTTAATGGAGATATATTTATATGCCATCATTAATTCTCTGGGAGGCTAATTTATGCATCCCTGCGTAACGTTGGCATTCAATAGATATTGACGTCACACTGCCTAGAATCATTTCAAACAGACACTTGGGCAAAATGAAGAAAATGACATTTGATGGATTTTATGATCCAATTATTCATTCCCAAGGTATGTATTTTCTTTATAATTACATGCTTTTTAGATAAATATGAAAGATTTTTGGTGTGGATTCAGTAATCTTAAAATTCTCATTGCATTTACTTGGCGATGGCCCCTGCTGGGACAAAAGCACTTTATTGTAGATAAGTGCTGTTAACCAGGCTGGAGCGAAAACTAGGAAAGAGGCAAGGCACACTCTTCTCATGGTGTTCTCAATTTGCAGGTCCTGAGAAACCTTAATCCCCAACTAGAAATAATGAATGGAAGACACTGTTGTACTTGCTGCTGCCTTAGAGCGGTAGAATCGGTCAGAGCCTGAAGCCTGAGGAAGCCATGCAAGGTGTGTGCTCAGAATGGCACTTTGTACCTACTCCTGTTACAGCGCCTCTTGGCGTCCTGTTTCCTCACTGGCATATACCCCTTTCTAGTCAGTGGGTTCCTCCAGGGCCATGAGCAGACCTAAGTCATTGTTGCGTTCTGGCAACTGAAACACAACACATGCTCACTTCCCTTTTTAGTTCTGGTCACCTTCTCACCTTTGCCACATACATTACTTCTGCTAAAGGTCTACACAGCTAGTCACGTCATCTGGTACCCCTAGTTCTTCGCTCACTCTGGTCTGTCTACCTGCAATGCTCATTCCCCATGTGTGTCTTGATAACTCCTACTTGTCTTTCAGAACTCAGCTCAAAAAAGAGTTGCAGGAGCAAACAGTGGCAGTGGCCTAGCACAGAGGAGAGGGAGTCTTGGCGAAGCAGTCTCAAAAATATACTGTTTGCTTGGCTAGAATATACCTATTTGGGAGTATGGTGCTGCAGACTTCTTAAAATCACCCAGTTCCTCTCCTTCTGCCTCTACTGGCATGCGCTTGCATTCCAAAGACTTGGTTTCCCTCCTATTTTGGTTACAAGTGGAGAAGGTACTAGGAATCTTACAATAATCATCTGGTTCTTAAATTGACACTATGCTATGCATCTCATGATATGTATAAATCTCTCAGTGAGCTTGGTTAATGTGCTTTCACACTCTACGTGAACATCATATTTGACCTACCTCTCCATCTCAGGCTCCACAAGCTTCGTTAATGGTTGTCCCTGAGCCATCCATCCATTCTCTAGGCATTAACAATGTTTCTGACAACCAAATTCTGGACCTTGATGAATTCTCCTGCTCTGCGGTGTACTGTCTGGGCCACCAGCTTGCCTTCTCCATGTGCCACCTTGTACAATGCAGGGTGGTGTGCATTCTTCCTAATGGATCTGCAACAATATCTTTCTAATGAACAGAAAGAAAACAGCTTAACAAAATACATTAAATGAAATCATAAAAAATAAAATATCAACAGAGAGAATGCCCATCTGTGTGTGTGTGTTTTTAATTTGGTTAGAGGTTAGGCAGAATTATGGTGCACTTTTTTTTTTTACATTGAATTGCTAAATAATTGATAAATTTGCTACAGGTTGTTAATATGTGTTCACAGGTAATTACTGAACCAGCAATGCATAGGTGATGCAAATCTCAAGTTAGAATACCAAGGTCTCTCTTCCAGACCCTTGGAATGCTCACTGGAATCTCCGACCAGGTCTGGAATATGAAGAGAATCAGAATGATGAAAAGGGTGGGGAATTTGTGAGGCAGATTTACATGGAGCTACTGGTGTGTTGTGCATCTCATAACCTCCTCCAAAGGAGTAGGTGGGTGCATCTCCTTCCTGACCCCAAGAAGAGCAAGGAGATATCACTGAGACCTCAGAGAACATGGAAATGGCTTCCAGAAGTGGCCAACCCAAAGGAGTGTGTGTGGGGGGCATTGGCAGCAGGGGAGATGGCTGTACCTGGTGGTGACAGCATTCTCCCCAACAGCACGTGCAAAGAGGAGGTGGCCACACTGGGATTGGCTGGCAAAATACCTATGTTTTCCATTAGCCTGATGTTCTTATGTTTCCCAAAGCCATCTGGGGAGAGATCCAATGGCTCTACGACAGTATCTATCTAATGAACAGAAAGAAAATAGTTTAACAAAATACATAAAATGAAATAATCAAAAATAAAAAATCAACAGAAAGAATGCCCATCTTTTCTTTTTTATTGCATTGGTTAGAGATTAGGCAACATTACAGGGTACTTTATTAAAAATTGAATTGTTAAATGATTGATAAATTTGTCACAAGTTTTAATTACCTGTGAACACATGTCCTGTGTAATTACTGAACTTGGGGCTGCTTTTGTTGTTGCTTGATTGCTTTGTTTCTTTCTTTCTAAACTTTTTATGGAAGACTAACACACGTGTTCATATACAATAAAGCACACTGATATTTTAAATTATTTAACATTTTAAAAATTAGCATATATAAAATTAACTTTGTAAAAATGTACAGTTGTATGCGTTAACATGTGAGATTTATGTAACTCCCACTGCAATGAGGACACAGAAAGGGTCCACCACCCAAATGAACTCCCTCCCACTGCTCCTTTGTAGTCAAAACCCTCCCCAATCCCTAACCCCTGGCAACCACTGACCTTTTCTCCAGCCCTATAGTTTCGTCTTTTCCAGAATGTCATATAAATGGAATCACACAGTGTATAATCTTTTGAGTCTGGCTTCTTTCTCTTAGCATAATGCCTTTAAGATTTATCCTCTTTGTGCACATCAGGAGTTCATTCCTTTTCATTGCTGAGTAGTGTTCCATTGTATGGATGTACACAGTTTATTCAGCCACCTGTTGAAGGACATTTGGCTTGTTTCTAGTTTTTGGAAATTATGGATAAAGTGTATAAGTTTTTGTGTGAACATAAGTTTTCATTTCTCTAGGGTGAATTTGTACCTAGGTGTGGGATTGCTGGGTCATATGGTAAGTATATTTTAACTTCATAAGAAACTGCCAAATTGTTTTCCAGAGTGGCTATACTATTTTGCATTCCCGCTTGCAATGTGTGATTTCTCTATATCTTTACAGCACACTTGGTATTGTCTTTTTGTTTGGTTGGTTTTTATTTACAGGGGTGTAGCATTATTCTATTGTGGTTTTAATTTGCATTTCTCTAATAGCTAATAATGTTGAACATACTTTCATGTGCTTGTTTGCTATCTATATATCTTCTCTAGTGAAGTGTCTGTTTCAATATTTTGCCCATTTGTGTGTGTGTGTGTTTGTGTTTGTGTGTGTGTGTATGGTATTTCTCTTCTATGCTTGAGTTTGGAAAGTTCTTTATATATTCTGAATACAAGTCCTTTTTTATAAGATACATGACTTGCAAATATTATCTGTAGCTTGTCTTTTCATTCCCTTAACAGTATTTTTCACAGAGCAAACATTTTTATGTTTGATGAAGCCAAATTTGTTTATCTTTTCTTTTATGGATTGTGCTTTTGGTGTCTTATTTGATAGCTCTGAATAACCCCAGGGTTACTATGATTTTCTTCTATGTTTTCTTTTGGAAGTCCCATAATTTTACGTTTTACATTTAGATCTATGATCTAAATTTTTTACTTAAATTATGGGGTTCAGGTCAAGGTTCACTTTCTGAGATATGGAGTCTAACAATTTCAACATCTTTTGTTGAAAGAGTCTATGCTTTCTTTAATGAATTGTCTTTGTACCTTTGTCAAAAATCTATTGGCCATATTTGTGTGGGTCTATTTCTAGACTTTCTATTTTCTTCCATTGATTTATGAGTTTATCCCTTCACCAATACCATGCTGTCTTGATGACCGTCACTTTCGAGCAAATCTTAAAATAGGTTAGTGTGAGCACTCCAACTTTGATCTTCTTTTTCAAAATCGGTTTGGCTATGCTAGTCACTTAGCCTTTTTATCTAAGTATATTGGTCATAGGTGTACAGTTTGCTGAACTTTTAAGAAAAGTGAACAGTCTTATGTGATTACCATCCAGATCAACATTCAGTATTATCAGAGCCCCAAAAGTCTTTTTCATACCCTCTCCAGGTTGTTTCCTACCCACTGCTCACTACTCTACTCTGCCAGTAGAAACCATTAATTTTGACTTCTACAACCAGAGATTATTTTTCTCTGTTTTTGAAATTTATATAAATGGAATCATTCAATATGTACTCTTGGATGTCTATGAGATAAGATTTCTCTGAGATTCATCCTAGTTATGGCATGTAGCAGTACTTTGTTTTTATCATCACTGACAATTGTATTACTTTTTAGTAACATACTGTAATTTTTATATATATATTATATATTAATATTAGATATTGTTTTGATAAGGAATTTGGATAGTTTCCAGGCTATTAGAAATACTGCTGCTAGAACATATTTTTATGTATCTTGGTGAATATATGCATACATTTCTGCTGGGTCATAGAACATGCTTATATTTAGCCTTAGTAGATATTGCCAAACAGTTCTCCAAAGTGAAGAGTACCACTTTGTGGGTAAATTGATACCAATTTACACTCCTATGAGCAGTGAATGGGAGTTCCAGTTGCTCTACATCCTTGCCAATACATGGTGTTGTCAGTTTCTTTGTTTTTGTTTTTTGTCATTCTGGTGGCTGTGTTATGCTAGCTCATTGTGATTTTAATTTGCAGTTCATGGTGACTAATGAATTTGAGAACTTGTTATATTTGGATATTTTCTTTTGTGATGTCCCTGTTCAAGTCTCTTGCCCATTAAAAAAATTGGGAGATCTGTCTCCCAATCTGTCTGTCTTTTTAATTTACATGAGTCCCTTGTTGGTTATGTGTATTGCAGATGTATACTCCCACTTTGCTCTTTACTAATGGTGTCTTTTAATAAGCAAAAGTTTTATGCTAATAAAGTTCAATGCAGCAATTATTTCCTGTGTGGCTAATGTTTTTCTGCATGTCCAGTTTAAGAAATCTTTGCTTACCCCCAGGTTGGGAAGTTATTTTCTTGTATTATCTCTTAGAAGCATTATTGCTTTCTCTTTTTATCCATCTGGAATTGACTTTTGGGTTTGGTTTGAGGCATGGGTCGAGGTTCATTTTATTCTCATTCGGAAATTCAATGGTCTTAGCACCATTTATTGAATAGACCATCCCTTTCCCACTGGATTGAAGGGGACATTTGTCACAAATCACATGAATTTATAAGTGATGGCCTGTTTCTGGACTTTCTATTCTGTCCCTTTGGTCTCTTTGTCAATCCTTGCACCAATATTACTCTGTTTTAATTACTGTGGCTTTATAATGAAACTTGGTATCTATAAGGTAAGTCCTTCAACTTTGTTCTTCTCCAGGATTGTCTTTACTATTCTTGACCCTTTACATACCATATAAATTTAAGTTCCATAAAAATTTGTGGAATTTTTATTGTAATTGCATTGAAACTGTAAATCAGTTTTTGGGGAAAATTGACATCTTTACGATACTGAGTCTTCCAATTAATTAACACGTGTGTCCCTCCATTTATGTATTCTTGAATTTCTCTTGGGAATATTTTGTAGTATGTGTATAGTTTTGTACCTCTTTTCTTAGATTTTCCCCAAATATTTTATTTTTTTTGTTATTGTAAATGGTATTTTAATAATGTAATTGTTCGTTATTAGCATGTAGAAGTGTATTTGATTTTTATATGTTGTATTTACTTGTTAAATTCACTTAATAATTCAAATATTAATAGTATTTTTTAAAATCATGAACTTCTGAATGTGTTGAAATGAACATAAGCTTTTTATCCTTTAATTTTTTATAATGTGGTAAACTAAACCAATCTCAACCCTACTTGGTTATGATGCATTATGTTAATACTTTTCAAATATTGATGGATTGTATTTTCTAAGTTTAAATTTAGAAGTTTTATGTCTATGCTCATGAGTGATATTGTCCTTTAATTTTTCTTTCTTGTGCTGTCCTTGTCAAATTTTGGTATAATGGCCTCATATAATGAGTTGGAAAGGATTACATCTTTATTTTTATTCTCTGTAAGACTTTTTATAAGATCAGTGTTATTCTTCTTTCAATTTTTGGGAGAAAATGCTGGTGAAATATTCTCTCCCTGAACTTATTTTGTGGGAAGATTTTTTTTTTTTTTTTAAATCAGTGCATCAGTCAGGGGTCAGTCATGAGCTACATATCGCATAGTAATTTGAAAAGGGAAGATTTAATATAAAAAATTATTAACTATGTACAAAGTTTTGGCTATTAAGAGGGAATAAAATATAACTCTAAAGAATGCCATAGGCCTAAAGCATAGTACCAAAGGCAGGAACAAACTTGGAAATGGAGTGCCCCTTTCTTAGTCTGAGATTTAGATTTTGTTGAACAAGGCATGGCTACTGGAGATATTTGTTGGGCTTTCTTGGGCCAGACCTGGTCCATAGCCAGTGGGCTGAGGCCAGCAGGCATAGAATCATGGGTCAGGAATGGCAAACTGGAAACTTCTAGCAGGAGTGCTAGTGTCAAGGCTGGCATATAGGAAACTTGAAGTAGGAAATTCCCTACTGGGATGCTGGCAAGCTGAGGCTGGTGGGCAGGGAAATGTGGGCCAGAAATAGCAAACAGGAGGGTGAGCACCACTCAGTATCCTGCCTACTGCTGATCATGTGCACCGTAGGAGCAAACCAAGAAGTGCCAGCTGGAACCAGGAAGAAATGGTGCTTCACCTCCAGTGTCCTTCTAGCACCCTATACTGTCAAAGCTTAACATTGTGTCAGCCTGCAAAGGAGAAATGTTCCAGTATCACAAGCAAAGCGATGGAAGGTAGATTTGGAGCTGAGAGATAACTGGCACAACTAGATTTAAGTTTTAGGCAAATATAGGATTACAGAAGCTCCTTGAGTTATTACGGGGTTATGTCCCAATAGACCCATTGTGAGTTGAAGATATCCTAAGTCAAAAATGCATTTAATACACTAACCTACTGAGCGTCATAGCTTAGCCTGGCCTACCTTCAACGTGCTCAGAACACTTACGTTAGCCTACAGTCAGGCTAAATAATCTATTGCAAAGCCTATTTTATAATAAAGTGTTAAATATATCACGTAATTTATTGGGTACTGTACTGAAAGTAAAAAACAGAATGCTTGTATGGATACTCAAAGTACAGTTTCTACTGAATGCGTATCGCTTTCACACCATCGCAAAGTCAAAAAATCCTAAGTTAAAAATGATCCTAAGTAGGGAACCATCCGTATTCAGATTCTTCAGTTCTTATGTCAGCTTGGATAAGGTGTGTTTTTCATGGAATTTGTCCATTTCATCTAAATTTTCAATTTTAGCGTTATAAATTTGTTTATAATAACCTCTTATTATCTTTTTAAATATCTCTAGAATTTGTAGTGACAGCCTCTTTATTGTTTTTAGTATTAGTAGTAAGTTCCTCATTCTCTTTTTTCTTGGTTAGTCTTGCTAAGTATTCATCAATTTTATTAATGTTTTCAAAGATTCGTTTTGTTGCCTTGATTTTTTTCCTATTGTATGTTTCATTTCTATTTCAATGATCTTTACTTTTACCTTTATTCTTCTCCCACCTACGTTCATCTTTCTCTTGGCTTAATTTGTGGTTCTTCTACAAACTTCTTGATGTGAATGGTTGTGTTATGGATTTTAAGCCTTTTTTATTTCTAGTTTATGCATTTAATGCTACAAAATTCCCTCTAGCGTACCTTTACTTGCAATAACATGTTTTCATCTGGGATCATCTTCATTCTGCTTTAGTCAGTTTTTCTTTTTTTTTTGAGTTTGTTCCTGCTGGTTACAATGTGTTTAAGTGTTCATTTGAAAATGTCTCTATTTAACCTTTATTTTTGAAAGCTATTTTCCTTGTGTACACAATTCTAGGCTGGGAATAATGTTCTTTTAGCCCTTTAAAGACATCCTTCTACTGTCTTTTTGCTTTATAGTTTCTATTGAAAAGTCCACCATAATTCTATTTTTGCTCCCTGAAAATCATGGGTCTGTTTTCTCTGTTTATAAGATGCTCTTTTTAGTCTTTGTAGGTTAGTTTTATTTGTATTTATTTTACTTAGAATTTGTAGAGTTTCAACTTATATCTTTTGCTTGTTTTGGAAAATTCTTAGAGTATCTATTCTGTTCAACTGTTGCTCTCCTTTCTTTTTTAGACTCTGATTACACTTATGAAAGTCATTTTTATCATGTTTCCTACGTCTCTTAAGCTCTTTTTCTGTATTTTAAATTTTTTTACATCTCTGAGGAAATATCGATCTGAATATTTTCTACTGATCTATAATCTGCATCACTAATCTTTTCTTCTGTTATGTCTAATTTGCTTTTAAATCTAATTTTTAAATTTTTAACTTCAGTGTTGTGTTATTAAACTCTATGTCTTCTAATTATTTTTATGGATTCCTGTAGCCTGATGAAATTTTCCATCTTTATTTTCCTATTTTTGTTATGTTATAGTTATTCAAAATTCCATGTCCAATAGTTTAAATTTAAATATTCATCTTTGAGTCTGTTTCTGAAATTTATTTTTTTTTACTGTTGGTTTTTGGTCATTTGATCTTGCATTCTGTCATGCTTGGTAAATTTGACCTAATGGCAGACATTATGTATAAAAAATTGTAGATGCTACAGATGACATCTCCCTGAGGTCAGGGAGGACTTAATTTTCATCTTACAGGCAGATAGACCACAGGAAGATTATCTTGATCCATTGGATTTGGATTTCATTTTCAACGTGAAGGCTTGTGAGATCTGGTCTATTTTAGGTTTGTCTTTATTCCTAGAGCCTATCCCTTCAAAGATCTCAAGGGTAAGCCTGGTATGTTTATTAGAGATTCTGTTTCTTGGCAGGCTACGAACTTCAATTTTTGTCTTCCTTGCACCATGAGACTACTGAAATGTCTGCTTAGATTTTTAGCTTCTTAGCAGCTGCTTTTTGCTTGTTTTCTTGGCAACTTGCCTCACACATGTGCAGCTAGAAGTTGGAAAATACCTCAAGGAAAAATTGCACACGTCATACCCACTTTACATCTCTGCAGTTAGCTCTTCTTTCCGATCATGAGACCTCAAGTGGTAGCATCTTTGGTAGTCCCGTACACCAATTTTCAACTCCCCTGCCACTGAGACTGTTATAAACTCCTGGCTGCTGCTCATTGTTCAGCATCTATGTTCCACATAGCAAATTGGCAAATGCCCTGGAGGGGGAGGAGGGCAAGAAGCTCACTTCTCTCTGTTTTTCTTCTTTCCAACATTTTCATCTTTCAAGATTGAGGGACACTTGGAAGGTACAACAGAACTCCCACAGAAAAGAGTTCACACAGAGTAGACTGCAAGAAAACCAGGAGATGATGGTGAGGATGGAGTGGAAAATAGAAGAAAAATTTCTAAAATTACAGAAGTTTCAGCTAGATAAATCCCAGCAAGGAAGCTTCAGGTAAAGCCACAGAAATGTTCATGACAGAGAAAGAATCAGCTTTAAACATCTGCTTGGCCCAAAGAGCAACAAGCTATCTTAGGGCAATACTGCTTCAAGTAAGGGAAGGGCTTTCTTATCCCCTTCTCTCTCCCTTCTGCCCACACTCCAACCTATTCTGAATTATTAACAGCAAATAGATCATGTGCATGAAAGTGAGGAAAATCAGAAAAGAAGGACCCAGTCTTCCCCTCCCACTACGAGGCTAGCCTGCATTGTGTCTGTGCCAAGAGTAAGCCACAGTGTTGTGGAATTACCTACACTCTTCATTAATTCACTAGGTTTTGCCAGCCCCATTTTCCAATGGATAAACAACTGTATCAGTGAAGCTTGGGTTCCAGTTGGCTCTACGTGATAGTTGTATGGGAGCTCTCAGACTGCAGTTTGAAAGGCAGAATGGCTCTGAAGGCTGGAAGCCCAATCCCCCCTGAAGAGGAACCCTGAAGAACAGAATTGAGCCCAATATGCTGACATCTTTTTTTTTTTTTCTGAATTCTGAACTTTTCCATTCTGGGCTTATTAACTCTATCTCATTTCTAAGCATGAAGTAAATATAGCACTGAAAAAGGTGTTTGTGTCCCAGTGACAAATATAATTCATGTAGTTGTTAAACGGGAAATTCCAGAATCCTCCTGTGGCCTTGCCTCCTATTAGGCAGGAAGAAGCAATCCCCCAAAGACAGAGTTGACTAGAGCCTCATGTCCCCAGAGGGCTTCATTGGAGGTTAATCTTTGGAAGTTCTAGCATAAACATACTCCCACCCACCTGGCTCATGTACAGACCATGAACAACTCGGCTCTTCATCTCAGCAGAGCAGTTTTCATATGAGTCACTTCTGTCTCTTTATTTTGAACTTTCTGCCTCAGGGGACCCTGAGGATCAGTCCAATACTGTACTGAGAATGCTTTCAGCACTTGGCAAACAATGAACAATAGAAAACCTACTAAAAAGGCACATTTCTTTTCTTGGTGTGCATAGGAACCTGGGCGTGGTACTTACTTCAGTGGAAACCAAAAACCTAGGCCAAAGTAACACACTGATGGGAACACACAAGGGAATATGCCAGAAGATGAAACTTTCGGCGTTCTAAACAAAGAGACTGATCAATTCAGGTCTAGAAAACACAGCATCCCAATGCTGGGAAGTCTTGGAAAATCTTCCTTGGGAGCAATAATAATCCCTAGACCCAACCTTTGGTTCTAGAGCTGTAGGAGATCTGCCTGCTCCATAAAGAATGAACACACTGCAGAGAGCCACCACCCAAGAAAAGAAGGTTCAGGGAAAAGACACAAGAGGGTTCATGGTGGCAGAATGGAACACATGGGCAATAGCCTCTCCTATAAACATTCTTGGCTTGGTAGAAGTGGGGGTTCCAAAGTTTTGCCCTGATGGATTTGGAGTATTGGAAATTATTTGGCTCTCTGCCCGTTTTCAGATCACCATCTTGGAGGAAGTACACTGGACAAGAAATACGTCCCTGCACAAGCCAAGTGTAGTAAATGAGTTTTTATGCTTGTGGAGTATTTTTAATATTGTGGTATGAGAAAGGCCTTTCCTTTTCTGTCTTAATTTTCTGACTATGCAAACCATTATTAGCATCTTGGGGCCCCTGGAAATATCCAAGGTCCCTGTTGGTACTTCCTTGAACATGGACTAACTAACATTTATCTGTCTAAAGTGAAAGGTATCTCTAATGATCCCAGCTGACATTTATTCAATGCTTTTCACTCAGCGATCCCAAAGAGCTCTACAAGCTGATTTACGGGCTGTCCACGGAGTGGAAGTGAATGGTAATGACCACAGTGATGATGATGGTGATGGATCACCCAGGCTCTGGTATTTGATATGTCATGTTGTTTCTGGGGCGTTTCCAATTTCCTGAGCTTCCCGGTGATTAGAAGCGTAAGGGTGAGAGAGCTCCATCCATTTCATCCTGCATTTCTCAGTGGAGACGACTCTGACTGGAGCCTTGGGAGGCCTTAAGTCTCTGTCCTCCTCACACAAATTTTAGTAATGAGCATAAGACAGACATTTTGAAATGCTACAGTGGGGTCGGTCTGCATCCCTCCTCGTACAGACTGTGAGACTCCTGCCCCCTCCCCTCTTACAGTACCCTCAACCACCGGAACCTCTCTGGGGCTCTTCTCCTCCATGGGGAAAAGGGAGGAGGCAGAAGCCAGGATAAACTCTGCCCATTTAGGAGGTTGATGATAACACCATGGGGTACATTGCTTTCTGATTTCTTCTTACGCCATGGGAAGAAGCCCTACTCCCTTTTCTTTTCAAACAAAATCCTATAGGGAATCAGCACATGAAGGGGTTGAAAGTGAGCTGTTCCACTCCAATCCCTTACACCCCATCCCCACCCACCATCATGGTGGCCCCTGAGACCTGGATGGAAAACCACTGGCTTCCTGGTTACTGGACTGTGCGTTGTACGCAGCAGACCTGAGTTTCTTTCTAGGGCTCCCCACTGACTTTTGAGTAAATTATTGGATATCTACGTGCACCCTTTGTTTCATCTCTAAAATAGAGACTAAATACTCTTCATCAAATTTTACAATTTAGGCTTTTAAAGTTCAGACAAAAGTGTGCTAGAATATGATAATCATAGGGATAATAAGGTTTCAGGCATAGTTCTAAACACTCTGCTTTCTAACCTCATTTAATCCTCATAACCTCCCTGTGGGGCAGGTACTATTACTATCTCCACTTTAAATGGGAGAAACTGAGGCATAGAGAGGTTATGCAAATTTTCCAAGGTCACTCATCTTCTAAGAGGTGTAGGCACAATTCAACTCCGGGCAGCCTGACCCTAAAGCCTCTTGCTCTGAAACCCCGACACTTGGTTTTCAAGCATGGTTGCCTGTTAGAATTGCTTAAAGATTTTTTAAAATTTCAGAAGCCCAGGCTGCTCCCCAGGCCAATTAAATTATAGTTTCTGGAGGTGGGACATTAGGGACAGCATTTTAAAAAAACTCCTTTTATGGGTTGAGTTGTGTCCTCCAAAAAAGATATGTTGAGGCCCTACCCCTTGGTACCTCAGAATGTGACCTTATTCCTAAATCAGGTCATTGCAGGATGTAATTTCTTAAATTAAAATAAAGTCATACTGGAGTAGGCTGTGCCCTTAATCAGTACGACTGGTGTCCTTATAAGAAGATGGCCGTGTGCAGCAGGGGCCCTGGTGAGCTATGACTCCGTAGTTAGAGCATAGCATAACTGGGGATGAGAAAAAGGTCAGAAGTGTAGGTTAAGGCAATTTTCTTTGGCTTCCAACCTCCCATGTTCTCCTGCTTTCTCCTATTTTCCTAGCCTTGATCTGAATCTTCTTTGCCAGGTCACGCACAGCCTTTAAGTGTTAGAATTCCTTAAAGCTCCATGGGAGAATGCCATGTGACAATGAAGACAGGGATTGGAGTCACACAGTTGCAAGCCAAGAAATGTACAAGATTGCTGCAAACCATCAGAAGCTAAGAAGAGGCAAGGAAGGATCCTCCCCTACAGGTTTCAGAGGAAGCACGGCCCTGCTGACATCTTGATTTCAGACTTCTAGGCTCCAAAACTGTGAAACAATAAATTTCTGTTTTTTAAGCCACCCAGTTTGTAGTATGTCGTTATGGCAGCCCTAGGAAACTAATACAGCTTCCCAAGTGATTTCAATGTGCAGACAAGTTTGAGAACCACTGCTATATTTTAGTCTCTCTCCTTAAGAATCCACTCTGTAGATGGGGGAAAAAACCCCTATTAGATAACCTAGTCTTGATTAGGACTGGTGTAGGTCATCTGTTGTCCTATGCCAGCACTGGCTATGCCACCGTCTGAGGCATGGGTCAATGTGTACTAGGTGTATTTGAGAAGGAAGATGGTTGGCATGAGGGAGACTTAGAGAGTCACTCCAAGAGCTCCTGTTCACCGGGGAAACTGTAGTGATGGCTGTGAGTATCAGCACAGAGTAAGAGGTGCCCGGCACAGAGGGGTGGAGGATGGAGAGGCACAGAATGAATGTTTCCTCCATGGTTATTGTAAAATACTGCAAAAAAACATAAACCAAAACAAACAACCAAACAAAAAACCCCCCAAAACCAAAAAAACAGAAAACCATCATGGGGGCAGAGAGGGTGATCAATAAGGTACCTGCAATCTAGAGATTCAGGCACAGGTAAAATAGAGCCCTATGAGAGATTGCTGGCATATTTGGAAGAAGGGGATATTCAAATGCATCACAGAGAAGGTGATGTTTAAACCTGGGGGTCAGATTTTGATAGGCAATATGGGTGAAGGCTGCTCCAGGCACGAGGAACACCTTGAGCAAAGGTTTAGAAGAGCAATGGGCAGAGTTGGGGGGTCTAGTGAGTTGTGAGTGGGCTTCGTGATTAGAGAACAGAATAGCTGGGGAAGAGAGCTTGGATATGAGGAAAGAAGTCCAGAAAGGTAGGTTAAGACAATTTTCTGTTGGGATTTGAATATCATGATGAGAAGTCTTCCAGACTTCATTTTATAAGGAATGTGAAGTCAACAGAAGGTTTTGGTCAGGGAAGAAACACCATCATTAACTTCAATGATGTTGGTAACATTTCATAGGGTCCTTACTCTGTCACCGAAGCTGAAGTGTCTCATTTAATTTTTCCAATGATCTTACAAGTAGGTACTATCATTATCCGAATTTAATATATCTAGGAACTGGAACTAAGGGAATTTTAGTGACTGCTTAAGTCACTTAGCTGGTAAAGGTAAAAACCTGGAGTTGAACCCTGGCTTCTGATTCCAGAGTCTGGAGGCTTAATTGACTTATCACTGAGGATGCCCACCATTGGTACCAAAGAAAAGTAGCCCCACTGGCAGGGTAAGGCAGGTGGACAGTGGATTGCAGAAGGGAGAGAATGGGGACAGAAAGGCCAGCTGGGAAATGACTTCAGAATTGTTTGAAATATCTCAAAAAAAGGTCTGACACGATTTATCAACTGTGTATTGGGAGATAATCCCCCCAATTAAGGAAACTTGAGCAACTGGGTGGTGGAAGATAAGGAGACCTTTCTTGGACATTTTCAAAAGGAAATACTTACAGAATATCCAGGTAGGAGATGTTTAAGAAATACATGGAAATGTGATTTAGAGGTAGCTACACTGCAAGAGAGATGGATCACTGGATCTAATCCTGAAAGTTTAGAAACTAAATCCTGTGGAGACAGGACGATTGTGGTGCTTAAGCCCATAGGCTCTGGAGCTCAGCGGGGTCGAATCCCTAACCAACTGCTTATTAGCTGTGTGTTCTTGTACAAGCCTCCATTTCTTCACCTGCAAGATGGGGATACTAATTCATATTCCTATTAGTATCACAGGGAGGATTAAATGAGATAAGACACCGGAGTACTTGGCACGAGGCAAATGCGTAAGACACAGGCATTGCATTTGTTTTTGCTTCTTGTGACCCAGCAAGCCTCCCCTTTTCAATGCACCTCACTCGTTCGTCATCTCTTTTCCCCATGCAAGACCTTTCTGTGTCCACATTATAATTTAGTTTTTCTTGTTTAATCTTTCAACTTAGCAGCTTCAGTGTAGATGGGAATTTCTCCTGGTGTAGCCGCCTTACTTCATGGAGTTATGTGCCTTAGCCCGAGGAGGGGACCAGGCAGCCCATGTCGCTCAGCCGCTGCCACTACCTTCCATGGTACAGCTCGCTTGTTCATCTGCCTGGTTCCCTCTGAGCATCCTTAGGCAACAATTCAGGGATGTTCTCTGTGCGCCCTGTGTGCAGTGCCTGGTACATTACAGGGGCCCAATGCACAGATATGAAGAATAGCTGCTCTTCTTAGGCAGGGTTGAGTGGAATCCGATAACAATAAGAAAAGCCTAAGATTGGTTTCCTAGTCTTTTAGTTCTAGAAAGAGGTGCCTATAACAAAGGAAAGAAGTATGGAGGAAGTGACTCATTGTCATCATTTCAATTTCTTGGTGCTCAGAAAAAGGAACTTTTTCCTCTGGAGAAAATAATGGATATGCTGTGTAGGTGAGGTCATCTATCGCTGATGTGCTGAGGGGCTGTAATTAGAAAGCCATTCGAAAGAACGATCGTGTGGGTCGTTACAATAGCCTCATAACTGCTGTTCTTCCCCCCGGTCGTTCTTCCTTCCAGTTCATCCTAAGCATTGCCTCGACTTATCTTTCTTAAAAACACATTTTTATCGAGTCACCCTCCAGCTAAAAATATTTTTAATGACTTCCCTGTGCCTAAAGAAGCAAGTTTCAAAGCTTTATGGTGGCAACCAAAGTCCTCTACCTGCAGCCCCATCCCAACCTTCCCTTCCGCCACCACTTCCATCACAGCGTGCGAGGACTTCCTGTTGTCCCTCATTCTCAGCTCTACGTATGGCCTTTATCTCTGTGCTGCACACCGATATCCTCCAGAGTCAGTCAGGTCAACAGGCCTTCATTCTCTTGTGCACTTTGCCACCTGGAACTCCCATCCCTACCTGCCCTCCCAGCCCCCTTACTTTGCTCACACCCACAGCTTGCCTGCCTCTTACCCCACCTGCATACTCAAGTTAAAACAGATTATTTGCAAAAGATCAGTAAGCGGACTAATGAAATACATGTAATTGAAAAGAGAGTGTGGTCTGCAATGTTTAACAGTGCGTTGAGAGTGAAGCCTGTGGCCTTGGAGCTTTAGCTTTCCATAGCATCTGGCTCAGAGCAGAATGGACTCCGTGAGAGCCACAGCCTTCTCAGGCCAAGCCGATGTCCCTGGTGAGGGAAAGGGCTTACGAGAGGAGGAGTTGAGAACATCCAAATGACCTGAGAGAATGAGTAGGGCTCCTTAAACATTTAACATGTTAACAGGAAGGAATTTGGGAGAATCTGGTCCAGTAATTACCTGTGATCTAACTGACTGCCTATCTGACTCATTCTATCCACCAGTCAACTGGAATTTACCAGATTTCTCTCCTCCTGATTGAGTTGACTCATATAAACTATAGTGAGTTTCTTTTTGGACTCAATGCTCCATGGAATTAATCAAACCTTGGGTTTGTCTACTGTAATCAGTTCGATAGTTGCTTTCTGCTCATGGATGACTCCTTGCCTTCATTAAATCTGAAGGTTTCAGCTTTTGTTAGTGCACACCACCTCAATCAATACAGGCAAGTGCAGCTGCCTCCTAAGTGAGGGTGTCAAGCCAAGGCCTGATAACCAATGGTTACTAAATGCTTAATGATCTGCTTTGTGTGTCACAGCACCCCTCACCACGTTTCAGTCTAGGGCCTTGAACTTACCTTAAAAAATACTCTTTTCTAAAATTTACCATTACTTACCATTTTAAATTTTCCTTATTTACCATTTCATAACACATAAGCACAGCGCATCAGGAAACACAAAGTGGGGCCCAGAATTCTGCAGAGCTGAGAGCCATCAGCTGCATGGCACCATGTCCCAGAGAGGGTAGCAATTCCTTATCATGTTTATTACTAGTGCTGTTTACCAAATGTTCTCATCTCTCCTCATTCCAAGTACGTAATATGATTTTATTTCCTAAATCTCTTGTTGATGGGGTCATGTGGCTAGTTTGGGCCAATGAGTTGAAAGCAAAAGCAACGTGTCACTTCTTTGCTGGAACATTAATGTCGACATGAGAACCTTCAGGGTTCAGTCTTCCCTTTGCTACTATATTAGTCTGGGTTCTCCAGAGAAATATATAAAATATATATTGTAAGAAATTGGTTTATGCAGTTGTGGAGTCTGAGAAGTCCCAAGCTCTGCAGTTGGCAAGCTGAGGACTCAGGAGAACTGACGGTGTAAGTTCTGGTCTGAGTCTGAAGGCTTGAGAATGAGGAGAGCCAATGGTGTAAGTTGGAGTTTGAATCTGAGGCAAGGGCAGGACAAGACCAATGCCCCAGGTCAAAGGCAGTCAGGTGGAGAGAGGGCAAATGCTCACGTACTCATACTTTTGCTCAAGCCTTCAGTGGATTAGATGAAGCCACCCACGTTGGGGAGGGCAATCTGCTTTACTCAGTCCCCCAACTCAAATATTAATCTCATTTAGAAACACTCTCACAGACATACCCACAATAATGTTTAACCAACTATCTGGACATCCCAGGGCCCAGTCAAGTTGATACGTAAAATTAATCATCACAAATCCACCCTTTGTCAACTTGGCACCCATATGCATCTCATTAAACCATATTTGATCTCCAAACAGAGACAATAACAAGGCCATAATTCTATGTAATGGGATATAACTATCCTGCACATAACTGAGAGTGCAGTAACCCTTTCCCCAGAAGAGGAGGTAAAGTCTTTGAGAGATGTTTACTATTCTCCTTGATGTACCATAAACTAAATACTATGATATAAAATTAACAATACTTAAATGTTATGATATAAAGTCAATGCATCTTATGTTGCATGATGAGGGAATAAGACAGGAAAGAAAACAAAGATATTTGCTTAACACACACACACAAATATATATTCGTAACAAAATAGAAAGAAAATACTCATGAAAATTACAGTCCTAATTTCTGTAACTGGTCTTGTGGTCATAGCTGGTGTGTACAACCATCTTTTTCCACTACCCATTCTGTATTCCCTTTGACTTCACCAAGTGCCTGTTAGTCACGGTTCTTTATCTTTTGGAGTGATTCAAACATTTATTCCTGAAAGACCTGGGCCATTGGTAGTCTTACGTGGATTAAGTGGTTGTAGTTTTCCATTGACCTTAATTCTAGGGTATGGTAATACTAAGAGATGCCCTAAGGGATCCCCTGCATTCCAGATCCTTATTTACCTCCATTATATAGTAGCAGCCCAATTTACCCATGTTATACAGGATCAATCATCCCGGCCACCACAGTAACTTTCTTCTTTGCTAATCGATTCAGAGACATCCAGAGTTCCAAGTGGCCAATGGTAGTCTAAACTCCCAGTTCAACGGAATCAATGTTTCGTCTCCTGGTGGGAGCATTCCTTCCTTTGGAACTAAGACATCTAGACTAGCAGAGGAAAAGGTAGAGGGAACAGGGTACAGAAATTTTGCTAGGGGGTCACTAGGGGGAATAGTGAGGGGTGCCGCTCTCATTCCCACCCCTTGATTTCTGAACCCATGAATCCTGTCCGTGGGAGAAAGAGCCTCATATATTGGATACTGATTCAGAGCATATACAGGCTGCTGGTGTATTTTACCCAAGCCCTGCCAGGCATTGCCACTTAGCTGGTGCTGTAACTGAGTCTTCAAAAGGTCATTCTACCATTCTGTTAAAACAGCTACTTCAGGATGGTAGAGAATATGGCAAGGCCCTGGGCCCATTGCTACACTTCATTTGCTGTGAAGTGAGTTCCTAGATTGGAAACCATGATGTATAGAACACTGTGATGGTGGATAGGTATAAGTCCATGGATGGTAGTTTTAGCAGAAGAATTTGTTCAGGGAAGGGAAATTCATATCCAGAGTAAGGGTCTATTCCAGTAAGAACAAAATACTACCACTTCAATGATGGAAGTGATCCAATGTAATCAACTGGCCTCCAAATAGCTGGCTGAATGGTGACATACTGGGGACACAGTGTTGGTCTCTGCTGCTGGCAGATTGGGCACTCAGCAGTGGCTATAGCCAGATTGCCCTTGGCGAATGAAAGTCATGTTACTGAACCTGGGGATAACCTCCATCCCTACCACCACGGCCACTTTGTATGACTAGGATGAAAATCGTCATCCTATCCACTTGATTATTAAAATCCCCTTCTGCTGAGGCCACCCATTGGTGAGCATTTACATGGGACACAAATATCTTTACATTTTTTGCCCATTCAGAGAGATATATCCACATACCTCTTCCCCAAATATCTTTGTCACCAACTTTCCAATCATGTACCTTCTAAGTCCTGGACTATTCAGTTAAACCTTTGGCTATAGCCAATAAATCAGCATATAATCATATGTCTTGCCATTTCTCTTGCCAAGCAAAATGTACAGTCAGGTGCACTGCCCAAAGTTCTGCCCACTAGGAGGATTTCCCTTCACTACTGTCCTTCAGGGATGTCTTAGAAAGGGGCTGTAATGCTACAACTGTCCATTTCAGATGCTGCCTGCATACAATGGAGACCATCTGTAAACCAAACCTGAGTTGAGTCTTCTCTTTCTCTGTCAACTGATTGCAGGGAATGCCTCATGAGACCACAAGTGCAGGCTGAGAAAGAGAAGGCAGTGTAGGAGTGGGACCATGGCATTTGGATCACATCTTCATGTAATATACTTGTACCTTCAGGGACTGCTCAGGCCTGATCATGTATATACCACTTTCATTTGATGATGGAGTGCTCCTGTGTACATCCAACTATGTAACTTGGTGGGTCAGATAACAACCAGTTCATGATGGGTAGCTCAGGTTGCCTGGTAACTTGGTGGCCCATGGTTAAGCATTTATTTTTACTAAGGCCCAGTAGCTGGTCAAGAGTCATTTCTCAAAAGGAGAGTAGTTATCTGCAGAGGATGGCAAGGTTTTGCTCCAAAATCCTGAAAGCCTGAACTACGATTCACCTATAGGGGCATGCCAATGGCTTCAAACAGCATCTCTATCTGCCATTGACACCTGAAGTACCATTAGATCTGCTAGATCATATGGCCCAAGTGTCAGAACAGCTCATACAACAGCCTGGACCTGTTGCAGTCTTCTCTTGTTCTGGACCCCATTCAAAATTGGCAGCTTTTTGGGTCACTCAATGAATAGGCTGGAGTAAGACACCCAAATGAGGAATGTGTTGCCTCCAAAAATCCAAAGAGACCTGTTTGGCATCTTGACTCTTTTTTCGGTTGTAGGAAGGGTCAGATGCAATAACTTAACCTATACTTTAGAAGTATATTTTGACATATCCCACACCTTTGGACCCCTAAGAATTTCACTGAGGTAGAAGGCCTCTGGATTTTTGTCATTTATTTCCCACCCTCTGACATGCAAATGTCTTACCAACAAGTCTAGAGTAGTTGCTACTTTTTGCTCACTAGGTCCAATCAGCATAATGTCATCAATGTAATGGACCAGCGTGACATCTTGTGGAAGGGAAGGGCAATCAAGATCCCTGTGAACTATATTATGATATAGGGCTGGAGAGTCCATGTACCCCTGAGATAGGACAAGGTGTATTGCTGGCCTTGTCAGCTAAAAGCAAACTGCTATTGGTGGGCCTTATGGATAGGTATGGAGAAAAAGGCATTTGCCAGATCAATAGCTGCATACCAAGTAACAGGGGATGTGTTAATTTGCTCAAGCAATGACATAACATCTGGTACAGCAGCTGCACTTCAAGTTACCACCTGGTTAAGCTTATAATAATCCACTGTCATTCTCCAAGACACATCTTTCTTCAGCACAGGCCAAATAGAGGAGTTGAATGGAATGTGGTGGGAATAACCACCTGTATTAGTCCAGATTCTCCAGAGAAACAGAGCCAATATGCTATCTATATCTACATATCTACATCTACATCTGTATCTATATCTATACATACTATAGATATATATATACATGTTTATTATGTCTATACATGTTTATTATAAGGTATTGGCTCATGCAATTATGGGGGCTGAGAAGTCCCATGATCTGCTGTTTGCAAGCTGGACACCCAGAAGATCTGGCAGGAACTCAGTAGTTCCTGTCTGAGTCCAAAGGCCTGAAAACCAGAGAGCCAATGGTGTATATTCCAGTCCAAGTCTGAAGGCCTGAGAACCAGGAGCACCAATGGTGTAAGTCCCAGTCCAAGGGCAGGAGAAGATCAATGTCCCAGATCAAGCAGTCAGGCAGAGTGAATTCTCTGTTCCTCTGCTTTTTGTTCTATTCAAGCCCCTAGTTAATTGGCTGATGCCCACCCACATTGGGAAGGGCAATCAACTTTACTTAGTCTACCAATTCAAGTGCTAATCTCTTTTGTAAACACCCTAACAGACACACCCAGAATAATGTTGAATGAAGTATTTGGACACCTCATTGTCCCACTTAAGTTGACACATAAAGTTATTAAAAACTATCACACCACCCCTCTACCTTTCAAGTCCTTGATAGTGGCACTAATCTCTGTAATCCCTCCAGGAATGTGGTACAGGCTGGGCATCACAAATCTGAAGTCTGAAATGCTCCAAAATTTGAAGCTTTTTGAGCACCACCATAATGCACAAAGGAAATGCCCATTGGAGCATTTAAAATTCTGGATTTCTGGATTTTGGGATGCTGAACCAGAAAGTATAATGCAAATATTCCAAAATCTGAAAAAAAGGCAAAAATCCAAAACACTTCTGGTTCTAAGCATTTTGGATAAGGGATACTCAACCTGTGTTGCATTTGCTTTACTCTTTTCCTAGGTAGAGGTTGTTCTAGTGGCTTCCACTTGGCATTCCCATTATAACAGCCCTCGATCTATAGGTCAGGGACTCAATGTAGGCATTCTGCCAGATGCTGAGTATGTGTATTCCAATTATGCACTCTGGAACTGAGGAAAGACCACAAGATGGATTTGGGGATCCACTTGATCCACTGTGAGATGGACCTGAGCTAAAACTCCATTGATCACCTGGTCTCTATAAGCTCCTACTCTGACTAGAACCACAGTGACATTTTGGGTCTTCTGGAATCAGTGTCAGTTCAGAGCCAGTGTTCAGTAGTCTCTGAAAGGTCTGATTATTTCTTTTTTCCCCAATGCCCAGTTACCCTGGTAAAAGACCATAGGTCCTTTTTGGTGAGGCTGGGAGAAAGATTAACAGCATACATTTTTGGTAGCATACCAGGGTCCTCACTTGAGGGACCTGTCTTCCCTTCATTCAAAGGGTTCTGGGTCTATAAACTGGCTCAAGTCTGGTAATTTGTTGAGGGGCCATGACTCTCTGTTATTATAATTTGAGTTAGAATTTCACTCACTTGACCTAGACTTTTTCTGCTTGTACAGATCAAGTAAGAATTTAGCAGGCACCCTATCTGTTTCACATATAGGAACATAGTGATTAGCCAATGCTGTAAGTCTGAACAAGTCAGACTGTTCTGGTTGCTGCTTTGATTCTGTTGTCTATTATGGTCACCACACCACCTTGCCTTTCATGGTTAAGTGCTGCCATTTGTCCTCTGCCACCCCAGGATTCAATTACTCCTGTTGCAATTAGGTTTCCCAGCTCCGTGTCCTCTGTCCACACTATAAGTCTGACTGACCTACAGAGAAGGGATTACAGAGCTCTTCAAAAATGTTGGGGTTCCCCTCACAAATTTATTTCTGTGGCAAAAGATGTCTTCTGAACCCTACCAATATGGATAAGTCTTAAGTGACAAATTCTCTAACATTCCAATCTTCCTAAGCCTTTGAATCTCTTCCTCTACGTTAAACCAAGGCAAATTTGAAATTTCTATTTTGCTCACTATGAGTCACTTTTTGGTCCGTGTTTCAGCCAACCAACCAACCAGTTAGAGCCCTCCCTAACTCCCTGAGCTGCAACATTAAATGCTGAATCTCTGCTTAGTGGGGTCATGTCAATAAATTCTGCCTGGTCCAACCTAATGGTCCTTCTATTATACCACATGTTCAATATCCACTCCCACACATGTACCACAGATTTCTGTTTGTATAAATGAGAAAAATTAGAGTTTTTTTTAGAGTATAGCACATCTCCTCATGAATCATACTTTGTATCTCACCTTTAAGGATCTGCTGGGACTTGAGTCTACTTACAGGTCAAGAAGTAAAGGGGGGTGGTGGGAGTGGGTCCTGATGAGACTCAACACTGTCTTGCATGGCAACTGCCTCAGAAGAGGCCACTAGAGTTTCCTCAGGCAATGAAGGGTTAATCCCCTCAGATGGGGGTGAGGAGGCCACTATTCCACGCCAAGGGGGTTGCTTCTATTGGAAATGGGGAGGTCACTTCCACTGGGGGTGGGAAGGCCTCTTCCACTGGGAAAAAAAGACCCATCACAATTTAAGGGCTCAATGTGCCCACCTTCATTAGGGTCTTCTCACATGTCCCCATTCCTACTTACGGACTCCCATTCTTTCAGTGCTCTTACTTTAACAGTAGATACCCTGTGAAAATTGGAGTTCAGTTTGCATTGTAATTCAGCCAGTCACAGAATGAGATTCTGCATTTGATTTTCAGCAATGTAGCCCTGTGGCTATAGGAGACAAGGGTCTCCTTCAGGGCACACATAGATACTTTCAGATCATTTATGGGATGCTCAAGCTGGGAATTCAAGTTCCTGAGCTCTTCTTTTTCTTTCACCACTTTGTTCAGCACCATTAAGAGCAATCAGCCAATATAATAATATTCATTATTTTCCAAAAATGTTCAAAAGTGTCATATACACAGTCACCTAGTTCTTTGCTTCTTATAAGTGGTTGATTAGGAGTATCCAATGGAGATATTTTGTGTGTCTCTATTGCCAGATCACTCTATGGTCTATCATTGCCAGGAACTCCAGAAACAGTTCAGAACACTCATTTTTAAAACTCTGTTCCCTTAGAATCACTCTTGGTACCAAAATCTGTATTAGTCTGGGTTCTTCAGAGATACAGAACCAATAGGAGGGATATATAAATGATAACATAAAATATATAAAGTATATTTTACTTTATACATATATATATATACACACACACACACACACATATATATAGTTTGTTATAAGCTTATTATAAGGAATTGGCTCATGCAGCTGTGGTGGTCAAGAAGTCCCAAGATTTGCGGTTGACAAGGTGGAGATCCAGTAGAGCTGATGGTATAGTTCTGATCTGAGTCTGAAGGCCTAAGAACTAGGAGAACTGATAGTGTAAGTTCCAGTCTGAGCCAGAGGCTGAAGGCAGGAGAAGACTGTAGTCTCAGATCAAAGACAGTGAGCCGGAGTGCAAATTTTCCTTTACTCAGACTTTGTTCTGTTCAGTCCTTCAATGGATTTGATGAGGCCCACCCACATTGTGGAGGGCAATCAGCTTTACTCAGTCTACACCCAGAATAATGTTTAACCAAATATTTGGTCACCCTGTGTCCCACTCAAGTTGCACATAAAATCAACCATCCCAGCTACTATGACTGACAATTCTCTAGACTTGGCAGCTCTGTCAGCCTAGGGCCTCATGGTGGTAGCAAAGGCATAGAGCAGAGCCCCTAGCCAACTGCCATAGACATGTAGTATGAGCAAAAAATCAATCTTTATTTTTTCTAGCCACTGATATTTTCAAGTTTTTGTTACTGCATCACTTAACTTCTTTCAGGGAGACAGGCAGCTTGCAGATAATAAAAACTCCTGTGAGATGTGTAAGGAGCACATTATTGTCATTTTTCTTACATTCTTGCTAATCTGGGGACTCTCAAATTTACATTCCTGACTCATGCTTCTTCTCTGGGATCACACTTACACGTACGTCTAACTGCCCTACTTGACATATCCACTTGGATGTCTCAAAAGGTATATCAAAATCATACCTAAAGTAAACTTGTGAACATTTCCCAAACCTGGACTGTCTCCGGTCTTGTGTCATCATTTAGCACTAGCATGTTTTCTGTTACTACAGCCAGTGTCATCATAAGCTTCTCCCTTTATTTTACGGGAAATGAGATGGGACATAATCTTCCCATCGCCAAGACTTGATGATTCTGTCTCCAGAACACAGCTTGTCTCGATCTTCATTGTCAACATTCTAGTCAAAGCCACCAGTACTTATCATTTAGATTACCGCACAAGAGAGATGGAGAGACTGTAATATGCAACAATATGTTCAATGGATAAACTTTGAGAACATTATGCTAAGTGAAACAAGCCAGTCACAGAAAGATACATATTACATGATTCCACTTATATGAAGTATCTAAAATAGTGAAATCCATAGAATCAAAGGATGGAATTGTGGTTGTCAGGGAATGGAGGGAGGGGAAAATGGGGAGTTATTCGTCAACTAATCAACTTCATTGGCATAAAGTTTCCAATCCTTCCTACTTATTTCTTTGAAAGTACTTGTCACAACCTGCATATGTTTAATTCGTTTTTTTAAATGTGTGCATTGTTGTTCTCCTCACTAGAATGAAATCTTCTAGAGGACAAGAATCTTGTCAATCTTGTCATCATTACAGTCTTGGTGTCCTGTGAAATGAAAGTACATCGAATGCTTTCATAATATATTTGAATGAATGAATGAATCCTTACTTCACAAATGAAGATAAGAGTTACAGGGCACATGACTTGGCCAAAATACACAGATCGTGAGTGGCAGGGCTGGGTCTGCAGTCACATTTTCTGACCCTGCAGTTTGTGTTTTGATTCCACGTGACAGAGATTTTCATGTCACCACCTGAACAGCAGAAAAAGGTAATTTTCTTGGAATCCATTTTGTACCAGAATCCTGTGGACTCTTCCCTGTTCCCTCACTACTAAAACAGAGTGGCTTTGCAACACCAGCAGACTGGCTAGCTTATTCATTTTTCATATTATAAAATGTTATTAAACTGCACCACACAGATAAGTACTAGAAAAATTGCCGGGTTATTTTCCTAACATAAAATTAGCCAATTTGCCTGTGTATAGGATTGGAAAGGATGCAAAGCATCCCATTCAAGTGATTAACCTCTTAGTTAATAAAAGCAACAATTTCATGTGTATAAATAATATAATAAAAGGAACATTCATATCAAAGTTATGTAGCCCTCCCCTTCCTCAGCTCATCTCCTTAATTGGTAAATAATTCATCAAACTCTGAAATGAATTGTGCTCCCACCCACATTTCTTCATCCAATTATCGTGAAATGGGAGAGCAGGCTCTTTCTCCCTTTGGAAGGTCTGTGATAACAAAATTGTTCAGGGCTTTCCCGCGCCTGTGCGAGGCTAGATACAGAACCCGGCCAGCGTGGGCCTCGTTGGCTAACTGAGCGATGCTGCTGCAGGTTTCTTCGCTTGACCTCTTATACCCAAAGTTCACATATTTGTCTTTCCACTCGAGCGCCCATAAATATTACCTGTTGTGAGTGTGTCTTTCAATGCAAGGAACAGGCCATGCAAAGCAGCCAGTTGGCTGAAAATTTTAATATGACTTTTGCATCAAATGAGTTGCACAGATCCATTTTTACAATGCTGATGGGCTACAATTCCTGGACACAGAAATGTCCTTTTATGTTGTAAATTATGTAAGATTATTGCTGAAAGTTTCTTGTGGGAGCTGTAATTTTTTCCCCTTTGGACTTCTTCATGTGTGGAAAAAACCCTACATTAGATATAAATTAATATACTCTTGGGCTGATGACCTTTGGTTTTTTGCCTTTTACCTTTAAATTAAAGTAGAATAATGCCCAACATAGTGTAATTTGCCTTTGCAAAACTCTTCTATGTATGTCACTATAATTCCCAAGGATGGTCTTGCTAATAAATCCCATTAAAAACCCCTTTTTCGGATCGTTTTGGTTCCTCTCATGAGTTCTGTTTAGAATTTTATCGTTATCTGAACTCAACAGCTTTCACTTTGCGGTAGATGGATCACAGAGGTTGTGTACTGAACTTACACTAGCAGTGTTTATACCTGGGGTTTCTTTATTTTCCCTCCAATGCATTAGAGTTTTATGGAAAAAGATAAAACAGTTACTGCCTCCTTTACCACAGATTTTTGAATAGCCTCTTCAGCTTGAAGTTTATGGATGCTGAAAAATCATCTCAATTTGCAGATTGTAGAAGCACTGTTTTCTGGGCCTCAGTCTATAGTCAAGCAAAGGGAGAAACAGAAATGTCGGCAGCAGCATTTACGACTGGCTGGGTGGGGAAACTTTTCCTTCTGAGTCAAGATGGAGCAAATTACCCAAGTGAGCTGGCGAAATGTTGTGAATGAGATTCAGCCCAGAGTTTTTATTCTTCTTCATTGCGTCACTGGTCAATTGAAACTTTTAGCTTTACTTTTTGTACTGTTTGAAGCGATAGCATATGCTTTCTGCTTAAAAATGATAGCTTGAAGACAAGACAATTTAATTCCCCCTAAAAATTTCCACTACTCTTTTCAAATAAATAAGCCATTCTTCACTCTTGCTCAAGAAACAGTGTTGTGAAATTCTGGTTATTTCTGCTACTTACGGCTGCTCTACAGAGACAAAGAAATTTCTGTAGAAGTGAACAATGGGAAAAGAACCATACTGGAATTGGATTGACTGGACTTGCTAAAGCAACTATGTCTTAATCTTAATTAACCAGCTTTTGACATCTGCATGTGGGGATTGCCGGCTCCGCCACATGAGGACTTTATAATCAGTGTCCTCAGGGTGTCTACCCTGAGATTTTTTCTCTGTAGAGTAAATTCTTTCTATCAGACACTATACCACAATATCCCAATCCACAGCAGTGAAACTTTGATCAAGGTCAGGAAAAATGGATTTGGAGGAATTTCTAGGCAAGAAAGGGCAGCTATTTTTCTATGACTGACTAGAGAACAGCTTTTCTTTGTCTGGGAAGGGCATACGCTTCAGAGCAAGGTGCAGATTTGGGGGTAGTCTGCTTATGACAGGCTGAGCAGGAAGGGGTGCTTGTCTAGCCAGCCTGATCAGCAGAAATAGCTTTCATCTCCCTGGGTCCATCCCCAATCTGATGGTTAGCAGTGCTTGGCTAATGACTAGAAAAGAAACTCTCTTCTGCAAACAGACCTTTTTTCTAAGCAAGATCATGACACAGATGACACTTGTTTATTTTAGTGCCCTTCTCCCTGACCTGCAATCTCCCTCTTCCTGCCAAGTGTCCATTTCTCTCGGTTCCTTTCCCACCTCACCTTCAAAATCTAGCTAGCATTGTCCTGGCCCTTTAGAAGCCCTGATCTCAGACACCTTGATAGTAGAAAGGGAACAGGGGCTGACACTTACTGACTATCTGTGGTCATCAGCTCTTGTTTAAGAAGTTACTGCATTTGAGTCACAGTTACGCATGCGAGTCATCTTCATTTCACAGATGAGAACACCAAGGCTCCTAGAGACCAAGTGCTTTGTCTAGTGGCACACAACAAGTAAGAAGTAGAGTCAGAATTGGAATTTAAGTGTGTCTGACTTCAAGGGCCATGCTCAACTAACCCTTTAGAATATCGCCGCAAGATTACATAACTTCTTAAACCCAGTTAAAATTCCCTTATTCAAGTTTCCAGTCTGAGACAGATTCACAGGCGAGATCTTTTTGATGAGACTAACTTTAGACTCAGAAGGGGGTCCTTCAAATCCTTCCACGTGGGGGGCTGTATCCTCTGTCTTTGCTCATTGATCTAGTTTTGACTGGGAGCAGATCATGACCAAAAAAACTTGGCTGACTTTATATAATTCCTCTGTCTTATTAGGTGACATTTATATGTCTGCTGTTCTTGAGCTGTCCTGCTTTCTATGGCTCTGGGACTTTATGTAGATTTACACATTTGCCTTCGTAACCCTGGCCTGATTCATCTACCCCAGAAATTACCTGGACTGTCCTGATACAGCCAGGATCCTCACCAGCGCTCTCACCTCATGCTCTGGCTCCATGATGGGTGTGTGGTTCATTTACAACCATGTTCCCATTATTTTGGTGTTACAATCATCTAGACTCTGCCAGTCTTTTTTCCAGTTTGTTATTCCTTTTTGCAGCCCGTTACTTTTGTGCTATTGGCTATATCTGCCTTCCCATATTTCTCCAATATTGACATATACTAACTTTCGTTTTTTTTATGCCTGATTAATGCAACAAGATGTTGAGTGGGATTTTTCTTGTGGTCTCAGAGATAGAACCCAAACCTAAGAACAAGTGTGCATTAAGTACCCCCATCTTCTAACGGGATCTCTGTTTGCTCTAGCCGCCATAACAAAGTATCACAGTCCAGGGGGCTTGAACACCAGAAACTGATTTCCTCACAATTCTGGAGACTGAAAGTCCAAGATCAAGAGGTTGGCAGGGTTGGTTTCTCATGAGGCCTCCCTCCTTGGCTTGCACATGGCCGGCTTCTCCCTGTGTCTTCACACGGTCTTCCCTCTGTGTGTGTCTATGTCCTTATCGCCTCTTCTTGTAAGGACACCGGTCATATTGGAGTAGAGCCTACCCCAATGACTGCATTTAACCTTAATTACTTCTGTAAAGACCCTGTCCCCAAATATAGTCACATTCTGAGGTACTAGAGGTTAGGACTTCAACATATGGACTTTCAGCCCATAACAGGATCCAATGGCTATTGCATCCAGATAGCTCCTTGGGACTTCTTAAAAGGCATCTGTGCCTTCTTTGCTAACTTCACAATCACTCCACCCACACATCTGGATGAGAAAACCATTGGGTGGATGAGCGAGGGAATAGGGAGGTGGTCAACTGGAGAGCAGAATTTGTGGCGAGGAGGTTTTCTCTTCCTCTCCTATGGGTAGAAGGAAGATGGGGTGCCTACCTCCTTTGCCTACAAGCCATATTAGGGAATCACTGGTAAGGACTGGGTGTGTCTGTAAGGAGCAATTACTGTCACCCCAGCCCTGGCTGGGGGCTTGCAGAGTCTGCCTTTGTGCTTCCCAGTGGAGGGGAGTAGAACATGGAGAGAAAGTTCTTGAGCAGGTCTGCTATTTCCCTTAGTTTGGAGGTCCCTGTGACCCTAGTGACCAATGCCCATTTTGGTTTCTCTTTAACCTCCTAAGGTAAGAAGTTTGCTGGGGTAAATGGTAAGAAGAGACTGGGGGAAGAAGATGGGGGTACCCTCCAAGTGCCAAGTCCCTGAAGTCCTGGGAAGGCATGGAGAATCTTCCCTGGTCTCAAGACCTCAAATGAAAAACCATGGAGATTAAAAAGGAGGCACAAATCATAGGATTCAGGTAACTAGCAAGAGTTAGCTCTTGCCCCCAATGAGAGAGGAGATTTAAGGGCACTGAACAGAGGCAGGGACCAAAGAAAGGTGTGACTGCTCCCTCTCTGAAGGGTCCTCAGTACATCAGGGGTTGTCCGAGAAAACCACATCAGGGAGCACTGCACAGAGGGTGATACCAGAACAAGCCAGAAGAAGACCACCCCAGAAGTCAGCCAACTGTATGAGATAATACCTGCCATCTCTTCTGTCCTTGTGCCCTACGTCAGCACACTGGGAGGGGCTAGAGATCCAGGAGGAAGAGGAGTTTGAGGTGTCCCAGAGCAGACTCTAAGGTTAGGGAAGAAGAAAATTGGGAAGACTATGTGCCTCTCCTCTTGGGCTGAACCCTATCGGCCTCTGAGAGTGGAAAAATTAAATATCAAATTGGAGAAGAAATTACAATGTTGGACTATACTGGGCTGAGTATTTAATAGCTGAAAATGCCTGGGATGCTGTGGGTTTTGTTGGGCTATTTGAGGCTGGAAACAGAGATTTGACATCAAGGTGAAAGCAGCAATTTGAACACAATAAAACTGTAGTATCTAAATGCAGTTCAGACTGTTCAATCATAAATTGTATTTGATTGATGTTGAAAAGCCACGGTAAGCATTGCTTGGCAAGGATTATCTCCCTTGGTCATCTCAAGTCATTGGGTAGATTTTAGGTGCAATGAGATTAAAATAGACAATTAGGAAGCACATTTTCTCATGCTTCAGAGTGGGTTTATGTGACTCGCAACATTAGTTGCGAGAGATTAGATTGCAAAATTAGAGATTAGATTGAAAATTAATTCCTTATTTTAGTTTGCCTTCTCTCAGACAATGTGGTGGAGTAGAATGTGTTAGTTAGGGCTAAGAAGATTTGGGTTGTACTGTTGGCTCCATCCATAACCACCTACATCAAAGCAGACACATCTTTGGAATTTATGGTATCTTGATTTCTTTCAATTGTTACCCTAATTCCGTAAGCATTTGCAAAGTCTCTTATGAGGATCGTTTTAAACGATGTAAGTTGGAATCCAGGCACTACCATTTACCGGCTGTGTGATCTTGGTCAAGCTACTTATCCCTTCTGAGGCACTGTTTTCTCATCTTTAAATGTGGCTGTGGCAATTGAACTGGGCCACAAAGAATCAGTAGAATCTCTTCTGTAAAATGGAGCATTTGAACTATGTGATGTTTAAAAACCTCTTCAATTCTAAAAGTCTATTCTATATAACCCCACAGGGAAGAGAATGGATTTCAACAGAAGCATGTGGCTTCAGATTATAAAGAAGTAAGAATTTCCAGGTTAGAAATCAGAAATAATACTTACAGAGGTTCTGGATTTATCCTCCTAATTAAAAAAGTAAACTAGTGGCTTGTCTGGTTGGCTGGTTTTGCTATGATTCTGCTGAAAGTTAGAGATAAAGTGAATCAGTGGTTTGCTACTTTTTTTTTTTGGCCAATTGATGAGTGTAAAAATCTCTGACTATAATTGTAGATTTGTCTACTTCTTTCTTATTTCTGACAGTTTTTGCTTCAAGTATTTTGGAGCTCTGTTATTTGGTATATACACATCTAGGAATTTTTTCTTAATGAACTGACCCTTTTATCATGATAAAATCTTATTTATCTCTGTCTTGTCTTGAAGTATACTTTGTGTGACACACTGTGGTCACCCCAGCTTTCTCATGATTGGTATTTTCATAATTCTTTCATTATGAAAGAATTTTCATTCTTTCTATCCTCTTACTTTTAACCAATGTGTATCTTTTTGTTTAAAACTTCATCTCTTTTAAACAGTATGCATTTGGGTCTTTTGATCCAGTCTGATAATCTCTGCCTTTTAATTGCAGTGATTAGTCCATTTAGACATAATGTAATTATTAATGTGGTTAGGTTTAAGTTTATCATCTTGCTATTTGTTTTCTATTTGTCCCATCTGTTCCTTGCTCTTTTTTTTCTCTCCTTTTCTACTTTCTTTTGGATTAATTATTTTCAGTATTACATTCCATTTCTACTATTGGATTATTAGCTATATATCTTTGTTTTATTTTTGAAAATTGTTGTTCTGGGTTACAATATGCACCCCTAATTTATCAGAGTCTACCTTGAATTCCACTTCACATATAAAAAACTTAAAATAGTATACATCCATTTGCCCCATTGTAGTCACACTTTCTCCTCTGCATGTTATAAATTCTAAAATACATTGCTAATATTTTTGCTTTAAAAATCAACTGTCTAATTAAGAAATAAAAAAAGGGTAAAGTATTTTTTGTTTACTCACATATTTATTGTTTTTAGCACTTTTCATATTTTTGTGTAGGACTGAGTTCTGGTATCCTTTTCCCTTGAGCTTAAAGAAATTCCTTTAATAATTTTTGTAGTGCAGGTCTGTTGATGAATCTTCCCAGGTGATGTTTATCTAAAAATGTAATTTCAGCTGGATATAGAATTATAGGTTGTTACCTATTTTTTTTTTTTTTTAGCACTTAAAAAGGTGTTATTTCATTGTGTTTTGCCTTGCATTATTTCTGAAGGGAAATACTTTCCATTCTTACCGTTGTTGTTCTGAATATAATGTGTCTTTTTTCTCTGGCTGCTTTTGAGATTTTCTCATTATATTTGGTATTCCAACAATATCATTATAATATGTTTAGGTAGGGTTTCCTTTATACTTATCCTGCTTGGGGTCTGTTGAGGCTTCTTGTATCTTTGGGTTGATATTAAATTTGAAATATATTAATATTTGGTCATTATTTCTAAAAAATGTTTTTTTCTGCCCTAGTGTCTTTCTAATATGCCCTAATCTCTCTCTCTTTTTATTCTAGTACTCCAGATACATGTATGTTAATCCACTTGACATTGTTTATTAAGTCACTGAGGCTCTGTTCATTTTTTTCCCAGTAATTTTTTTTTTTTAGTATTTTAGTTTGGAAAGTTCCTGAGTATGCTGATCTTCTCCTCTGTAGTCTCTAATGTGTTGTCAAGCTCCTCCACCGGATTTTTAATTTTAGATATTGTACTAATTCTAAAATCTCCATTTGGTTCTTTGTAAATAGTTTCCATTTCTCTCCTGAGAGTTTTTATTTGTTTACTCTTATGCCCATCTTTTCCATGAAATTATTTAATATATTTATAATAGCTGTTTAAAAATAATGTTCTGTTAATTCCAGTAATTATCTGTGTTACCTCTGGGTCTATTGATATTGTTAGGTTTTGTCTTAATTATGGGTCACATTTTCTTGATTTTATGCATATCTAATCATTTTTTATTATGTATTAGACATTGTGGATATTACATTGTTGAAAATATGTTTCTCCCCTCCCCTCCCCCTCTCCATGAAGAAAGCTGAGCTTTGTGCTGTCAGAAAGCTAAGTTAGTAGTGAATCAGCGTGGTCTTGTTGAGGCTTTGCTTCCAGGATCTGTTAGCGAGGTCTGCTACTAAGGTGTGGCCTTTTTTGGGTCTTAACTGAATGCTTGAAGTTTTTAAAGGATTCTTTCCACCCTGGCTGGTCAGAATTTCAGCATCTCTTAGTTCTGTGCACCTTTAAAATATCCATTCTGTTCATAACTCCTTAGTAGCAGTTCTCTGCTAGGCCTCATAGAATCTAACCATGTCAGTGTGCAAATTAATATTTGACCCCAAATTTAAGGAAATTCCTACACGTATTTCTGAGGCTTTGTTTATATGCAGCTATCTCCATCTTCTCTCTGGTGTCCATTCCACGAACTACAGTTGTCTCTGCCAACTTGAATTCTAATTGAACTTGGAAATAAGAGATACCCTAAATAAATGGCAATATAGCAACTAAAACAAAATGAACTGTTTTTCTATAGTTAGAAAAAGTCAACCATTATTTCTGTCTCTTAATAATAGTTTCTCTGAAATCTGCAAGATGGCAGTGTCCTTTCTGGGAAAATCATTATTTTGCAGATGAATTCTAATAATAACTACAATTTGGAATTTTAGTATATGTTAGTCACTGCATTAACTACTTTACATGGGTTACTTCACTCAATTGACATTCCTCCCAATAAGATCTGTGATTGGGCTCCATTTTCCTGAGCTAGTTTATAAAGTGTCCCCAGGTAGAAAGCTGAGGTAAACATGGAGCTTGCCTTTTTGTTTTTCCCATTCTCTATATGTTGTAAAATGCCTGAAAACAGTTACTTCATATGTTTTGTCCAGTTTTATTGTTGACTATAAATAAGTAGGTGCAGTATATATTACTTCATCATTGATGAAATCCTGAGGAACTTTTTGAATATACAGATTCCAATGTTCTACCAAAATCCACTGACTCAGAATCTCCAAGGTGAACTTAGAAAGTGTCTGCTATGGTTTAGATATTTGTCCCCTCCAAACCTCATGTTGAAATTTGATCCCCAATGTTGGAGGTGGGGCCTAATGAGAGGTGGTTTTGTCATGGGGGCGGATCCCTCATGAATAGATTAATACTCTCCCTTGGGGTGGGGGGCTGGGGAGTGGAGAAGTCCTCACACTATTAGTTTCCAAGAGGTGGTTGTTAAAAGGAGCCTGGTGTCTCCTCCCTCTCTCTTTTGCTTCCTCTCTTGCTGTGTGATCTTGGTATACACTGGGCCCTCTTTACGTTCTGCCATGGGTGGAAGCAGCCTGAGGCCCTCACCAGAGGCAGATGACCAATCTTGAACTTTCCAGCCACCAGAACCATGAGCTAACTAAATATTTTTTTCCCTTGTAAATTACTCAGCCTCTTGTATTTCTTTATAGCTACACAATACATTCTAAGCAGTGTCCATCTTTATGCTGATGCACAATCAGGATTTGGATCCACTAAGGCATCTGACCTCTCCAGGTGACATCGGGCCCTGATTGCTCTGACCTTCAAGCATTCTGAAGAGCCTCATTTAAGAGTCTCCACTGATATATCTTTCACCACATCCCCTCGGGAGATTAATCATGCATTTGCCAGGCTTTTCCATCACAAAAGATTCTTCAATTTCCAGACTATTTTCAATCTTTAGACTTTTTTACTTTTGTAATTTGTCCTCCCAAATTAGAGTAAATAATTCTTTATATTCTTAGTGTCACACCTTCAAAATTTAGTAGACACTTATTATGTCCCCTGCCAGTCATCATTTAACCAGGCTATACATATTTAATTATTTTAATGTACCCCCATAAATCAACCTCTTGAACTTCCCTGTCATTTGTGTTGCAATATCTTTCCTCTCTCTGGATGGGAATGGAGAATTCCAGAGCAGGGCATCTTTCTTTAGCCACATTTTCCTGATTAATAGGACCTATGTCCCATCTTCCCCAGTCATAGCCATCTGATCCAGAACATTCATTCTACAAATTTGCAGACTTTTTATTACTATCAGTCCTGTTTTAATTGTATGGTAACTAATTTTCAAGTTCTTAATCTCTCTTCTTTCACTGAATAAAAATATTTAAGGTTTTATTCTTAATTTAAAAATTTAAAATACTTGCACATTCCTCAAGTGGAATGAATCCATTATAAATCCTGTGTGTGTAATTAAACAATCTTAGTGTCCCTAGATTTCTCTGTCATTTCTGGCACCTGGCATTCCTTCCTTGGAGGTTTTCAATTGTGGACTGTAATACTTTCAGAATAATGAGAATTCAGATTCCACAAATCACCCAAAGCCAAACATCAGTTTCTTTGGCCAGTAAAGCATGCCTGGTTTGCTGATGGCTTTCAGAGGGGCTGACAAAAAGCCTTAGATAATGCACTGAGTATAGTACTGTTTAAGGCCATCACAGTGTGCTGTAATTATTGTGGAAGGCTCCTTCCTGTCTAGAATATCTCCCCGAACAGTCGGTAGTGTGTCTTGGGGTTGACAGGTGGCTAGATTCCCCTCCGTGTTAGTGACTATGTTAGATGTTGCCAGGAGAATTTAAAGCAACATACCCAGTGTCTTAGCACTTGAATTGTTCTGATTTTCCCCTTCGCTGTGTGTAATATGCATTTCTTAGGTCTTTGCAATATGCAAGAGAAAAGCCACCTTTCTCCCTTTTTTTTCTGAAGCCCTCTCCTCACCAAGGCACATCCTCCAATTTGCTGGCTGCCCTGGGAACCATCCTTACTGTGTCCCCTGACCGCTCTGTGCCCATGTTTTATGCAAAGATGTGAGCAGCTGGCCACCAAACCCCTGAGAGTCTGGGGCTTTTGTGTTCCAAAGCCGCTTCTCTGCCTTCTTTTCCCTCCCCTCCCGGCTTCTAGGCCGTGTGATCTCTCCCTCACCGCTCCCTGGAGTCAGCATTCACTGGCTGTGCTCTGGGTTTTACACGCCAGGCGTTGGTGCTGAGGAATGCTGAACTTTCCTAAAAAGTGGCGATAAACACAGGGAGTGGTGTCACAGAATGTCTGGTGCTTAATAGGTCTTCTTGGCTGGGGCTTTGTTGAAATTTTCTAAAGAAGTGTGGTATTACCAGGCAGAAAATCTAAAGAGGCACGATAGCATTGTGGAGGGCATGTTGGGGTTAGAGGACAGAGCCTGCTATGAGGCTTAAATCAGATAATGTACATAAAATTCTAAAATGGTGAGAGCTTAGCGGACAAACTTGGAGCCTGGAATCAGACTGCTCAGGTTTTCAGCCCAGTTCTATCACTTGCTATCTTTGTGACCTTGGGCAAGGTCACTTATCCTCAGTTGTTTCATCAGCAAATAGAAATATACTGTAATATTTGTTCTCACACCAGGATTGTGATAAAGATCCAATGAGTTAATAGATGGGCACACTTTAAAAATTGCCTAGCAGAAAATAAGTGCATAATAAATGCTCAATAGGAGGCAGTTAGAATAGTAGCAATAATATTATTATTTTTATTATTAGGCATTTTGACAATTCTCTGGCTCCTATATATAACTTATTTACTTCAGTGATCTAGGATAGCTCATAAAGTTGTAGAATAGAGAACAAACTAAGGATCCAGCCCAAGTTCTAGGTCTTACTATGGAGCGGTTCCTGGTGGGAGGGATCCTTGTTTTGGTCATGCCATTTGACAAAGATGCCTGAGCACCTCATTCTGTGAGAACAATAGCCTAGAACTCAAGACATAGGATGTGGCTAACATGAGGCATGGAGTTCTCCCTTCTACCCTAATAATAGGGAAGCTACAGCTAGAAGATAGGCCCGCTGGCAAGTTTAAACAATCCTGAGGCAAAGAGGAAAAAGTAGCCGAAATATCTCTGCTGAAAGTCATCCCAATACTTCCCTGTTTTGTGCAAGTTCAGGAAAAATAAAAGGGCCACCCTAAAAGCCAGAAATCCAGCCTTTAAAAACAAAGCACAGGTTAATCATTCAGTGGGAAATCAACCTTCTAGAGGTGTTGAACAATGGTAGGAAAACCTGCTAAATGGAAAGAGGCCGGTGGAAGGAGGTGGGCATGGGGAAATACTTCTAGAAGTCTGTCTGGGCCCTTGGGCATTTTCTTCCCATACCTTGCACAGGGAGGCCTGGAGCAGACTTTCTGTCTGAGCCCCCCTTTGCCCTGTGTGCACTTTGGGAACTGTACTCTTTACTGCCACTGGCACTCGTCGTAAGAACTGCTCTCATAAACACTGCAGGCCTGAGTCCTGCACGAAGCCAGGGTGGGGCAGAGTCCAAGTTAGGGTTCCTCTTCAGAAAGAGATGTAAGGATCATCAGAATGGAATCAGCCTCAAAGAAAAGTTTGTGAGGCTCAGTCCAAGGGCTGGCTGAGGTTCCAGGGCCTCTGATTTCATCTGACCCTGAGAGAGGAGATAGAGATGCGTCCTGTCTCCCATTTGTCATTCTCAATGGGAACTGTGTGGGCAGCTTCCATTACGCCAGGCCAAATTTAGACGAATGGAAAGGTCGACTAAGTAATTATTGATTTTATATGTGTGCATAAATTAGAGCACAGAGTCTTTTAGTCACTGCTAAAAATAAGCCTTCTATGGATTGGCTTTGGGAGGCAGCAGGCTGATGTAACAAGGATAAAGCAACAGCTCTGGTGGTAAATCTGTACGTTAGATAACTATTTCCTTATGGTTGTCATGATAGTTCAGGACTTATATAAAAAATCAGCCGATGGGGCATTTTGGATATCTGTGAGAGGATAGGCCAAAGCAAACTAGAGCCATTTTTTCTCTTTAATCATAAAAATGATATTGGCCATCATCCTTTTAGCAACAAGCTTCTCTCAAGGAGCAATGACTTATGAATGCTATTCTGAGGAGAACTAGTCAATATATTAGTTTTCTTTTAATTATGCAGCTGCAGCAGCAAGTCATGCATGAGTTTTATGGAGCTTTGCAAATTTGCCGTCGGTTCTGGGAAGTAGAGAATTTATTCGTATACTGTGGAGCAATTTGCTCTGGTTAGAAGAGAGAAACCATACACTTTCTATCTTAAAAATGAAGAGCTGGTATTTGAGTGGGGAGTTCCAAGAATCTAATAATCAAATCAGCCAAGGCTGTTAATTAAAACTGATGAGAATTAAGCATTTATGGAACACTCTAGAATGTTGTACTGCTGGAAAATTAGCAACTGCCTGAAGTTTGCAACTGTTAACATGCTTACAAGGGGAGAAAATTACGGTGATAAAAGAAGAAAGTATTTCGTTATCAAACATGGTACACTTGGGGTGAATATGACTTTATAGGTTTTAGAGGTAAGTCCAGCTAAATTTTACGACTATCTTATCTCTGTTCTGATTTGATTGGTTCGAAGTCAATTTCTGCATTACGTGTGCATCTTAAATTCTAGATTACAGTAATTCTATCTCTTCTTGGTTAGTAGTTCCTGTAATGCTGAGAAGCAAAATGTCTCGTTCAAGCTCAACTTGGTACTCCTTAGAAGCAGCCCCAGGGGGGAGTAGATTGCTGTACTTTGCTGATCTAATGGGCCACAATAGTTCCCAAATTGAAGAAATGAGGATTGGCACATCAAGGAAGAGGGGTGGCTGAGCGGGGTGGTGGTCTGTGAATGGAAATACTTATGTCTGTACCCATGTGACCCCTGAGTGTAAGTCAACTCTGCTCCAGGCCCCAGGCCCAATCCGGATCTTAGACTGGGGGGCTCAGTGGCTTTGACTTTGGGGCTCAGCACCACATCAGTCTTGCTACCCATTCAGCTGTGACCTTGTACTCCCATTTTCGTAAAGCGGCTCCTCCCCGTGCAGAAGATGCAGTCTTCATTTTGTATCCTCACCCTGGTGTCTGGGTCCTCGTCTTGCCCTTGTGGCTCTTAACCTGTCTAATGCCCTAGTCCTTTTAGAATTGTTGTCCTCCATTGCCAATACCTTACCTAAAGTCAAAAAGTCCACGGTCTTCCCTATCACTTAACTCCCACTGGACTGGAGATTGCTGGCTTCTAGATTCATGGCATCCTTTGATGGATGTTGGGGTGCCCTCTGCTCCCGTGGGTTGGCCATCTATTCCCCATCCCCACCCCCCTGCTTCATGCCAACTAATAGCCTAGACAGACGTTTATTGTTATGCACGTTCCAAACTGCATATCCAATGTCTAGTAGAGTGCCTGTTTCATAGAAGGCATTCAATACATATTTGGCAAATGAATAAATTCATTCTACCTGCCAGCCAGGACTTTCTTCCAGTATTTGCTGGCCAAGTTCATCTTCTCAGAGGTTTCTAGATCTGAGCTCACCTCAGTTTGCCCACGTTATCTTGTCATTCCATGAGCTGGGACACAGCACCAAGATATTAGGCATCTTAGGTAAATTAGTGTCACGGGCAAGATGTAATACCTCGTTCTTCTCTCTGGGCTTTTTTGTTGGCCTGCTCTAGTTGCATTTTCTCCATTGCCTCCGGGTTCTCCCCCTGAAACTTCAGGAAAAACTTTATTTGATGAAATCAATTCATGTCAAAGTGCTAATGACTAACAACTTGGGGTAGTTAGCCAGTAAACTTCAAGGTATAGCCCTGGGTTGCAGTTAGCAAGCCAAGAGCAAGTTTGACCTTGGAACTGCAGGAATGTTTTCAGGAACTGGGGATATTTAGCCTGAAGAAGAATCTCCTTAGCAAGGTCACAGCACCTATTTTCAAATATGATACAGATTGATGTGTGAAAGGCAGAATATGTTTATATTGTGCAAACAAGAATTCATGATGATCTGCCCTGAGGAGAGTGAGTACACTGTCCTTAGAAGTGGAACGCTAGCTCTCCTCAGACCCAATGGAGAAAGCCTGGTCGTGGTTGATGGTGTGGGATGACAACATGGTGGACACCTCATTCTTGACCCTTCTCACCTCAAGTCAGAGTGTCACCCCGGGCTGAATCTCACCAAAAGTGTTTTTTCAGCTGGGCCTCATCCTCACGATTCTGCTGCCGTTTTCCTTTCCCCCGTTGAAGTGGTGTTTCTGAGGGCCTGCTCCTATGGCAGATGGAATGTCGCCAACATCGTGTTTGCCTCTCTTGTCCAGTCATAGTCACCCCATTCCTCTGGCCAACAGTTGATTTTAAAAACTGTGTGGCATAATCCTGGCCTGTGCATTTGAGGGGAAGTCTTTCTAGGCAGATGTAGTTGTTGGGAATGTCTGAACTTCAGCAACAATTTTTCCCTGGCCTGAGGTTGAAGCCAGAGCCAATAGACTGGGTTCGTCATGATAAGATTCTGGATGCTTCTTTGACTCATTTGAAAATAATGAAAGAAAGAAAACCTGTGGTAAGAACCAAGTACAACTTTTGAATTTGGTTGGTTTAAACCATCCTATGGCTGGTAAAACTTAGGTTTTCCGGGAAGGTGGTACCATTTTCTTTGTTCCTCCCTGTAAGAAAACCAAGAAAATACTATAATTTCCATCTTGAAGGTAGTGTACCATAGTTGTTATATGTGTCTCCAGTAGTTTCCTTCAATCAGTATTTAGATTAAAGTAAAATTGAGTCAAGCGAAGCACCAAATGCAAAGCAGCCCATCCTGAGGCAGTCGGCCCATCATAGCACACACTCAGCATGTGCCGTGCACAGCCTTAGCCAGCAGATTTTTCTACACAACAGAGAGGGGGCCCTAGATAGTGGCTAGGTCCCCCTCCCCTAAAATCCTGGGGAGAGACAGATACTATTGAACATTTTGGATCACCTAACCAAACATGACAAAGTCTCTGCTAAGGCTTGCCTTCTAAGAGTGTAGAATGTCAATGAGAAGGAGGGTTTGAAGGTACCTTGCAAATTATAATGTGCCGGACACACGGAAGTCATCACTGTTGGGAGTGTTGGGGAGAGACAAAATTCTGCATTGGTCCTGGGATAGCAAAAGCAGTCCTGGTTTAAGGAAGGGATCTAGAATCATTTCTTTTCTAGCTGACTACTCAGGTAAGAACTTACGGGGCTTCCTCTTTGACAAGAGTATCAGATGCTTTATCTGAATTAGCAAGGGGCTACCAGGAAGGGAGGTGGCTCAGCTCCCACATCAGGACTGGGTTGAAGTTACTGGCTGCTGGTACATCTTTATACACAGCTCACAATCCCATCACATCATGTCACATCTGATACAGTATAATGCAATGTGACTAATGTAATCAGATGTGAAGTGCACTACAGCAACATGTCAAGCTAGAAAATTTGAAAAGAGAAATAGGCGTCTCTCTAAATCATGGTTGGGTTCTTTCTCTCAGCTGGAGGGCTCTGTTTTCAGAGTGGAGCATTTTCTATGTTGACCTTCTGGCCAAGGGTATATGTCAGGAGGGCTAGTCTTCCTCAAAAGTAGTGATCCTGGGTCACCACCTGGGCAGGTGAGCAGGAGCCTCATGAATTGACCCCCACCCACCTTTCCAATCAACATGCCTCACCTCTTCCCACAACAAGGCGTTCACCCCAGAGGTGTGTGCTGCAAAGCTCTGATTGCTCAGAAAATGAAAGGTATCAATTTCACAAAGGTTTAGGACAGGTATGCTTGGAAACAAATCAGGCTCTAGAGGAGGAATTTTAAGGACCCAAAGTGGTTGAACAAAGACAATGTCATTCACGTATGTGTACAGTTTTCCAAAATAATAGCTAATGTGGATGTACAATTTTTGGTATATTTGTTAAACGACCTGTCAACTGTCTTTATTAGCTTCCTGTACATAGCAGGATGGGTGATCTTTATGACCCTGTCTCATCAACAAGTAAGAGTTACGGGAAAGGATTCTCTGTGGCTTGGTTTAGTGGAGACGTCCAGTCTCTGTTGCCCCAGGTGGGCTGCAGTGCTTGTATGCCCCTCCCCTTGCCCCCTCCCTCCCTCCCTCCCTCTCTGGAGCTACATTTAAATCTCTAAGATATAGGTAAGGATTTAAGAATCAAAGAGAAGCTGGGGGGCCATAGCTCAGTCAATTCTAACAAATACAGCATCTTGATCAGTGGTGTAAAATGGGGGTGTTCTATGTGAGGCAGGTGCCGGGAGGGTGCCGGGCTCTACTTCCCAGCCTCCCCCCACCCACTTGGCAAACCACTGCCCTAGAGCATAGAATCAGAGACCACAGAAGCTTAATGGTGAAAGATCATTTAACTGTCTCATGGTACAGTTGTAGAAATGAGCCCAGAGAAGACCAAGAGTGTCCTGAGATCTCTGGGCTGAGCTGGGAATAGAACTCGGCCCTCCTGCACTCCCAGTCTAGTGCTATTCCCATTGTGCTGTGACACTTAAGCTCTCTCTCCCTGTCCCTTTTCTTGCAGATCTGCTTTCACAGTGGGCTCCGGAGGCAGCAGGACAAAGCCCATTCCCTCCAAGGACCCACCCCCCTTTACTCCCTCCCTCCCGTTTGCCTCCCCTCCATCAGAGGGCATGACTGCCCCATGGCAGCACACTATACAGATGATTAACAGTGCGTTTATGGCTTCCTACAGAGTGGGGGAACAATGGAAGCTTGTCCATCACTTCCATCGACTCTCATTTTTTCTCTTTCATGCCTCCTACTCTGTGTTCTCTCCCCCGACTCTGCCTGCCTTCTGCAGGTCCTTTCCCCCAAAGGGCTGCCGTCTTGTCATCCCTTAGCTCCTGCCTGACCTTACCTTGGCGTCCCCCACCCCTCCATTAGATCCCACCTCTCCCATGGACCATTTTATTGGACCCTGCCCTTTGCTCGGTGATAGCTGGCTAATATGGGAAACTAATCTGTTTTAATGTTTTAATGTGTTACCACTTGCTAGCCTCTGCTAGCGACTTAATGAGATTTTGAGTTTTCTTTGCCTCATCACAGGTCCTCTATTCAATTATAAGCTCGGTGAGGGGGAAGCGGCATTGGCTCTTCCTTCCTTTCTTCGTGAACTCACATAGCAGCCGCGTGGGGCTGGGACCACGAGTGCCCTGTACTGATGCTGTCGTGCGAGTTCAAGGAAGGGGGAAGGAGGTGGGTGGACCTGAGTGGGGAGAAGGTAAACACATCCTATGACACAGTTGTTCTGGCAGTGGCAGTAAAATAGATTGGCAAGAGAAACTGGCAAGTCCTTCCTAAAAAAGAGTTTAAAAATAACCAGAGAGCGTAAATGAACTCAACCAAACCTTCAGTAAAGGTTGCTTTAACTAAAACAGCAGCAACGACAAGAACAATAAAACTCAATTAAATACTTGGCTGAAGACTGGTCCTGGAATCAAAGGTTCCTTGTGGGTGTTCCACAATCTTCTGGGAAGAAGTTTGCCTTTAAAAGTCCGAAGCAAGAATGCATACAAAATATATGCATCATGGAGGCAAAGTAAGAAAACTTCACATTTAACTTTTTAGCCTCATGTTATTTAAATAGCCTTCATACTTGGGCGGGCCATAGATCAGGAATACTGGGATAATAATAATGTCATCTTAAATAATAATGATTATTGTATTATTTTTAATAATTTTATTGTTATGTAACCGAGTAACACATTCTGTTAGAAGGGCAGAATCTCCACCCACGACCTACTGCATCTGCAGTTTAATAACTTTCCCAGACCCATGAAAGTTTGAGACACCCTTCTCCAGATCAGTGGATCTCAACCCTGTTAGAATCACCTGGGGGATGAGAATCACCCGCATAGTTTTAAAACGGTTCTAATGCCTGGACTCCACCATGGGCCAATTAAATCAGAAATTCTGGTGGGGACATGCAGGCATCGGAGTCAGCTTTGCCACCCAGTGTGAGGAAGAAATCCTTCTTATACTTTGTTTAAAAAATTGATAAGGGTTGCAGTAAATATACAATAAAGAAATGAAAAGGATTCAATGACACTTAAAAATAGAGATAGTTTTACATGAAAGAATCACAAGTATGCACACTGGTCTCAAATAGCACACTAAGAAGAGATTAACACAGTTGTATCTAAAATAGTCTTTTTACCAGTCAGAATCAGAAACATCCTCGAGACATGAGCAGTGGTTAATCTCTGAGCTCAGGAGACTTGGTCTTGGTTTGGGGAGCTCAGGACTGGAGCTTATGCGATGTTAGTGCCCAGGCAGCCAAGGAACTTTGCTAGTTATGGGAACCCAAGGCTGTTCAGTCAGGGTGAAGTTGAGCACATCGAGATTAATACCTGATAAAGCAAGAAAGGGAGATTTTAAAAGATTATGCATGACTCCGGGCCAATGACTCCAGGACCCTTGAAGCAATTCATGTGAACCCAGGAGAAATGAATCTCCATACAAACCTGTGGTAGGACATGTGATCTAAAGTGAATTATCAATTCCTCAGACACTAAAGACAGTCACGAAGTAAGAACTAACTCCTGGCAGAGGGGAGCAGGACAGTCCTCGCTTTTGGTGGTCTGACGATTCCGACGGGAAAGCTGGCCACGGGCTATGCCTTTTTTCTGAGAGGACTCGGATTTGGGAACTTTCCTGCATCTTCCATCTGTCACCATCAAAACTTAGGGAGCTTCAGAACACTAGTCCGGGAATGTTCTGGGCCGTTCTTTCAACGGGCTGTATTTGGGAAGATAGGAAGGAACTATGATGTTGAAGAGGATTCTCTTTCTGATTTTTCCCTTTTCTGTTAAGGAAAGTGTTTCATTATGATCTGTGCTGTGATTATTTACCTTGTGTGCTGTAGCCAAATTTTTAAAAAGAGGATTGTGTAAGTGAAGATTGAAAATATTAGTTTCATAATGGACCAGGAACAGGCCTGCAGACGATGGGAAGGATCTGAATATGCCCATTGGAAGATGATCATGAAATAAACTACCTGTTTAGATAAGGGAGGTCAAAAGGGGCTTTCATCCTGGTAGGGGCTAAATTCAACAACAAATTTTTATTGAATATTTGCAGGGTCCAGACACTGTTCTAGGTACTGGAGATATAGTGGTGAACAAAACAGAAATTTTTATGACCTCTTGTTAACTTACTTACAGACTAGTCAGGGGACACAGATGTTAAGCACACAGATAAATAAATCTGTATTATAATGAATATCTATAAATTATGATAAGGCCTCTAAAGGAGAATTATAGAAAAGAGAATACAGGTGGTCTAGGTAATTTAGATTTTGGCAGAAAGGATTAGAAAACAGGATGATGGGTCTTACTTAACAATCAGAAAGCCTCACACAGATTTGGACCCATCAGAAAGGATGGCAAACCTAGCTATGAGCGGTGGTCAACTAAGATGAAAATTAAAAGTACATTGGTGCAGTAGTTCAAGATGGATTGAGAATAAATGCAGTGCCGTGCTGAGTGGCCTACGCTAATACAAGCAGAATGCAATGCTCTTGGTCAAAGACTACAGAGAAGGCCAAAGCTGGGAAAACTATCTAAAGGCAGGGAGTGAAAGAATATGTTGGTCAACAGTGAAGCTCAAGTCCAAGCAAAAACCACAGGAGCAAATGCAAACATGATGAACCATTGAGGCAAACCTGACCAAGGCAGAAAGGTTACATCTCTTACTTTCTTCCTGCTATGGTTCCCCAGGGTGGGCCAGGCAGAGGCTGGGAGGCTCAAAGGCTGCTGGACAACACCCTTGTCCTGCAGCCCTGCCCTGAAAGATTCTGCCAGAGAATAAAACCAGAGAATCATAACATATTGACAACACAGGGACTACAGTGTGCATCTATTCCAGCTCCACATCTGATTTCACGATGGACCTCATGGATTCCTTCATTGGTCACCAGATAACCCCACGCTACTGAGCTCTGATGGAAGGTCTCAATGTCTCTGGTCCTTAAAAGTCCAACCCTCAGCCTTGACCCATATATCCCTGATTTATGCTGTCAACTTAAAGCCTACAGCTATGCATGAAGGCAAGTTCCACCCCCAGGTTTCAGGATAGCATCAGGGCCTACCCTTATTAGTGACTATATGCCCTCTATACCCCTCCCAAGGCTTATTTCATCTGCAGAATCCTCTGCTTTAGGCAAATGAATCTATTTCTAGTTCAGTGAGTACCTCATGAACATCCTGGGTCTTCACTATTGTTCAATTGCCTTTTTGGCACCTCAAGGTCCAATCAATCCTTTAAGACTTTGCTTAAATTCCTGCTCCTACGAGAAGTTTTCCTGACCACCCTAGTCTTCTATACTCTTTGCTTCATGTGTAACACAGTTATCATTGCAAGCATCTTGGGTATCAGAAACTAGTGTAATTGGCACATTGAATAAGGAAGGCCCACAGAGTAGAACCAAAAAGTCGTTTCCTTTTGTGTCTCACAGACCTTGATCAACTTGTTTACTCCCTTATCCATTTATTTATGAATGTATCCATTAAGTACCTATTTGTTGGACGCTTACAACATGCCAGGCATTATTCTAGGATCTGGGGATATTCACATATCAGTAGCGAACAAAATAAAAGCACTTGCACTTGTGGAGCTTCTGATCCAGTGGAGGAGAACTACAACCAAACAAGACACAGAGGTATGACACTTGGTATGTTAGATAAGAAGAAGTGCCAAGGGGGAAAATAATGCAGGTCAAGGGGACAAAAAAAGGTCAGAATTTTTAGGCAGGACAGAATAGCCTCTCCCTGAGAGGTGTCTTTTGATTAAAGACCTGAAAAAAACAAGCACGCTAGCTAACAGACGCCTGTGGAGAGGCGTCCAGGCAGAGGTAACTGGAAGTGCAGGGCTCTACAGTGGCTCTCCAATCCCCAGGCTTGGTAGTGTTTCAAGCTGGCCTTTTTCTCACAGGGCATTTTTGGGTCTTCTTAAGAGTGGCCCCAGTTCCCCTGATGTGGGGGGCACATCTCTTCTTTCTTTAAGCCCCAGGGCTGCTGGTGGTACTTTCCTTAAGCCCCAGGAACCCCGTGGCTCACCCACTCCTTGGAATCACTGCCACCTTCCAGGCAGCTGCCTTGGGCAGCCTCTAACGATCACGTGCTGGCAGAGCACTCGCCTGCTAGTCTCTGGCCTTTATATTTTCCAGGCATCACTTAGATATCATCCCAGTGGGTCCCCAAGCTATTTGGATGGACATACTAAGTTTCTGCAGGGGTGGTGAGATCCTATTAAAGATGAGATACCCTCCACATCTTCCTTTTGGTGAGAAGGCAAGAAATTTCAGGACTCTTTTAATCATCAAAGTTTTTTCTCAGGCTCTTCAACTTTTCTTTTCTCAGCTGAAGTGGGCAGTCATCAAAGGATCACAAGATGGTTTTAAACTTTCTTTTACAATTCTCCCTTAGTGATCTCAAACCTCATTTTGTAATGACATATATTTGGTGGGGCTAAAACTGAGACTAAATAATACCGTTTAGTGTTACAAGCGTATGTTTGGGTGCCTGCAAAGGGGAGGTGGTGATAAATACCCAGCTAACCACTACAGTGACTTCTCTGGTCTTCTGCAGCAATTACTGCCTCTAACGCTCATTGAGCACTTAGCATATACTGCTTTGAATTGCTATTTATTTTAATTAATATTTAATTACAAAGTGATGCACCAATATGTTATCCATACAATTATTTAAAAATTGCGTATACTGTTGAATCTATTTACATCCTCTAGCAATATATGAAAGTGCATTATTTTTATGCATGTTTTGTTATTTAATCATTTTATTCATCCTTTCTTCATCTCTAGCTAGTGTTCTAGCACCTCAGGCTTCCTAATCACCTATTTATTCTTTGTGAATACCCAATAATTCAAGCACATAGTAGGTGCTTAATAACTGCTTAAAGAGTAGGGCCATGTGCTTTCTGGGTATAAAATCCTCATGACTGAGTAGATTGGGAGTTGAAACCATGTTTTAATGCAATCAAATCACTGCATCCTCTTATGTGTGAAGGTATGTATACAAAATACATAAAATGTTTGTTATTACTCTGTGTCATGTTGGCCCTATAGTTACTTGCTTCTTAGATATTTTTCTGCAATTAGCTGGCACTGGTACTTCAGTCCTGGTCTGTAGTCTTCCAAGAAAAGTTAAACTTTGAGACTGATACATGTTTTCTATTTCTGTTTATCTTATCATACCCTATTCATTAAGACATTTTATTATTTCTGCTTTAAGTTCTGATATATAAAGAGCTTGGAAGTTATCACTTCCATCCTTTTAATAAGAAAAGGATGGATGAACAGAAAACCGATGACATTTCTTGTACTCATCAGAGAACTGAGCTTGCAGGGCAAACCTCCACCTGAAATCTGGAGAGACAGGCATATCCAGAGAGGCACAGCTGAGATCTGCTTGTTTAGAGCAGAAGCTGCTGGAGTTGAAAGCTGTAAGAACACTCAAATGGCTCCTCTGATGAAGTGCTGCAGGCTGAGTGTGGACTAGCCTGAGAGTGAGAAACTCCTGCAGTCTTGAGGGCGGTTCACATTTTTGTGGGCTTTGTCTCCAGGGGCCCTACCAGATTCTCATGGGTAAGATCTGGCAGCAGGAGGAGAAGGGGAATGAATCAGGCAATCTTCTCCGTAACAAAGGCCTACTCCTCCGGGAAAAAGACCTTACCACAGCCCTATCCCAGTCCCAGTTCAGGAAGGGCATTCCTCCCATTCCAGCATCCTCTAGCTTTCGTGTCTCCTCTAAGGATCTGGAGGGATGAGGAACAAAACAGAGGTCAGGTTTTCAAGGAATAGAGTGTAGACACTGCATCCAGGGAAGGGAACAGATCTCAAGTGGGAAAAAAGCTATACCCTGTAGGAGAAACACTTGTGAAGGTCACAGCCCCAGGACACAAACCTACTAAGACATTGAGATTTAATTTGGAGATTATAGCACACCCCCTGTCCCACCCTTTACCAGCACACCAGCAGGGCTCCAGCACAGTAGCTGTGGAAGGCAGCTGAAAGAGCTGCAGCACACGGGCTCTGTCTGAGGAGGGGTACATAGGGAAGCTCAAGGTCAAGAGGAAAGACAAAAACAAGGACACTAGAGGAATTTGAGTCTTTGGCACTTATAGCTACTGAAAACACTAAACATAGCCCAACTCCCAGCCAGATTAACACAAATCCTCACACTAAAGGCCTATTTACCCCAGTTCATATTACCCAATACAACATATCCTGCTTTCAACAAAAAATTACAAGGCATGCCAAAAAGCAAGTGAAAACAGACAGAGTAATCATCAGAACCGGATTCAGATATGACACAGATGTTGGAATTACGGGGCAGGGAATTTAAATAACTATGTTAAGGGCTCTAATGGAAAATGTAAGTAATAAATAAGAAAAGATGGGTCATATAAGCAAAGAGACAGAAATTCTAAGAAATCCCAAATAATTGAAAGGACATGCTAGAAATAAAAAACACTGTCAGAGAAATGAAGAATGCCTTCAACGAGATCATCAGTAGACTCTGCACAGACTCGATACACAATCACTGAGCTTGAAGGTGATGAAATGCAAACGGAAAAAGGAATGAAAAAACCAAAATGGATCATGTAAGAACTGTGGGGCAAGTTTAAAAGGTTTACAACATACAGAAGAGAAGAATGAGAGAACAAAACAGAGAAAATACTTGAAGCAATAATGGCTGAGAACTTTCCAAAATTAATGACAGACACCAAATCATAGATCCAGGATGATCAGAGAACACCAATCTGGACTTAACAAAAAAATCTCACAATGAGGCTTATCATATTCAAACAGAAGAAAACCAAAAACAAAGAGAAAATCTTGAAAGAAGCAAGGAGGGTGAAAACCACTTTGCCTATAGAGGAAGAAAGATAAGAAACACAATGGACTTCTCTTCGGAAAACGTGAATGCAAAAAGAGTGAGGTATGGAATATTTAAAGTGTTGAAAAAAACAAACCACCAACCTAGAATTCTATATCCAGCAAAGCTATCCTTCAAATGTGACGGAGAAACAAAAACCACCTCAGACAAGCAGAAACGGAGGGAATTTATCACCTGCAGTCCTGCCCTGCAAGAAGTGTTAAAAGAAGTTCTTTAGCAGAAGGAAAATGATATCGGTCAGAAGCACGGATCTATATAAAGAAGAGTGTTGGAGAAGAAATAAATAAAGCATCTGTCCCCAAGTGAATAGAACCACATCTGCCTGATCTTGGCATAACAAGTACATAACTACATCTGTGAATGATGACTCTATGTTTTAAGGCAAGAGTATATACTCTTACACTCTTGCAGTCTGGTAAAAAAAAAAAATATATATATATATACACACACAATGGATTTTCTTCTCCTCCTCCTCCTCCTCTTCCTCCTTCTTCTTTTTTGTTTAGAGATGGGGCTTCACTCTATCGCCCAGGCTTGAGTGCAGTGGCACAATCATAGCTCACTGCAGTCTCCAACTCCTGGGCTTAAGGGATCCTCTTGTCTCAGCCTCCCAAGTCACTGTGATTATAGGCATAAGCCATCTCACCTGGCAGATTTTGTTTCTCATAGGCTTCTAAGTAGTGAATAGAAAGTTTGGAACTGGTATAAAAATATTGGATTTGCAATTTAGGAAAGCTATGAATCTTCTTTATATCTGTATATGTATAGTGTACATTGTAAATGCATGTATTAGTCTACTGACAAGATATGGGATAAGTAAAGCATTTACTTAGTGGAAGGTATAATTTAGAAAAGAAAATGCTTTAGTAAATTCTTCAATTAAAAAAAAAAACTTTGTTAAACAGTATTGCCAAGCATTATAGTTAAACACTTTATATAGAAAGCTTTTAAAGAAAACAAAATCTCAGCTAAAAATTTGGTATATTTTTTAACACACAGTTTTTGAGATCTTTCTATGTGCTAGGTACAGAGATCCAAGATGATTAAGCCTTAATTAAGATGAGAAGCTAATTGTATGGAGGTACAATTTGGTATCTTACAAATAGCTATTAGTATTTTCAGTTGATCAGTATTATTTTTTATTCTTTCAGTATATATTTGCAGTATTTTCAGCTTAAGCCACTCCCTGCTGAATTGCTAGATCATATTAAATTAGAGGCTCCTTGATGACAAGACCAAACCATTTATCTAGATAATGCCACTCTTGGCACAATCCCTAAGATTGGTACACAATAAATATTTGTTAAATGGAAGTTTACAGGGTTGGCAAACTACCACCTACAGGACAAATTCAGCCTGTGAATGTTTTATGCATTTTTAAGGTACAACATACACACACACACAAGACTATGTGACACAGACCTCATTTGGCCATAAAACCTAAAATACTTATTATCCAGCCTTTTACAGAAAACATTTGCTGACCTCTGCTTGATTAGGGTATTCCCTTGAACTCTTCCTGAACTTTGTCTTGGAGTAAGGTTTCTCCTTCTATAATTATATGACACTAAAAGCTTGCCAAAGTGATCTTCCTCAGCTGCCAGTGGTTTTACTCCATCCTGGTAATAAATGGTTGGCACACCAGCTTGGGCCGTGGGCCACTAACATGACCCTGCTTGATCAGCAAACAGGTTGTGCCATTCTCTTTGGCTTCCTGGAAATCCCGTTACCATACAATTGGAAGAAAAAAGACCACATGCAATACCTGTGTCCCCAGTAAAGATCCTGTCCATTTAGAATATTTCTCTGACTGCTTTCTTATCAGCTTTTGTTTATGTTTAGTTTTTTCCTTCTTAACAGTGCGCATTCCTGTTCTCTCCCATCAAGTATTCAACTTTAGCAATAACTATAGCTCGCTGGCCATAAAAACAAATGACTTCAACTAGAGTTGCTCACAAACTGTGTCAGAAAAAGCTTGTAGCTCCTACAATACAGTAGATTTTTTAAAAATTTCAAAGAGTTTTATGAAAAGTAAAAAAACACACAAAACACGTGAAGGTTTTAGTATATAATTTGATGTCTGTGTGTGTGTGCATTTGAACTGAACTATATGACCTTTCAAAGCAAAGATTTCTTCCCTGTTCCCCATGTCTAATTTCACCACATGCTCAATAAATATTGATTAAATGAGGTGTGTCTGGGGCTCTGCGAGGGTAACAAAATAGGAACCAATTAATAAAGAAATGCAGTCATTTTGCATCCTCAAACCAGAATTCTGGAATAAAGCGCCTGAATATACAAGCGATGAATATTTAGACTTGAACTTTTCACTACAGCCAGTGGGGGGAAAATCCTTTGCGCAGTGGGGTGTATTACTGAATTTTTATGGGTCTCTAGAGCATTGCCGATTCAGGGGATATGCAAGTAACCTCTAACTCTTTTCAGAACTTGCCATTTAGTTCACTTTTATTATTTGTTTTTCTGGGAACCAAAGGTCAAACTTGTTATATTTGCACTGTACCACCTATATGGGAACAGCTGAGATCAACAGAGCCCTGGATCCCGATCTTTCCGGCACTTCGCCAAAGCAGCGGGGATGCCAGACCTTCCCTTCCTCAAGGGGACTTTGGAACTTTTGTTGGGTCTCTGTGAGTCTGAGTACACCACTAGCTCTTTTTTCCACTCTGAGCTCTTATTTTTAAGGCTATCTATTAATTTTTTGCTCAAGCTCTCCCCAAATGCTCTCTGACTCCACCACACAATGTCTTACTGAAGATAAAACATGTAGATGTGGTGTGAAATAAGGAGAGACCTTGTATGTATGTGTGTGTGTGTTTTTTTTGTCCCCCCAGAGGCCTTATTTATGGGTTTCAGATGGTGGCAGGGATGTTTATATGAACCTTACCCAAACTGCCTGAACCTCCCAGGTCTGCAAATATCAGGCTGCAAATTTCATGAGAACAGAACTTTTTTCAGGATGGGGGAGGGGTGAGTAAGATTCCTGTACTTCCTGTTTGAGAGCTGCTGGAAATGAGACAAAAGATGTATTTCAGGATTTCAGTACCTGGCCCCAGCTGGAATCTGGACACACAGATGTGCACAAAGAAGGGACACATGTGCACATATATTCACACCCACACAAATACCTACAAAGGGGTATCTTACTTACTTACAAAAATGGAAACATGCACATGGTACTTTACATTTCAAATACAATGGAGACAAATTCCAAAACATTTCCTAAAGGCCTTTCAAAGTTTTCAAAGCAAACCAAACAACAATCTGATCTGGGGGGAAAAGGGTGAGTTCGTTATTATTTTATCCAGATTTGCCTGATCATGCCGGAGAAAAAAGACAGAAAGAAACAAAGAAACCCAAACCCAGCAGCATGCAAATGTAACCTATTAAAGCCAGGAGCTGTGGTGGCGTGATGCTTCCAACAACTTCCCATCTTTGTCCACCTCCATTTCCTCCATTGCTGGAATCAATGGTTCTCAAACAGATTTGGAGCCTTCTCACTGCGACGTGCTAGATTCTCCACACCTGAGCTGCGATGAGTCCAGGTGACAGCATTCTGCTTAGTGGACACAGACATCGCTCCGCTAAATGCAATATAGGGAGAGAAAGAGGCATAAAAAGGATCCGGGTGGAGGCAGATGCAAAACCACAAATTAAGTGATGTATCAGATTAGCCTTCAAGTCCCTGCCTGGCTGTCAAAGGCTGACTGTAATGATGTGACTTTGATACCAAGCAGGTCATTGCTTATGTGTAGCAGCACCCCCAAACATGTGCATCCTCGAAAGGATTGGCCTTTGTGCAGACGTTGAGCCAGCAGGTCATTAATGTGCAGCACAAACAGGACGGGCCAGTGGAACACAGAGAAGGCGTGCCTGAAAGGGAGAGTCAGAGTTTCCAGTAACCACTTTCAGTTGGCAGAACTCTGATTGGAACCATGTGACAATTTTAGGCGATGTACCATAGGCAGCCAATTTATTACATATGGCAATATGATTAATGGTATCAAATGCCTTTTTTTGGTAACATCCAAGAACATTCAGCCAGCCAACTGCTTGGAGTCCAAGGCAGTGAAAATCTGTTCCATGAATTTAAAGTCAGGCAGATGAGGTTAAATGAGAGAGGGCCAGACGCCAAGGCAATGATTACAAAGTAAGTTGTTTCAGAAAAAAAAAAGCAGAATGTTTTAAATCTGGTCTTGAACAAATCCCATCCAGTCCCCACCTACCCCAACCTATTTTTCTCTTTTCCTTTCCCCCCTCGTTTTTTGATGTGAAAACCCTAATAGCTAGAGTCTGGAAGACATTTCTGAAATGAGGCTGTCTTCCATTTGCCCAGAACCTTTTCCAGGCCCGGGCGAATCAGCACATGAGCACTGCCTGGATCTTCCCTTGCAATCCCGTGTCAGGGTAGCAGCAGAGACCTGCAGATACGGTGGGCTCGTGGGGAGGGCCTCCAACCTCATCACACTCCTTTTGGTGGCTGGGAGGCCCTGTCTGCCCTCTTCTCTCTGTGCATTGGGTTTCCCTGGATTTCCAATATCATCACAAATCACCAGGAAGAAACTGTCCCACGCATGGGGAGCTGTGCAGAGGGAGTGAACTGTGAGGGAGGTTGCTTATCATTTGGAATTTGAAGACGAAGAATTCAGGAACAGAGAAGAGGCAAAGAGTATCTCAGGGTGTGACTTGGTCTCCAAAGTGTCCCCACACAACATGCCATAGGTACTTACTACATATTTGTTGAATAAATGAGTGCACTATCACCACATTCTTTGATGTTTTCTAGCAGATGTGCCTGTTTTGTCAAAGTTGTGAATCACTGCGGTTTGAAAAGGATTTTATAAAAACACCAACACATTTTGATTGAGGACCCACCAGGCACTGGGTGCTCTAATAGGTGGCATAATTTATACATCTGACTGTTTTTATTTATTTACTGTGTAGTTTATAAAATTTCTTTGTATTCTCATGGGCTACAAATTGGTTATGTGTGGTTGCAAATTGATTACTAACCCTGTGTTTTGTGGGTTAAGTTTTTTTTCCCCTTTTTGTGAGAACTGAATCTGGTCAGTTATTTGGGGGTTAATTCTATTACTCAGGGCTCAATTTTCAAGCCATCAATTTGGTACGTTCTTTAGAATCTGAGGGTCCTAGATTATGTCTCTGACAAAACTTTCTTTCTTGCAACAACAAAACTTAAAATGAAAAGCTAAGTAATCGTGGAAACATGTGGAATCAGGTGACTACTCTGACCCAGGCAGAAGAGTGGAGATGTGTTCAAAATGAGGCAAAAGGGTCTTGAGAGGGAGATTGAGTCACAACATAAGGCAATTGCATTGTGACTGCCACCCTTGGGGATTGGGGTGTGACCTCAAATCAAGATGATTCTCTTCAGCTTGCTCTGCTGGAGTTTCTCAACCCATTCTGACACACTGTGCGTGTGAAGGCTGCATGGCAGGCAGGGGTGCACTGTATTCTAGTAACTTCCACCCTTGAACACCAGTCATTGAAAAGGATATAAAAGCCGAGATTTAATCCTGACCCTTCCCCAACCCTCTTCCCCCACCATCTTTAAAATGAATCCCAGGCATTTCTATCCTCTGAGAAATGATTATTTCTCCTGAGTGAATTGTGTTCACTTTTAAATAAAAATTAACTTTACTACATATTCTTCGAAGGCCAAAATGGAACAGTCTACTGAATTGCTAGAATTCACAAATCAGTCTCTTGGTTATGATGGACAAAGGGTCATTTTTCTTTTTAATTCTCTATTGCAATGACAGTATCCCATTGTATTAGTTTCATATTGCTGCTATAACAAATTCCCACAAACTTGGTGGCTCAAAACAACACAGATTTATTACCTTACAGTTCTGAAGGTCAAAAGTCTGAAATGGGTTCATTTGGCTAAAACAGAGGTGTGTGCAGGGCTGTGTTCCCTTCTGGAAGCTCCAGAGGAGAATTCATTCTCTTGCCCTGTTCAGCTTCTAGAGGCTATCACATGCTTTTTGGCTTGTGGACGTTGCTCCATCTTTGAAGCAAGCAGCACGGCATCCTCAAATCGCTCTCTAACTCTGCCTCTGTGTCTTTTTCTCTGACTCTGACCCTCATATTTCCCTTTTATAAGGACCCTTGTGATTTCATTGGGTCCACCCTTAAAATCCAGGGTAATCTTCCATCTCAAACCCCTTAATTTAATCACATCTGCAAAGTCCTTTCTGCCCCATAAGGTAACATAGTCACCGATTCTGGGTATTAGCACATGGACATCTTTGGGGGGCTCTTATGCCTACCACAACCATTATGATGTAGGAATGAAGAACAAGAAGGAAAAAACAACCAGAAAAGTCACATAACAAGGTTATGGTGAAAAACAAAGACCCCCCCAGCAAATCTCTGCTCACACTCCTACCAGGAGGCTGTCCCTGCCCCCTTGCTTCCTTGTTTTGCTGGCACACTCTGCTTACTTCATTCATAACTTAACTGAAAGCAGGACTTCACAGAAAGAGAATAACAGTACTAATTGAATGCTTACTCTGCGCCAAGCCGTTACTTATTTAATTCTCACAAGGGGTAGGCACTATTATTATCTGAACTTCACTGATGACAAAATGAGAGCCTAGGGGAGTTGAGTAACTTGCCCAACGAAGCACGGTTAGTAAATGACAGAATACACCAAGGTTTGGATCTGTGTCTAACATAGGATTCCACAACCCCCACACTTAACCACTGCATTTTCCGGCCTAAGTCTAACAAAGGAGAGTGGGGTAGAGCGGGGAGGTTAGGAGGGAATTTACAACTTTTCTTTCCCTCTCTTAAATCAGCCTTGTATAAATGCAAAATCTATAGCTGTACCTCTTATTTTTGTGTTTATTGTTAACCACTCATTACTAGTTACACTATGTCTTTGATTTTGACTTCTGTTCACTAACTGGGTCCCTAGTCTAGGCCTAAATGGGTCCCAGTGATCTAGTCTATGTGTCTCCTTGAGCCTAAGTCTTACCCACCAGAGTCTTAGCAACTGGAGAGAATCTAGCTGTGCAGCGGCAATAACTACACCATCACTGCCTTTTTTTTCTTTCTTTCTTTTTTAAAAAAAATTTTTCTACTTCTGAAGCCAAAACTCAACAGGATTTCCCAATTAACAAAAGCCTAGCCATGTATTAATTTGTATATTCAGAATGTTGTCTTTTGACCCTAATCATGCTAATGCAGTTATAATATTGAAAATGAAATCAAAAGAAATTCTAAACTATGAGAGGTTAAGCTAAAACAGTCCTATAATAGACTAAAATCACTAGGAGAAAAAGTGTTTTCAGCTAACATTGAGATAGAGGGAAGAATGGCTTTTACGCACATTGTTCTGCAATCCAGAGAAATTCTGATCTTTAAAGGATTCTAAATACAAGAGATATAACTATGCAGTCATGGGACCCATTCCACTAGCCAAAATTTGCTTCCATAAAGCAGTCACAGCTTATACGGTGTCATAGAATTGACAGATGTCAGACCCTGGTGAGGGAATATAATTGTTGCCAAACCTTCCTGAACGGAACTTTTGCTGTAAGTGTTGGGTACAAGTAATTCAAGATGTAAAATCTGCAGATAGCTCCAAAGTGGCACTGGCTGCCTCAGGCTCCATGGCACTTTCTGGGAATAGAAGAAAGCATTAATTTTGCCTAATTATTAAGATAAGTATTAATTATTATATTAACAATAATAATAACACAACCTCTGAAACAAAAGACTCTTACAATCAAAAACCATTGCAAACAAAATCATGGCCTAGGGCAAATTGCTGGTTCTTCAGGTTGCAAATCTTCCTGTGTAAAACCTACAAATGTTACAGGAACATATATGAAAAATAAAATTTTGCATTTTGACAAATTTGATCCATTTATAAAGACCATATTTTGTGCAGATAAACCCCACAAAAAGTTTAAAACCTTAGAATGTGCTTTTATCACTAAAAAGAAAAATTGCAGTTGCCCTCATGTTTCTCATGAATATTGTCTGGAACATTTGGGATAAGAAGATTTAAATTTTCCATAGGTTTTTTTCTTTCGTATGTCCACAATCCCAACAGAGTCATGATAAAGTAGCTTCCTGTCTTTCTGATTTATTCAAAGATTCCCCTCTTTGACTGGAGCTGTGATCCAGTGATTCTTTTCTCTGGTACCGAGATGGATGACACGAAATTTTGACTTTCTCTGACACTTGCTTTTGAATAAGCTCAGAGGAAGGGAAGCAGATTGTGGCTCACTTCATTTTCATCCTTGCTAGGTTTATGTATCACTTGCACTATGCACCAACTAGGTGTTGAAGTCACTTTTGTAAATGCCAACCCAATACATATAGATATAAATGGCCAACAAATTTAAAAGCAGAGATTTGGGCAGGTACACTCATAGGTAAAATTTCTTTAAGAGAGGTTTCCTGTACCACAATTCTCCTGGTACCAGTGGTTCTCAAACTTGAGCATGCATCCGAAAGACCTGGAAGGCTTCTTCATACGCAGGTTGCTGAGCCTGAGTTTCTGATTCAGCAGGTCTGGGGTAGGGGCGGAAAATTTGCTCTTTTAAGTTCTCCAACAAGATGCTGATGCTGCTAGTCTGAGTACCCCACTTGAGAACCACTGCTCTACAACCTCAACAGGAATGTAGACGCTTATTTAAAGAATATTTATTTGGAGCTTTAAGTATAAAATGGGGAAAAACATGTATAGTAAAGTAGGAAATTTTTAAGTACATATTATGGGCTAGGACCTATTTTGTGCACTTTGTACACACTGCCTCATTCAGTTGTCAACGACCCTTGGGAGTAGGTATTTTTATTAATATTACCTCCATCGTATAGATGGAGAAAGTGAGGCTTGGCACTTTAAATGACTTGCCAGCTGGAGGTGGCAGGTCAGGGATGTTCCTCAGACTCCAAGCTGGCCTCCTTAACCACCTTGCAGTACTGCCACCCAGATGCTTGTTTAAAAATCTGATGATGTGTTTCTGTAGAAATACAACTCTCATCCAAAATCAGATATCTCGCTAAAGTCACACAATCTTGAAGCCTGGCAAACACAGGGGCAGAAAGGGTGTTTGGGCTGGTGCGAGGCTTCCTAGAGTGGCTCGCAACGGCGAAACATTTCCATAACAAAGGCAAGTTCTCCTCCCCGAGAAGAGCAGGCGGGGAGTTGCAAGTGTCTGCCTGTGATGTGATCCACATTTAATGCTTATCTGGGTGAGAGGGAATTTGATTAGAGCAAATACAAAGCCCAATTCAGAGAACAAAACCACTAATTCAAAGGTGGTTTTCCTATGGATGTAAAATACTTCAAGCCTGTTAAAAGGACTGAAGAGAATTCCACTGAGGAGTGCCTTATATTGTGTCTGATTTCTCAGATCGGAACATTGCCAAGGGGGGCTGGGCGGGTGTCTGCAGGGGCGTGGGGAGCCGGCTTGGCAGGGCCGCTAACAGGCACTGTCCAGCCCTAGTGAGACACAGGTGCAGGCACGGAGGCAAGGGAGGCCATTCGTCCTGCAGACCTCATTCCCACCCCGGACCCACCCCCTCTGCTGAAGCTTCCCTTTGCATCGGGTGACTTCCCAGCCTAGAAGCATTCAAGCACTGCAGTGCCCTGATATGTTTGTTTTTCTTTCAGCTAATTTTATCAAGGTCTGGGGTCATTATTAGCCAGATCACAAAAGTAAGTGCTCATTAATATGTATCAGCTCCAAACCCTATGATTTCATCTGTTAATTTGATCTTGTTTTTCCTTGTTTATGGCAATTAAATCAGACCTTGATAAATCTGAAAATGAAAAAAGAAGCCACCAGCAAGCACAGCTATTATGATCACTCATTAGAAAGCTGAGCAGACTGTCTGATAAATCGTGCCAGTGTTTTTAAGGACTTATGATTACCTGCTTAAACAGCATGGAAGCTACCAGTAAAACGTAGCACAATGATTAAAGAAAAAAAAAAGAACACCCCCATCACATCCAAGTGTAACAGATGGACAGTTGTACTTTGGGGAATGTTCACAGAGCCTGTTTCCTCCCCTTCCAGCTAGGGAGGGCAGAAGCCACAGGCCCTCCTGGGCACAGAGGAGAGAGAGCTTCCCTTCCTCGCTCCCTCCCTGGCTCTCCCCCACATTCTCCTGGCCACTGAGGGAGAATTGCTCAGCTGCCACTAAGGCCCCACTCCAAACTGTGTGATGGTTAAGAAAAGCGCTAAGTACCAGGGAGGTGACTAGGTGGGAGGAGGTATGCAGAGCTGGGGTATGACAGTAAATGACAAGATGGATGTGACCTTTCCCATCACAAATGAGGCCGAGTGTCACTGCAGTGGAACGCTTGTCATTCTTTTTGGCCCCTCCGTGTCTGAAAGCCTGTCCTCTGTTTGGGGAGCCACCACCTCATGGACCCGCATGGAATGCAGAGCTGCTGTCTGCAATTGAAGCTGAACACGCCAACTGCTTGCCTGCCTGGTTGTCCCTTGCTGGGACATGGGCACTGCCCATTCCAGAGTCTGGGGTCCTTAAGAACCCTTTCTCTGCTTGCAGGACGTTGGGATTCCTGGGGCTGCTGTGGCCGGCAGTTTTGGGGTCTGGGTGGTACTAGCTACAGCATCTAGGCTTGGTGGCCGCAGGGGTTCTTTGTTGGGGTTTTGGACATAATCCCACAAATCTGGTTCTCTAAGTGTCCTAGTGTGTCTGTAAACTAATCAATATCTTTACCAAAACTTTGTGGGTAACTTGGCCAGAGTTGGTCTCTGTTGCTTGCGGTTATAGACCCCTGACACTCAGAAAAGAAGCTTGTGCCGGAGGGGAGGGAAGAGCTGGTGCTTGTGCCCATGCAGACAGCCAGCGCAGGGGCCAGCTTCCTAATCTCCAGGGCAGGGAGTCTTACCCCCCTTCCATGAGGGTGGGCATGGGAATGGGGCTCAGACCCCATCCCGTGCTGCCTCGGGCTCAGTTTGTGTGTGAAAGGGTCTCAGCTGAGCAATTCCAGGGAAAGTTTTTTTTTCTTTTTCTGGGAAAGTTTTCTTTTAAATCTCTCCATCCCTCTTGTCCCCATATAATCATGCTATTTCTTTAAGCTCCTCCATAGCAATCTGGCCCTGTTTGCCTCTGAGGTCTCTGCAGGGATCCGTGCGCAGCCAACTTGGCATCTTGCTGTCTCCTGGTCCCCTCACACCTCGGTATGGCTTGTCCCGGTGCCTGCAGGTCTGTTTGCTTGAAGAGCATCCAGCTCCTCTCGATCCCTTTGTCTTTCAGCCTTTCTTCCCGTTTTTGGTCTTCCTGCGAGGCCCACGAATGAGCTGGTTAAAAATGGATCTCCTGAAGTTCATTGTCTTCATCTGCTGACTTCTCTCCTTTCCTTACATCCAGGTGTCTGACCTTTCTTATGTTGGCTTCTACAGCCTCTCCCTCTCTCTCCATTTTTACATTCTTGTCTGGTTTCTCTCTGTCATTTGGCTTTCTCTGCCTTCTGCAGTAAAAAATTTCCCGACACTCCAAAAACTGATTTGAAAATTTTGCCTTGACAATTTGTCTTTTCGATAGGGTATCTGGATAGCTGAAGCCCTATCACTTCTCAATTCTGACCCAATTTGAGCTTTGTGCTTTGTGCTTTGTGAGCTTTCCAGAGAACTTATCACCCATTTTCTTAACTTCTAATTACCTGCGTTTGGTGGGTGTTTCTCTTACTTCCTATGGCAGGTTATCCAACACCTCACAAAATTTGCTCAAATTATTTTCGGGAGTCCTCGGAAAGTTTTGCTCATGTGCTCATGAATAACTACCGTCAGATACCCTGACGGGCTCCCTCAAAAATAATTGAGGGCTCCCTCAATTATTTTTCTATCTTCTCTGGCCCCCTTCACTGTTATCTGCTGCTGGGACTTCTGCTGGCTGCCAAGGAGCATGGACCTGCCTTGTCAATGACTTTGGGAGCAGGGAAATGGCCCTGACAGGGCCCTGGTGTCCTGGGGCTTTGCAATGGCCACCAGGCACTGCCTCCACAGGCTCTTGCAATGCAGTGGCACGCCGTGCCCTCTCCCACTTCGGAAGGTGGGATGCCTCTCTTCCTTTTTGTACAATGCTTTGCCATACGCAGTTCTACAGGGGCCCTGATGTAGAGGTGTTTTTGGTAAAAATAGAAATAAAAATTTTGGCTTTTATTTACAGTTCCTCCTTTTCTCTAAATTCTTCCTTCCAGTGCTGGAAGATTTGCTATCAGAAAGAAAAAATAAAACCCAATTTGTCTGCCCAACTCCCTCTTCTGTAAAGAAGTCTTTTCAGAAGGCAGGTAAATTTCTGGGGGGCTACCTCTCCAGCCAGTCCGGCATGCCTGGTCCTGTCCAAGTAGAGATGGACAGTTCAAGCAGGAGCCCTTCCCATGTTAGTGAGGAGTTCTAGACTTTGACCATGAAATTGCTAGAATTCTTTTCTCCAATTTGGGAAACTCTAGTAACTAACTGATAGGGGTTAGGCTATCAGTAGGTGCCATGTAGGTGCATGTTTGTTTACATGTAAATATCCTGGAGAGATAGGGCCACCCCAAGTCATACCCTCTCTTGCTCCTTCCTAGCCCCTATGAAAAGTCAGGGTCATTCCAGGCTGGAAGTGAGTCAAGTGTCCCATTCTGCCACCTCCCTGACCTCCTAGTCTTGGGAAGGCCCTCCTACCTTTCTCATCCCATTCTGCATTTTTCCTTACAGCATTTGTCATACTTACAACCTAAAAAAGTTATTGTATGATTTATTATTTAATGCCTGGTCTTCCTTAGGAGGGCAGGGAGGGGAGGGGTGTGCCTGCTTGTTTACTGCTGTATTTTCAGTATTTTCTGGCATTTGATACATAACAGGAGCTCAATAAATATTTGTTAACTAATTGCATGAATATCTGAGATCCCATAATTATAATTGTTATGCTGAACTGAAAACTCCTGTTTTGTGGAAAACAGAATGAACTTGATTCTTTTCCTTTTGGTGGCTCCTTAGGGGTAGAGAGAAGAGTCTATGGGGATAGTTTCTCCACCTCATAAAGTCATCTCAGGCCTGCTGTACCTGTCTCTACCCAAGATTATCACCCCCCAAAGAATTGTAGCAGTTGGAGAGAATAATAACTATAAGGCTCTAATCAGGGCTATTCCCAGACAAAATTATGAAGTTAGGGATGTTTATTTTTGAGATGTAAAGCCTCCCAGCAATATTAAGCAAGCTCCTAGTATCATCTTCAAAAATTCAGAATCCATAGAAACCATAGCTCTGGAAAATGGTTTTGTGGAAGCTGTCATTACCAGTTATTGGCACATCACAACTGGAGTAACCTCATTTCTTATGTGAACACATGGAAACATGCTCATGAACCTGGTTACAAGTAGTGAGGATTCTCAACCATACTTCTCCAATTCCTTGAAGACTTGCTTTTAACCATTATTGCTCCCTTTCCAGAGTGGAAATGACCACACCCTCCTTTAGACTACTATGGTGGTGGGGGAGAGAGACGTCTGTTGCTCACCAAATACCCACATGCTCCTCCACATTTTCCAGCGTCTTGTAATCAAGTGGAGCCAGAAACACCACTTCTAGTGGCCAACGGACTGGGGGAAGAAATGATGCGTGTCATTTCCTGACCAAAGCATTTAAGACCCTCCAGTTCTCTCTCCTGCTGCAGCAACTATGGAGATGTTGGAGCATCCATCAGCCTTAGGCCGCAAGCAGAGCTGCCTGCTAACCCACGATGGACATATGGCACAGGTGAGAAATCAGCCTTTGTTTCAATGTGTATCCCTCAGCGTTCTGCCAGGATTTCTATTCCTATGGTTCAACTGGAGAGACAGTAGTACAGATATCACCGACAGGTGTGAGCAGGTTGAGAGAACCAACAAGAGGTGTTGAGATACCCAGAGACTAGAGATGGAGAAGCTCTGAGCACCCCCAGGTCTGAAGGAACAAGGAGGAGATGCTGTGTGACTGGAGCCCCAGGGAGAGCTTGAGCCACGGAAGAGGAGCCTGGAGAAGAAACACTTGTCCTGCCAGAATCATAGTGTCAAAGGAGGGATGGAGCAGGGTAGAAATACCCAGATCTGTCCTTCGTCCCACTTGCCAGTCTCCTGACCAGACCTCCCTTAGGTACCTGGCCAGGAACTGGAGGGCATGTGAGTGGGTCAATTTGTGAGGGTCCACCTCAAGGGTACAGTAAAGGGTGGAAAGTGGAGCAGGGTGGATGGGGACCAAAGGAGGGTGTCTGACACAAGGAAGATAAGGCAACCCAGCCTAAGACTGATCCCACTCACTGTATTCTTGGGCTCTTGGGACTTCTATTGTGCTGTGTCCACCCCAATTGGGCTCGCCTCACCCACTACAGATTGTTAGCTGCTCAAAAGCAGGCACAGAGCTGCATTCTCCTTCTATCCCCAGTATCCTGCACTGCACTTGCAATATAATCTTGTTACATCTCAATTTAGAAATAGGCCAGATTTCTATGTCAAAGTTCATGGCCAACTCCTTTCTCTTGAGATGCTATATGAACACCAGGCTGCTGTTTCCATTTGCAAAGTTTAAAGATCCAAATACTAACTGATGGTCCCAGTGAGATTGGTGCCTTAAGTGATCCTATTAATTCACCAAATATTTTGGTCTTACAGGCAGCAGGAAATAAAAGCTATCAATTATGGCAAATGTTTGCACTTTCTGCTTATGGTTGGTACGTGGAGGGCAGTATGGAGGTACAGCCCCAAAACTTGGAAATAAGATCACCCTCTGAGAATTAAAACAGAACTTCAATACATAACAGATTAAAGAAGAAATGAACAAAATTATCTGAAAGAGACAGTGTCTCCCAGGCTGGGTGGAATGGGGCCTGCTGATATCCTTACATTTATCATTCCAATAGCAGCTGGGTCATTTAGTAGTTTTGAAATTTAGTTAAATTGTCACAAATGCTCTCTTCCACATTCTGTGGCAATTGCAATGCTTTCCCCAAGATTTCTTTAAATTCTCAGGAGTGTGGGTTCTCATGGTCACGCTGGCTCTGAGTTTTTGCCCCTCTTGAATTCTTAACCCTACTTGTGCCTCCAGTCTGGGGTGTCTCTTTTCCCTCTGCTTCCCACTATTCTAAGAACAACTACTCAAGTCCTTTGTGAGCAGCAGACTTTACCTAAGTTTTGGGGTAAGGGAGAGGGTTCTATATCATAGACATAAAAACACTTAAAATTGGATTTTATGTATTCATATTCTTAAAGATCTATTGCTCCTCTGTTGCTGGAAGTTCCTCTCTGCTCACATTCTTCCAAAGACTCCATCCTATTGCTCTGGCCCCCTGCTTTCTGTTCTTTTCTAACTCTTCCTCTGTTTTATCGTTTGCTCTCTGCTCTGTTCTTCATTTGTGTGTTGTCCTATCCATTTTTTAACTTAGCTTTTACAAATCATACAATGCATGAAAACAATCGGTTTAAAGATACAGAGGTATATAGATTTAAAATACTACACTCCTCTTTCCAGTATTAGCTATTGCTGATATTTTTAGGTTTTGCCAATCTCAATAGCAAAAAGTGGTATCACCTTATTGCTTTAATTTGCATTTTCCTGATTATTTGTGAGAGTAATTTTTCCTATATTATTTATTGGCTCTTTGAGTGTCTTCTGTGAATCATGACTTTATATCCCTTGCCCTTTACAGGCCAATCACTTCTGGATCCACCAGCAAATCTGATTTTCAGAGCTTACATGTGAATATTGAACCCTGGACGTAATCACACAAAAGTGCTTTCACCCTGTTGGGCCTGCCTGGTAACTCACTAGCCTTCTCCAGGGGACATTCTGCCAACTCCTGCCAGCCACCTTCAATAACAATCACACCTTCTGTTAAGGGTCCTTAATTTTTGGTTGCTCCAAAATAGAATGTTTTAAACCTATTGATCTTGGGGCACACTGTGGCCCATGTGAACTTCATCAATATGAAGACAATCACCTGAAGCTCTAGAACTGACTCAAATTTTGAGTAGAATTGGTGTTCACTCGCTTACCAGTAGTATTTGCTTATTGTATAGGAAAACCATACAATTGGGGTTGCCTAGGATAGCCCTCGCTTAGGCAAGTTGCCCTGAGGTCCCATTCAGATAGGATCTCCTTTCACTCTTGAAAGTGTCCTGGTGTGGATGAGAAGTTAAAAGGTCACCCTAACTTTGTGTGGCCTTCAGCAGGTTACTTGGTTTAGGAACCCATTATCACTCAAATGATTAATAGATACTCATATGCTGTGGCACTTTTTAAAAATGAATAGTTCGTGAGTTTTATAAAAGTTGACAATATGGCAGTCTGCAACTAAGGGTTTATGTTAGGGCTAGACTCAGAGAACTAGAGAATTTTTGAGCTGACATTAAAAATAATTTAAATCCATGGCTTTCTGAGGTCATTGAGCCTTTGAAAAGCTGATAAAAACTGCAGACCTTCTTGTAGGAAGATGCACACACATGCATACACACAAGATTTTGCACAACATTTTAGGGTGTCCACAAACTCTCTGAAACTCATTTAGGGAACCCAGATTAAGAACTTCTAGTCTAATTCATATTAGAAATGAAGAAATTGAGATTCAGAGAGGTTAAATGATGTGTCAAAAAGCAGGAAGGGTTAGAAGGAGGAATATGCATAGGGTCCCATGATTTCTACCTTGTGCTTCTTTTTTACTGTCTCCCCTATATGGCCAAGACTATTGTGTCAGTGAGAAATTAAAGCTAAAGAAGAGCTTTCTGAGTGGCACGTTATTAAGAATTTGGAATATTCTGCTTGTTAAAAGCAAAGCATGAGTTGACTCTGTTCTCAGTGACTACTTCTCACATTGTTTATGGAGTTCTCATGAATATTTCTGCTGCAATACCTGCTGGTTCGCAGGTTTTGCTGAATGGACACCACAAACACTCATGTCCCAACGTACTTGCTGCCACACTGTCACGTACATTTACCACTCCGTTCACCAAACACCTGCTGTTCTTTGCAGCAATGTGTCCTTTCAGTCTTGTTTGTGCTCACTTTTATTTCCCTTGCCTAAAAATTCCTACTCATACGTGAAGATGCTTTCAACGGCAAATTCACTTTCTCTTGAGAGTTTTCCTAACACTCAGATCAGGGGTGACAGCTCTTTCCAGGGCAATATCTAATTCTGGTTTGCACACCAGCAACAAGGCCAGTGCTTAGCATATAGAATGTCCTCCAAATATTTGTTGAATGACATAAATGAATAAATCCTCACATACTCTTTATTGCATTTCAACTCATTAGACAAAATCTAAATTAAAAATAGGTATGCTCGCTTCACTTTTATAAGGCTTACTGCTCATTGCTTGAACTTTCTTCTGTTTTACAAGTCAAGGCAACATTTTACAATCCTGACAGTTCTTTTTCACTTTCTTTAGGATTAAGTTAGAAAAACGGCACTCATTTGCTTGCCCTGCAATGCTTACAGTCACAATTTTGGAGGGAGTTAAAAATATTGGTGGATAAATGGCTGCGAGTCCCAGAGGGAAAGCATATGAACTCCTTGCCAGGTTTCTATGGCCTGGGGCACCACAAAAGACTTTTTTTCCTGTTCCCAGGTATCTGTGTCAAAAGAGTTTGCCAAGGAGCCAAAATCTTCATCTGTTTATGGCTTCACAGGCGATGAAAAATGCAGGATCATTAGAAGCTAATTACTGGTTTCATGGCAATATTTATCACAAAAGCTAATTTGATCTTCCAGAAGTCACTTTGGGAGGTAGGTGAGCCCATTACTAAGAAGTATTATAAAGTTTTTTTTTCCCCTTTTTTCTTTGCAAAGTTATACAACTTCACTAACAAACCAAAACGAACTGGGGGAGGCAACAGACTGGCATGGCCTGACATCTCAATGGTTTCCATCTGGCCTAAGTAATTTCTGAAATAGTTTGTTTCAAAAGCATTCCTTTCTACTTAGAGGGAGATGTTTCAAAGACTCAAATATGGAAAATTCAATTGAGTATGCTTCTTTGTGTATCCTGAAGAACTGATTATTTTTAAATGCAGTTAAATAGCTTACTCACACAAAAACGTAAAGATACATTCAAATAGGATCTCAAGTCCTGAATTTCAAGCTCTCTGAACTATTTGCTGACCTCCACGTTTTCCCACTATTGCTTTTGCTTTCTTTGCACATATTGTTGCCTTCTAAATGTGAAGCTCTTTGTATTTGTACTTTATTCATTTATTCATTCAACAAATAGGTGCTGAGGACATAAAGGATTGTATTTCCTGGCTTATACTTTAGTTTTGGAGATAAAATGCATGAGAAAAATGATTAAACAAATTATAAAGCAGAATATATCCCTGAACTAGTGTAGAAGTTCAGAGAGGTAGAGAGAAGTGGAGTCAAAGAGAAAGAATATGGGATTTGGGGGCAGAAATCCTGGGTTTGAGGCTTGACACCACCTCCACACTAAGCCTCAATATCTTCATCTGTAAAATGGGATAGAATCTACTCTAATGATCTCAGGGCTGTTCACTCTAATGAATCCCCAGTCAGGATTCAAAGGGATCCAGGAGAAATTTGTAAAGTAGAAAACTTGCTTCATTATCATAATCTCCTCATCCTCATATCACCTCTTACGCTCATTAGTGTGGTCTAGAAGAAGTCAGGGAAGGCTTCTTGAAGGAGGTGAGAGTGATTGGGAAAGTGAAAAGTGGCAGACTAAAGGCAGGGTTAGCATCTTACGGATGTTATAAAGAAAAAACCCACCGTACCTTTCCATGTTATGCTGGAAGAAAAATCTGTGGCTACTACTTGTTGTAATTACTTGCCTTCTCAATGGTTTTGGCACTAATGCAACTTTACGTGATCTCATATTTCCTATCCTTGCAAGAAGATTTTCCTTTTACATATCTATGAGTGCTGTTAATGAAATTGGCAAAGATGGGTCCATAGTGAGAGACTATTGCAAATCTATTTTCCTAAAGAAAGTCTGGCTGGGCATGCCTAGATTTTTCTTATAGAATAGCTTGTGATTCTCCTGGGTCTTGCTCTGTCTGTCTTTAAACTTTGCTTTTGTTTTGTTGCATCTGCTGATACAAGAGATAAGCTACACAGAACAAGCAGTAGCCGAGGAAGGAGGACGGCCTGGGTCCCAGTTCTGGATTTGCCACTAACCCCCTTGTGTTCTCGGGCAGACCATCTAATCTCTCTGGGTGTGCTCTTAATAAAGGGGTGTGAGATTAGCGGACTTCGAAGCTCTCTTCTAGGTCTAAGCTCTATGAGTCTTTGTTAAGAATCATTATTTGGGTTAAAAGACATCCTAGGAGGGTTTATTTTAACAAAAAATATTGAGGTTGCTATGCCTTTCCTCAGACATTAAGGGGCTTTGGATGTTCACAGGTAAAACCTTGGAGGTCAGGATCTATGTCTTACTACCTTAAACCTCCTGCTGTGCTCAGCCAGGTGCCCAGCACTTAGCAAACATTATGTCTATTGATGGTTGGATGAAAGAACAACTTTCCCTCCAAAAGGAGGCACATTTTCTACAAAGAGAAGCATTTATATCTCACTTTGGAGAGGCTGGTCATTGTGACCATCTTTCACATTACAGAGCAGCTGTAACCCAGCCTGGAACATCCAATTCCTTGACAGCAGGGACCACACTTTATTCATTTTTGCATACCCCACAGTGCCTAGCATGGGGCTTTGTAAATGGCAGGTCCTCAATTAATCTCTACTCATTTGAATTCCGTCATCTCCGCAAAAGACATTTATTTTCATCCAATCTCTCTCACCATTTATTCTGCCAGTCTTGCAAATATGTGAAAAACAAACAAAAAAAGTTCTAAACTTCTGTTTCACTTGTCAAAATACATTGGTAGCATTTATATTTCCAATAAGTTGATCTCATATAGATACTCTGTCCTTTTTAAAACCACTCCTTTTCTATACTCTCCTGATCACAGGAGAAGAAGGGGACAAAAAAAAAATCCTACCTCTAAACTATCTCCTGAGAGCCATGGCAATTCAGATTGCCATGAAAATGAGCTAGAATGGAGTACCAAGGAGGAGAAAGGGGAGTCCTGTTCCATTTGCTGTCTTATTCCAGTTAAGTGTGGGCACCAAATCCTGTGTACTGATTTGCTGTGGGACCTAAGTTCCCACACTGCATGGTGAGGGTGGTCCTCTTTGACCAAATCCAGAGAGCGCCCCCATGAGACGTGCAACTCTCTCAGCACTGTTTGTTCCAGGCATGCAACAGATGGGTAGAACCCAATTGATACAGATGAACAAAGACCCAGTATCTTTAAAAAAAAAAGTCACACACTCATGTCCCTCCTCTGCCACCCCAGCCTGGTCGGTCCGTTCCTGTAAACCCCAACTCTGTGAAGTGTGACACCGTGTGCCAGGTCATCAACATCAGAGGTCCTTGGATTTAGGAGACTCCATCACAGAAATATTTCTCAAATCCATTCTGCTTTCCCAGGAAGAATTTGAGCATCTAGCTCCAGCCTACCTTCCCAGCCTTGCCTCCCAACACCTGGTTCTAGAGCTATGGGTTTGCATATATACATTTTCATGACCTTTGCCTTTCTGTATGTCTCTTTCTGCGAGGCCTTCTTGTCTTGAGGAACTCAACCCGTTGTCTTCTTAAGACTCACCTCTAGTGTGAAGTTTTCCCAGCCCGCCCAGCCTTGCAGACTGTCACAGGCTCTAAGCTTCCTTTGCATCCCAATGCATCACTTTGCTGCAGTGTGAATCATGCTAATCCCGTTGCAATACAATTATTTGTAAACGGCTGTTTCCCACTTAAGGAGGCGCTGGTAGAGGTCAGGTCTATAACTCCATATCTCTACCACTGAGGACTCAAGGGGGGTGTTACACATAGAAGATAATCAATACAGCAATCAATGCGCGGTAAATAAATGATTTGGGGATACCTGGCAAAGAGAGACCGGAAGGAACAGAAATTAGAGAAACTATGGCAGGGACGGAGAAGAGGTTGTTTCTTCTTCAGTGAACTGTATACAATTTTTTTAAAAGTTAAAAAAAAAGTAACGGTGGCCTGGGACTAGTGTGGAAAGTAAAGAGATAGTTGAAAGTGTAATATTCTTCAGAGAAGGCACCTAATGCTGGGCAAGAAAGGAGCAGTAAAACTTCTTTTGTATATTTCCCTTGCAAATGCTTGCTTTTCTTTCTTTTTCCATAATCCTTTGCCATTTGGAGGACACTCGTTAATCTGCAAAGCAAGCCCCCTTTCCAGGCCATTAGTGCCAGGACGATGTGAAATAGCAGCCAGCCTGGGCCATTAGTGCCATGGTCATTTAAAACACCAGCCCGTTCAGGTTATTAGCGAGCCAGGGCAATTTGAGCGAACAACCTGTCCAGGCAATTAATGCCAAGGTAATTTAAAGTGCCACACCATTCGAAGTCCTGTCAATTAGCAAGGAGTCTTCCATTTTACAAATGGGGCATGGGACTCCTTGGGCACATTCAGGGGCCTTCCTTAGGGACAGGGAAAAGTCTGACCACTGAACAGCTCCCACACACGGTCCGTGTGGTCAGTGCTCTTGGCTTCAGGCAGGTTTCTGGACTTCAGACCTATGGGTGGATGTTAAACCAGAAATCTTAGAGATGCTGGCTTCCGTGCCCAGTGGCATCCTGTACAAAGTGTTGGGCTACAGTAAGATCCTTCCCCACAGCATTGGAGCACATATTGTCATGCAGATTGCATGCCCCCCCCCCCCCCCCCCCCGAGAGTCAGAGCACCATTCACCAGCCTCTGTGTGGCCCCAGAGAATGCCAGTGTGTGCCAGCTGCCTGGGTATCACATAGACCAGCCACACTCTTGGCACGCTGGAGGGGGTTGGGTGCCATCTCCCATTTTCTGCAAAATCCAGCCTAGAAGCACAGATGAGCTCTGTGTTCTGGGATGTTCCTGAAGAGATTAGTGTTGTTGTCTGTCACACACGTCATGATTGAATCTGGGGAAGTTTGGGGAAGGCGCAGGGGCGGGCCAGCTGGCTCAAGTGAACCTCTTCTGCCTGCCTGCCTGCCTCCTAGTGAAGTTTTCAGGTGGCTTACTGGAGCTGGCTCGCAGAAACACGGCCCTTCCAGGTCGGCTGCGGAATGCAAGGTCAGGAACCATAAACTGCAGTGTGGGATGAGGGCTGTCGACTTAGCGGAAGGCAGAAAACATCAATCATTTTTATGAGGTGCTTTGACCTTGTGGGGTAGCCAAAACAACTTTGCAGACCCTCAAACATTCTTAAGTTACTTATTATCATTCTAATAATTATTCAGCATGTTCAAAGCTCTTTTGCTGAAACATATCCTGTATAGTCTCTTATTAGTTACCGTGATTAATCATTCCCATTCAGCAGTGGAGTTTAATCCATTAATTTAAAAACCTTTGTTAAACACATGTTCAGGCAACGCACTAGGAACTCTGCAATGGAGTTAAATAGGAAAGGCCTCTGCCTCTAGGAGTTTACAATCTTATTAGATTTCTCTGTCAAATCCTTAGCGGCACTAGTCATAAATACAGATAAATTCCACAGATTTCAGAAGAAAGGTGTCCAAAAAGACATCAGAATTCAGGAAAGAATGACAAGAATTTAAGTCAGAGGATTAGAATAGGGAAGGGGCTGCAGAACAATGCTGTGATGGCTTGAAATATGATCTAAAGCAAATGGGAATTTTTCAGGAGCTATTGAAAACTCAGATCCTGGACTCTGCTCCATAACTATAGCTATTCCAGAGTGTTCTGTGGCAGGGAGGAAGCAAGCTGAATTCCCAGACACAGGGAACTTTCAATGTTTGGTCTTAACTGATATTTCCTATCTATTAGAGAGAGATTGGCAAGTGTTCACATATAGATAGAGCCTTTGGACTGTTTGCTCATAAACAATTAGGATTTTGTTCAATCAGTTCATTATGAAGACAATGAGGCTGTGAAAACTGTGTTTTCTCAATATCCTACCCACTCTTTTCCATTTTCCTTCAAGGTCAAGATCAAATGCCAGCCCCTCCTTGAAAGTTTCTTAAATCTTCTTCTAGGAACTCATATTACTTTGTAATTTCATTATGGCAGTGATTTCTTTTTACCTTGCATTACATCTTAGATTGATGGAAACCAAACAGATGGAGATGTTTCTTACTGTTTTATACATAAACCACTGCATCCTACAAAAATTCCAATGTTTTCAAACAGCCACATTTCTCAAACTGCCACTTTCAGCCAGAAATATAAAAAAATTTGGTCAAAATATGTCTTGGTTTCCTAGTTACAGTCTAGGATCTTTAACTGTAGTTATTTACAAATATGTTTCCACTTTGAATAACTTCCATAAGGGCTGTGATAGGTATTTCTCATCTTTTATTATCTCACAGTATTCCTGGCGTTGTGCTCCACACATAGAAGTTATTAAGGAAATTTCTGTAATATTGAATTGAATCTGCTTTCTATAACTTGTATATTAAATGCAACAAATTCAAACAGGAAATGGCTTTATTTTTCTTCAACCTAATATCTTTGGGCAAAGATCCCTTTGCTGCATCTCTGTAGGTTCCCGGAGAGAGCCAATGTCTTCAAAGTCACTTTCATTCATAAGAAAACTCCCATTTTGATAGCTAAGATTCACATTCGGTTATTAAAAAGTTCAGCATAATCAGATTTAAAATTTCAATCTCACATCCAATTAAAAAATTCTCCCTTTTCCTCTGCTCAAGCCTAACCCATGGTTGGGAGACCCGCAATGGGTCTTTTTGACTTTAGACTAAATTCTGTGACAATCTATAATCCAAATGGAGAGGAAAGAGACATCTTGGGCACATAATGTAACATGCATGGGTCTACTTCCTTCTTGTGGACAAAGATTAAAGTTTAGTTTAAACTATTTTCAACAGCTGAATTTTTCGTGGGTTTACAATGTACTGATGACTGTGGTAACATTCACGACTTTAACCAACCAGGCACCAAATCCAAATATTATTGCAGTGGGGAGTAGAAGTATCCTTTGCAGAGAAGAGGCTAATAAAATTTTTGCTTTGCATTCTGAATTTATAATTAGCATCTGACAATCCCCTTGGAATTATAACTCTTGCATTGTTACAAACTAAATAGCTACACTTGTCTTGTTAATAAAATCATAGTAACTGAGTAGCATTTTCATTAAGACAGGAGTGTGGTTCATTTTGAAGACAGGTAAAAAAACAACGTGGAGATACCCTAGAAACTCTGATTTTTCATTCAGGTTGCACAGAACCCATATTAATGGGAGATTGTTCTGAACAAACATCTCAGCAAGTCACATGTCTTTGCCCCCTTGTGGGTCAGTACTACCTGCATCCTTGCCTTGGGGGGTTCTTCAGTTTCTGGGATGCCTCATTAGCTGGCAAAGTAGCTCCACATATCTATTTTAGAGACCTACTTAACATTCCTCAAGTACGTAGAACTGCCCCAGATCTGACAGTATGCTCGAGTAGAGGTGGACACAGACAGAGCTTCACCGAATATGTTCTCTCAACCACACTGAATAATTTAAGAAACTGCCCATGTGTACACCAAACAAAGCACAGATAATAACAGATCCCTCGTGATCTAATAAAGCCCGATGTAGAATCCAGAATCAAGGTTTGATATGGAGTCTTCTTCTCCGAGAATGAGCAGAATGAACTAACTGTCCTACAAGGTGGTGATCAGGAGTAGATACAGCCATGATAGGTGTGCTCCTGAGTACCACCTTCAGAGATTGCTCTAACTCCACGTGCATTCCCTGGACCCCTGTACCTTGTAACAAGGCTGAGGTTTTGTGGTTGTGTGGTAGGCTTTGTATGAAGATGGTGGAGCATCTTGGCAAGCTGTACACATCTGAACAAGTGCTCCCTTGTCCTGAAGTGTGAAGATTAAAGGGTAAGTAGCACCTTTGGGTGTATAAGAGCCTTTGCATACATTTGCACAGACCCTTAGCTTCAAGTAAAATTAGGCAAAGATAAAAGGAAACTAGGTCATTGGCCAGTTTGTGTTTCATGAAGGCTAGAATATCATTCCAAGACTCTAACACCATGCTTCTTCGAGCGATAGACATCATCAGAATATTTGGTGGCATTTACTGAGCAAGGTACCCAGCACAGCACTAAGCCAGAGGGGAACAAACATGAGTTGTAGTTTCTACCCTCCAGAACCTCAAAATCTGTCCATTATTTTACCATTTTCTTGGCAAATATTTCTTTATTATCATAAAGATGCTGAAGGGATAAAGAAAGATAAATCAAGTAGATGCTGCTTTCATGGTGTGATGGAAAGAGCTTTGGAGCCACTCAGGCCTGGATTTGAATTGTGATGCTGCACTTACCATCTCTGTGGCCTTTGGTAAATTAGCCACCCTCTCTGAGTATCAGCAGCCTCAGCTATATTAAAGGGGTGATGCCGACCTTTTGAATTTGCTGATGGTGGAATGAGACCCTGTCCATGAAACACCTAGCTTGGTGCCTGGCACGTAGCAGGTGTGTTGTAGGTCTGATTCCCCAGGAAACAGATGCTAAGGTTCTGGGATTGGCGTGCAGATGGGTGCTGGGAAGTGCTCTCAGAGGAAGTCCTCAGAGGAGGCAGGACTGGGCTGAGGGAGGAGCTGACTTGCAGCAGAGGGCCTGGTCCTTCCCATGGAAGCTCCAGAGCTAGATGGCCCTCCAGAAACATTTTGAGTCAAGGGGGACTTTATCCTTCTTCCCCTTGCATTGCCTTCCCGTCTTCAGGGAAGAGGTGTAACCTTGGGTGAGGCAGCTTCTATCAATGGAGGGCAATTCCTGGGGTGGGATGCAGCTGTGTGCAATAGGCAGGCAACATCCCATCTGCCCACAGGCAGGATCCCGGTGGAGCAGTACGACATCCTTCTCCTCTTTGCAGAGTTCCAGATGTCCAGAGCTCAGTGGAGGAGATGAGGCAGGAGCATAAACCCTGCTGAGTACCAAGTGCATGTGTCTCAGAAGAAGCACAGACACAATGTTATGAAGGTCAGAGAAATGAGTGAGGGCTTTTAGTTGGGGCCACTCCCAGAAGGCTTGAGAGTTAGGCTCTTGAAGCATGAAAAACAGTGTAAGCAAGTATTTCATCATGTGTGGCACAGATAAGAGTGCTGGGTGATGTCAGAGGAAAAGGAGTCCAGGAAATGCCAGAGAAGTTGAGGAAAGTTCTGTGGCAGTGTGTCTGTGGATCAACTCATCAGACTCCTTGGCTGTGCTTGTTAACCATGATGGTCTCAGGATCCAGTGGGACCTGCTGGGTCTGAATTGGGAATATGCATTTTATAAGCCCACTAGACAATTCTGATGCATGCTGAAAGCCTGGGAACCCTGATTAGCAGCTTCAACTCATCTTAGTCTTACTCATTCTTTAAAACGCAGGTCAAGTCCTGTCTCATTTAGTTGTTGAACACTTGTGACAATCAAGATGCTGTACTCAGACAGAGCAGTACTCTAGATTCTCTGTCCCCAGGGCCTCCCGACCTAATGGAAGGGCAGGAATGTAAACAAATCACGTGGAGTAAGGATTTGCAAGTGCTGTTTCCTGGGAAGATGGCTTTGGAGCCATGCAGACCTGAGTTATTATTCACCAGTTTACTAGCAGTGTGGTTTGGACAAGATCCAGAACAAAAGTGGGATATTAGCTTTAGATAATAGAAGAATCTCCAATTCCTCTCAGATGGAGTGAAAGAAATATTTCTAAATCCTCTTTGCCTCACCTACAAGTGCTAAAACATGAAGAAATGTAAACTTTTCAAGACTAAATTGTTTATCCTAGAACCCCTTCTTCCCACCCACAAAGACACTTAGCCCCTAATTATTCTTCCAATTATTCTGTAGTACCACCTAAAGGATAAATTCACTTATGGCCTCTGACAGTCTACAGGGTACTCACTATTTTCCTCCTGTCCTCCTCTCTTTGAAGAGGTCCAGGGCCTGTCGGGCCACTCCAGGAAGGCTCACCACTGCTACTGTGGCCAGCCCAGGTGCTGCCAGAGCTGTAGACCTCAGCATTCCCGAGAGAAGCCAGGCAGCTCCATACAGAGGAAGAGGGAGGATGGCCTGTTCCTGTCTCTAGGTCATACCCTGTTTGGGCCCAAAGAAACCGCTTATGTCCAGAGTCTTATAGTCTCCCGTGAACAGTTTCTGGTATTTACTTTTGCCTTAAATCTGAAAGACTCTCAAAATCATAGTTCTGCCAGTTTCTAGCTCTCATACATCTAAGCACAGGGGCTCAAACTCAGTCCAAAAGCCATGTAGGGAATAGAGACTGGATTGTCCTCATTGCTGTCCTCTTCCCTCAGCTGAAATGTATTCCCAGAAACAACAGGGTCCCTTGGTACTATTATTTAGCCTGTTCCTCTGCTCCTGGTAGCAACAGTGTCTTGGAACAGCTTTATTTTAGCAGAATCTTTTTGCCTTACTTTTGCACTGCTAAAATGTCCATTGAGGCACTTTTCCATAAACCATATTGGTGGTCTGCAGATCACAGAAGAAGGGGCCATTGATTCCAACTTGGGGCAACCAAGGGGGCTTCAGGGAGGCAATGCACTTGATCTGGAAATAGCGGGCCAGGCAGGGAGGGGGTGGAGAGGCAGCTCAGCAGAAGCCCTGCAGTCTGAGAGCCCCAGTTCAAATTCTGTGCTGCCTCTGTCCAACCGCATGGAGTCCATGGCTCCATCTCCAGTGAAGCAGACAGCTACTCAAACTTCAAAATAAGAGATTCTCTGGTTTCTATCATCCTTATAATGATTTATACCATTCTGGGGCCAATTCAGAGCTCAAGGTTCCTGTCCTTCCCCTCCTTTCAGCTGTTAAGGGAGAAACTCCTCCCTCCCGTCTAGGAAGTTGGAACAGAGTGCCAATGTGATGGCTGCAGTGGAAGGTCTGGTCTCACCTACCATTGTGAGGATCACGACTGCTTTATTTGCTACAGAAGTAAAGTGAGGAAAAGTTTTAAGGTTATGGGGCAATTTATACTGGGGCATACTCTGTAAGTAATAGCAATCATCATCACAAAAGCTAACACTTATTGCATACTTATTATAGAAAAAATACAGTCTTAACTGTGGGTTAGATGAGATGATGGCTTATCTCACTAAGCTCGCAACAATATTAAGAGATATATATTATCATATTCCTTCTTCCCAAAGAAATGTAAATTCCACGAATGCAGGGACCTTGTTTATCTTGTTTTCTGTTATATCCCTAGGACTAAGATGAATACCTGACACATAGATACTTGCTATGGTCTGAATGTTTGTGTCCCCCCCAAATTCACAAGTTGAAATCCTAACCCCCGAGGTGGTAGTGTTAGGAGGTGGAGCCTTTGGGCGGGGATTAGGTCATGAGGGCAGAGCTCTCGTTAATGAAATTAGTGCCCTTATAAAATAGATCCAAGGGAGGTCATTTGCCCCTTCCATCATGTGAGGACACAGCAGTAAAGTGCCATCTGTGAACCAGAAAGCAGAGTCACCAGACACAAAGAAGTCTGCAGCTACCTTGATCTTGGACTTCCCAGCCTCTGGAACTGTGGAAAATAAATTTCTGTTGTTTATAAGCCACCCAGTCTGTGGTATTTGGTTACAGTAGCCCGAACAGAATAAGACAATACCCAAATGGTATTTGTTAACTGGATAAATCATTGTTCATGTCTTACAGATGAGGACCCTAATGTTAGAGGATTTAAGTGACTTGGCCCTAAGCAGCCTGACTCAAAGGCTGGTACTCTCTGCCAGTCACTAGACCACTGTGCACATTCTTGAGCTTGAAGGGTAAGTGGAGGCTGACAAGTCTGGGGTAAGATTTTAGAACAGCTGGTATGGGGAGCAGGAGAGGAGGGCGGCCCGAGAGTAATGAAAGAATTGCTTCAGATTTGAAAGCCCAGCAGACATTGACATCTCTGTCAATGAACAGTTGTAAAAGAGACAGCAGTTCATTCAGAATTCCCCTGGTTAACCCTTGGAAGAGTGAGGCTTACATGTGTGTGTGTGTGTGTGTGTGCGTGCGTGTGTGTGTGTGTGCGCGCGTCTGCACTGAGAGAGAGGGAGGAGAGGCGAGGGAAAGTAGCGGATGGAAGCACCGCATTGATTGTTAGGTTGACAGAGTACCAAGCAACAAGCTTTCTGACAGAGCTCTGCAGAAACAAAAATATAGTCAGCTATGTGAGCTCAGCGATGGAAGAGCCAGGATTAAAATATATATCCAAGGACCCCCCCAGCTTTGGGGGGAAGATAGGTCTCTTCTTATCATTTTCTCAAGCAGACATTGCATTTCCCAATCAGACTTGACCACAGATTGTTTTTTACATGGAGTACCTTGTAGGACCAACGTTCCAAATGGTAAAATACACCCACCAGTGAATGGGGAAGTATGTAGCAAGGGAACCCTCTCCCTTTATAGGTATCTACGCTTAGCATCAGTATGATTCTCTCCACCACTGCAAGCTTGTTGAGGGCAGGGATGGGTTGCATTTATCTCTCAGAACGATTCCTAGTGAGCTGTAGCTGTTCAGTAAAGCATACATTCCACTAACCTGCATCAGTACCTGGAGCTGACTGTGCAGCATCTGTGTCTGCAGGACAGCCATGGCTGGGCACCCCGTCTCCTGGCGCCCCTCCTCCCTGTGCAGGGACCTGGGGAACAGCAACAGTGCTTCAGAGGCATGGCCCTGTCTGAGTACTCCTACGCTGCCTGGCCCAGTCCCCAGTGCAACACTGACCGGAAGAATAACTGTGCTTCCTACATAACATGTCTTCAGATGTTCCTTCTGAAGCTTTGACTGAAGATTTTGTAACCACTCTCCAGAGCAGCGGTTCTTTAACCTTTTGTCTCTCCCACACCCCTGCTTTCTTTCTTAACTTTGGTCTTCTTCTCACTTACCTTGTGTCCCTTTCCACATCTGTTTCTGGCCTTGTTGCTGTTTTCCCTGAGGCGGCTGTAGCGAAGTGGTGTGAGCACCCTACTTGAGGTCAGAAGGCCTGCGCTTCGCTCTGCCCCTTCGCTTTTGTACGTCCACTAGGAAGTTGTTCAGCTTCTTGAAGCCTTATTTTCTTCTTCCACTAAGTGAGATGATCCGTAGAGGTATCTAACTCTACCTTCATGACCTGTGGAGTTGTGAGCTCAAATAGGTCAATGTTTGTGAAGCTTGGCAGATACAAAGCACAATGTACATATTAGGCATTACTATTACTTCCTCTCTGTAGTTTTTCTTCCACGTACTTTCTCAAAGAGCATGCTTAAGGATACTAGAAAAGTACACAAAGAAAGGACAGGACAGAAATTAGAATGTTGCTAGGGAAAATGCTTAGGATCTCAGAGAGAGACGCAGCTCGTTGGGGGGCTAAGCCCAAGTAAGGCTCCTTCAGAAACTGGATCAAGCTATGCACATTTATTTAGGTGGCATTTCTTTATACATTTATGGGCTTCTGAGTATAAATAAATATATAAAGGTATTATGAACTTGACCAGCACATGTTAAAATATTAATTTAGTCAAGTTCATAATACGTTTTGTAAGATGAGGAAGGGGTAGGGGAGAGAGGGGGAAGAGGGAGGGAAGAGGCAGGAGGGAGGGAAGAGGGTCATTGAAGGTCAGTGCACGTGCGAAAGAGGAACAGGGGAGAGGGAAGGGATGGGAGGGAGAGCCCCGGCTCTGCAAGCTCCAGTGGCAGGACCGTCACCAGCAATAGAGAGCACAAGTCCTAGAGAGGTAAGAAAGCTGCCTGAGTAGGTGTCGGACATGGGCATTAGGCCTGTGCAACAGGCTGGATATTTAGAAAGTGAAGAGTTCCAGCCCCTCAAGTCTGGATTGAAAACACCCGGAGTCCAAGGTGACCAAGAACTGAGCTAAGGAGCAGGCTGGGTTCCCTCTCTCCTGACCGCGAAGGCAACGTCTAGGCTGTGGGGCCACCGGTGACCCTTCCCTCTCCTCCACCCACTCCTGGAAGGATTCATGAAGGTGGCTGAGGCCAGAAGCCCTCAAGCATTTACCTGATAGAGGAGGCTCAGTGACTGAAAGCGGGTTAGCAGTCCAGTCTCACTGTGTGCTGAGCGGAAGGAAGGTACAGTATAAGGCTACCATGTGGGCAGGCGGCTAACAGTGGCCTAAAGAGAAGTCAGTACCCAGTGGCCTTGGTACATCCACGTAAGGTTTAGGGGGAGTGAAAGACGTGCCGGGCCACAAAGTCTGTCTTTCTAGCCTTCTGAGATTCCTTTAGTCGCCGTCACTCTGAGGTCTCCTGTTGAGATGTGGGTTATATATATTTTTCCTGCCATGAGGCCCCCTGTTGGAGTGTAAGTAGGTGACCTTGAAAGGAAAGCACACTAGTCTATGATGACCTATTACTGTTTTAGGATGGCTCCCTTTCCGACAGGTGAGCAGCATAGCCGGTGTTCAGGCGCTCGGACCCAGGAGTGTAGACTTCTTGTGAGTTCAGGGCCCAGCTCTGCGGTTCTGAGTTGCCGAGCTCGGGAGATCTGCTCCACTTCTCGGGGTCTCGTTGTCTCCATCCCTAAAGTGAGTCTCAAGTCTGTGACTCTCTGGTATCAGCTCGGTAGTTGCCTGTGTCATTCTGCCAATGCTCACAGAGTAGGAGATGACGATTCACTGGGGCTTGTCCCAACCATAGTAAGAATGATGGCCTCACTGCTGCTTCATTTGTCACTGTTGGAGCCTCAAGGAGAAATGCTTTTGACTTAAGGACTGAGAAAACCCAAAATGTCCTTAGGTATTAGGGTGTTATTGATGGCTCATTGGTAATATCCCAGGAGTAGGACTGAAAAGAATTTATTAAACCGTGTTCCATAATATAATAGGATTCCAAATTTAGAAAGTGTGTGTGCTCTTTCTCTTTCCTTCCCTCCCTACGTGTGTGTGTATATCCTACCTAATCAATCTATCCACCCATCTATTGTAATCTCATAAACCATTATAATCCATTGTAATCTTGTACTTATTCATGTCTTTGTTGTATTAATACCTATCTCCCCTACCAGATGGGATACCAAGTCAGCTCTGTTTAGAACAATGCCAGGCACAGTAGGTGCTCATAACATCGTGCTGAATAAATGAGTGGTCCGCATATACCCTGTTACTGAGTCTTGGTCACTGTTCGTTCCTGATGGCTCTCTCCTTGCCGGCCCTTTCTTGTACTGCAATGGCCTTTTAATTTTTAATTTTTTACTGAAATATAATTCACATACCATAAAATCCACTAATTTAAAGTGCACAATTCAGTGGTTTTGAGTATATGCACTCAATTGTACAACCATCACCTCTATCTATTTCTGGAATATTTCCATCAACACCAAAAGAAACTCCATACCCATGAGCAGTCGCTTACCATTCTCCCTTCTCCCCTGCCCCTGGCAGCCAGCAATCTACCTTCTGTCTCTATGGACCTGCCCATTTGGGGGATTTCAAACAAGTGGAAGCATACAGTGTGTGGTCTTTTGTGTCTGGCTTTTACATAGCATGTTTTCAAAGTTCATCCATGTTGTCACATGTATCAGCACTTCATTCCTTTTTATGGCTGAATAATGCTTCACGGTATGAATATACCACATTTGGTTTATCCGTTCATCAGTGGATGGACATTTGGGCTGTTTTCCCTTTTTGGCTATTACATATAATGCTGCTATGAACATCCCTCTACAAGTTTTTGTGTGGACATGTGTTTTCAATTCTTTTGTGTATATCCCTAGGAGTAGGATTGCTGGCTCATTGTTTCGTTTATTTTTGTAGGTGCCTTTCTAGTTCTTTGTTTTGGTTCACTATTTTTTCTTTCTGTTTTCCTTTGGTTAGAACATTTTGTTTTCATTTTACTGTAGAGGCAAGGATCTCAGTCATCAACTGATTGTCCTTGCTGTGTATGTGGGCTAGCTGACTGCAAATCGGGCACATTGGACTCACTGAATTATTTCTCTTCCACAGGCAGCCGTCTGTTGCAACCATGGCTGTACCTGAGTGTTGGGAGCAACACAGACGGGCTACTCATTTCCTTCCCTACCACTTCTTGTTACCTCATTTGTTCTCAGCAAATCCCGAAAGAACATTCTTAAAGATGGCATATCTTAGTGAAAAACTCATGGACTAGCCCTATTTCACAGGATAAGGATGGGGATGCTCACTTTTGCGTTACAGAGAGGTGATCTGGAATCTTGAAACTTCTTTCCCACGAGAGCAATAATGGAGGAAATCAGGGGTGGGTTTGACTGGGTGTGCTGACCATCAGAATACTTCTTGGCTGTCAGCAAGTCCAGTGTTGTGCTGGGGAATGATAATGTCTGATGCCCAGATAAAAGGTTCCAATCAATGAGAGGAAACTTGTCTATGCAATGGAAAACATTTCACTGGGTCTGACAGAGGCAGGAATGCAAAGTCATAAAGAAAAGAACAAAAATTTTGCTTGCCAATTCCCTGAAAGGCCCCTTTTAAGCATCAAGATTCCTAGAGCTGTGGGGGTGGAGGGGTGGAGATCTCAGATGTCATCCAAGAGGTTATTAATGTTTCAAAGATTGCAGAATCATAAAAGTTAAATATGGAGAGAAGCTATTAAGCCTTCTAATCCCTCAACTGCCAGTACCCACCTCTTCCTCCTTCCTGTCTGACCATTCAGGTAGGTTATCAGGTCTGGTTTAAAACAGTGCCCATGACTGGGCTTCTTCCTTTGCTGCAGATGTCTCTGGTGAGATTTGACGGGAAGTTGGCCAAAGCTGTTTCCTAAATCAGGGACATGAGAGGCAGAAGTGCGGGTGATCTACTGTGAAGCTCCAAAGCAAGGCAGTACCTGCTGGAGGAGGAGAAGCTGGAATCCATGGCTTCAGAGACGTCAGAGGCAGACAGCGAATGGGGCGTCTCTGATTGACTTTGGAGCTGGTCTTTCCTTGCTTGGTCATAATTGAAGTAGGTGCCTAACCCCATGGTTTGATTTGAGATGTGCCTGGAGGCCCTCCTCATCCTCTCCAGCTTATGCATGTCTATCAAAAGCCCAACATTAGTAACTCTTTCCTTTGGGTTAAGATACGAGTCCCTATTAAAATGAAACACTCCTGGGAAAAAGAATACATTAAATCTGATAATCATTCACCTCAGTATATATTGAGACATCAGATTCTTTCCAAACAGCAGCTCCTGAAGACAAATTTTGATGAGACTAGGGTGGGAGCAGGTGGTAAGGTGGAAAGGAAAAGTCAACTTTACAGCAGAAGCACATTCTCTGGAAAGTTTGCGTCTCTGGGTGGCAGAAGGTACATGTTGGGAAGGAAGCTCCAGCAACGTGAAAGGCAAGTCCATGCTTACCTGCAGTATCATGTTGACTCTGGCCAGTTCTGCAGTCGAGTCTCAGACTCCTGCACATCACGCCCACCACTGCCAGCTGGTCTACGGTGCACCCTAAGGTGAATGGACACTGAGGCTGACTTCCTGTACATCCTTCTGTCCTGACCCAGCTGCCCTCTGCCTGGCCAGAACAGTGCACAGACAACATCAAAACAACTGTGTACCTCCATTTCATTTGGAACTCTGAGTGAATTTCCAATTTACTTCATACTGCTGATGGTATAGCAGGAATCTGGGTCTACAGACAGTCAGAGCTGCAGCTACCTCTTTATCCAAATATGTGGCAGGCAGTATAATCCATCTCCCCATTCCCAATGCATCCATGTCCTCATCCCCAGAACCTGGGGACAATTATATGGCAAAAGGGACTTAGCAGATGGAATTAACTTAAGGGCTTTGAGATGGGGAAAAGTAACCTGGGTTATCCAAGTGGATCCTGTGTAATCACAAGGGTCCTTCAAGGTAGTCAGAAGGAGACATGATCGTGGGAGAAGGGCCAGAGAGAGGCAATGGCTTTGGAGATGGAGGAAGGGACCACAAGCCAGGGAATGGAGGAAAAAGAGGAAAAGGATTCCCCCCTAGAGCTTCCAGAACAAAACACAGCCCTGCTCACACCTTGATTTTAGCCCAGTGAGACCTGTGTTGGATTTCTGAACTACAGAACTGCAAGATAATAAATCTGTGTTGTTTTAAGCCACTAAGCTACAGCAGCAATAGAAAATTAAATACCATTAGGAATATTGAGATGAGTTAATCTATCCAAGTCCCTCATCCCTGTTCTCCTTGGTCACTTCCAAAATGAAGACTCTCTCGCCATCTCCCCCATTAGACATTCATGCCCGTTTAACTCCCCTCTGCCTCTCCCAACTCATCCACCAAGACTTTTCCACTCTGCTCTTTGAACCCCCTTTCAATAAATTAACAGATACCATGTATTGAGCACTTATTTTCATATATTATCTTATTTACTTTTCATACATCATAACACACTTGGGTTTTACATTATGGAATCCAAGGCTTAGAGTGGTCAAGTTCCTTGCCCAAGGCCATGCAGCAGGGAGTGGCGGAGGTGGGGCTGAAATCCAGATGCCCCCTGTGTTCTTGGCCTCTATGCCAACGCTTCCCAAAGGGCAGGCCATAGGATAATAGGACCACAGGGTATGAATGTGGCAGAAGGAAAGAGGATGCTGTGGCCTGTTGTCCAGTTCTAACGTTCTATTTCCTCATGGCTGTCTGCTGAGGCCCAGGCCACCCTTGGGCTCCTAATTCACAGACTCTTATCTGCTCTACCACCTGCCATCCTCTTGGGGATTTTTTGTTTGTGCAGTAGACCCATCTGGCCTTCTTGCTTCATAATCCTCTCCTCTGGCACCTTTGTCCTCCCGCCACATTGCTAACTAACATACCCAAGACAGATCCGTTTCTGAAATGCCAACCTCCAGTGCCCAGCCCTCTGCCTAGCCTCCTTTCTCCTCCCAGCTTCCTCCTTCCCGTGTTCCCTCAATGCCTGCTCTTCCCCAAGGCCTTCGATTCCTTAACTCTCTCTCCTTCCCAAGCCTACCAGGCCCACCCTGGCTTTCCTAGATGCACATTAGAATCATCTCGAATCATTTCTCTCATTTCAAACTGCTAAACACAGAAGCTCAGCGGTGGGGGAAGGTGGGCAGGCATTGGTATTGGAACCTCCCCAGGTGATTCTCTCCAAGAAACCAATTTACAGCCAACCTTTAGGCTCATATACTTTTTCCTGTCCCTTCCTGTTCTATCAGCCCGTCCCTCTATGATACATCTTCACCTGTTCTTCCTGTAGGTTCTTGCCCTTGCACCTGCAACTATGACCATGGTGGAGCCTCTCCTAGGTGTCTCCCTATGGCCCCAGCTCTCTCTTCCTCTCCTTATGGGCAGACTTCTGCCTTAAGATGTCAATTTCCTATTTAATCCTCAGTACACGCGTTCTGGCTTCTGCCTGCCCCACCCCTCCTAGCACAAATGACCTCCTAATTACACAGCCCAATGGGTGATTTCCAGCCTTTGTTTTAATGTGCCTCTCTGCTGCATTTGGCACGAGCTTCTAAATATGTCTCAAATCATTTCTTTTCTTTCTGTTCCTGTGGCCATGTGAGGCCCTCTTCAAATCTCCTCTGAACTGGTGTAATAGGGCCCCTCATGGCTTCCTACTTTACCTTTACCCACCCCTTCCTTCTGCAATTAAAGCTATTTTTCTAAAAAAAAAAAAATTCAAACTACCCGTTTTAAATCTCCATGCTTTCCATAGCCAAACCTTAGCACAGCTTTAGCCATGGACCCCCTACCTGCTAAGCTTATTCCCCACACCCCTCTGCCTCCTGCATCCACCCCTACCTAGCTGCTCACAGTTCCCTAAACAAGCCACACCTCGCAGTTCCTAACACCCCCCCTCCCCCCCCACCCCCCCCCCCCCCCCCCCACCCCCCCCATTTTTCCTCTTTCCATCTCAGCTCAAAGCCCTCCTTTGGTGAAGCCTTTCCTGACTGCTCCAGGCACAGTTCCTTGTTCTCCTCTTTTTGATTCACACGCAATTGTAGGGCTCCTCACATTGCACATTTGTGATTTCTTTACACATCAGCTTTTCCCACAAGATCACAGGCTCCTCTAGGGCAAAGGAGGGGGTTTAATCATTCTTAGTCAATAAATATGTAATAAATGAATATATAAATGGGCAGGGTATCCATGGAGACTGGACTGGAAAGTAAGGACGTGACACTCATTGACACAGGAGACCTGCCACAAAAACGTGGACAATCTCTGCCTTCTGGGCTGCATTCTCTGATTGGCATTTAACCTGTTGGCTTCCGTTAGGTATACCTGATTTAGAGAAACGGTACCTCTTTCTATGCACGTCTGTTTCCTTTGATAGCTTGTAATCAAGGTATCACTTAGCTTCTTCCGGCTTCTACCTCTTTACTTTTCTCCTTAAAATCCGATTTTGAAAAGCAGGTTGAGGAGTTCAGCTGTTGAAAGATCTTCATTGATTTATTTTGCCTTCCTTATTTATTAATGGGACCACTTTCTCTTTGATATTTCTTTTTCTGTCTGATGTATCTGTGAAAGCTCTGCTCCTTCCCCTTAGCGCGACGCGCTAGGTCAGCCCAGCCTTTGGGTGTCCTCCTTGCACCTGGTCTTTTCCACCCATTCCGACTCTAGCTGAGATACTTTTACGTCTCTCGCCCCGAATCCCTTTGTCCAGCAAAATTGCCAAGAGATCTTAAACCTTCGTGTTGATCCTGGGAGAAATCGAACTGCTAACTTCCTAATCCTTGCATTTTGCTCCTTTCAATGTGACCTCGACTCTCGATCAGCACAGGGGCTAAGGCGCGGTCCTGGAGCCAGGTTGCTGGGGTCCAAATCCCACTTCTCCCACTGACTGACTGTGCAACCTTAAACTCAGATTACCTACACTCAAACTGCTTGGCCTTAGTTTCCTCTTCTGCAAAAAATGGGCTCAATAATACTACCTTCTGGGGTTGTTGTGAGGACTAAGTTTATTGACAGCTGTGACATAGTGAGAAGAGTGCCTGGCACAGAGCCTTCCGTGGGTAGCAATCCTTTCCAGTGGTTCACCTTCACCTCCTCCCTCACCTCCTTCTTGCTTCTCCGGTTGGTTAGCATGAAGCATTCAGGCATCGATTCCTCTGGGTAGAACATTTTTCTAGGTACTATATATATAATCAGAGGATGAATACGATGTAAGCAAAAGCCAGACCCTGTTTACCAACTTTGGGGCTTGTAACAAAAGAGAACTGAGTATGACCTTTCATCAAGTGCTTACAGGGCTGGGCAGTGTGACACGTGCTTTACACAGTTTATTATGTATCATTTCTTCTTTACAGCAATCATTTAAGGTTGAAACCATATCTCCATATTTTATAGAGGAAGGAGTTGAAATTTAGTAAGGTTAAAGTTCTGCCCAATGTCACATAGCGGCAAGTGGCAGAACTGGAATTAAACCCAGACTCGCCTGGCCGGAAAGCCCGTGCCCTTCACCACATGGTTCTACACCGTCCCAAGTAAAAGAGTGTTGTTATTATTCTGTGATCTGATGTAAAGCAATTTCAAGAAGAAGGAACTGGAGCCAGGCATACCATTGTTCTAGTGTACGTGAGAGGCAAAGAGGGCTCAGACAAATGGGTGACTGCGAAACTAAGATAAAAGGGTGAATCTGGGAGTAAGTACGTTTCCCCCTGCCCTGCAGGTGGCAGGGGCGTTGGGGTACAGCAAAAACCACCCGGCACAGGGCCCTGACATTTTACAGTTGCTCAGTGCGTGCTTGCTGGGTGAACACATGAATGCAAGAAATTCAGCCAGGGTGGGGCTGAGCTCACCTCAGGGGGACTCTGGCAGGGGAAGCTGGGCAGGAGGTCCCCCCCGCCACCTGCGCCAGAGCAAACCAGGCCTCTGGTCCAGGGCAGGTGCAGGAGGCTACGCGATGGGGCAGCAGGAGGGGCTAGTGCCTGGATGAAGGAGAGAAGGGCTTGGGGGGCTCCCAGGAGCTGCTTGGGAAAGGCATGGCTCCTTAGGAGGAGTCCCGCAAGGCCACACCCTCCACTTCCTTCCTTGGTGACAGTGGGCCCAGGGCAGCTTCAGTGATCTTTGTATTCGCCCCATAAGGTCTGGGTGAACGCCGAGGGGCAGGTGGCTAACCTGGGCCACCCCACAATGCAAGGGCACGTCTGATTCTGCCCAGAATTTAGAGGGCTCATCTGAGGTGGCCAGGTAACCCACGGCGGGGAGTGGGGGATTGTTAACAGGGGGACTCTGGGAGTCCCTCCAGAATACAAACTCCTTGCTGTGACCTGTTGACACTGTGGGACACTGACCTCTAACCCTTCCCACTGGCCTCTTTCCTGTCCTTCAGGAGAGGCAATACCTTTTTGTCCCAGGTCTTCGCGCTTGCTATTCTGCTGGCCTAAAATTATCTTCTCTGCCTCCCAGAAAGGCGGGCTCCTTTGTCTAATTCTAGTCTCAGATCTAATGTCTCCTCCCAGGCGGGCTCCGCTCAGCACCCCATCTAACACACAGACATGCTCAGCGCCAGTCTTTGCCCTGTCACCCTGTTTTGTTTTCTTTCTAGCGTTTGTTGTTATTTCAAAGTGCCTGCTTTGTTTGTCCACTTGCTGCTTCTGCTTTTTCCATAAGCTTAAGCTCCATAAGAGCGGAAGCTTTGTCTGATGGGCTCATGGTTATGCCCCAGTTCTTAGAGAAGTGCTTGGCCCATAGTAGTTGCTCAGTAAACATCTTTGCAACAAATGCGTGACTCTGAGCAACACTCTTAATGCACGAAACTCACCTTTGCATGAACACACCCAGTCTCTGTTGCTGTAACACTTCCCTGGTTTCTGGTTCAAAATTCCAGAATGCAGTTTTATAAATGTGAAACAATGGAATTTAGTTGAATGTAATGCCAGGAATAGAGCTGGATTTTCTTAAGATCACAGAAGGGAGAGTAACCCACATGATTTTAAAATGCTACAGAATAATTTACTATAAAGTGCAAAAGGCATGTTACTGAGCAACACTTTTGTAAATATTATATTTTCTTATTTCTATATTTAATACAGAGAAAAGACACCTGATGCTTGTTTGGGATTCAACACTTAAAATGTTCAAAACTGAAAATCGGTTAGAGAAATGTAATCCTGCCTGTTCATTTGGAAATGTGCCTGTGGAGAATTTCCTGTTCATGTTTTTACTGGTTAGAACACATTTTAGTTCTTTCCTGAAGCAGCTTTACTTTCTCTCTTTTTTCTTATTTAGGGGAAACATAATCAACCCAGACAATGCTTCTCGAATGTCTTAATTGAGTAGCTATTGCCAGAAAGGCCTATTAATCGTCACGGTTTAAGCCTCAACCTGCTTCAGAGCGACTCCCTTACTTATCTCTGTTGCTCTGACCCCTCGCTCTTTTCTCTAGTTCCTTTTCTTCTCTTGCTTCCAGGAGAGCCTTATTTTGATGTTCTGCCTGCATTTGGAATTTAACATACCAAAATAGCCCACTGTCTGACAGTCAGGACCAACACCCCTTCTCAAATCCCCAAATTACCTTCAGAAATTCCACTTCTGATTTAATGTCCGAGAGGTGTGATCTTGGATCCCTTTTCACTCCTTTTCCTCTAGGAGCACCTTACGAACAGTGTGGAAGGCTCTGTGGGACTGGAGGGGCCCCAAAGCCCTCCTAGTTTTTCCTTGGGTCTATCGATGGTCCATTTGTCTCACTCCCTGCCCCTAGCATCTGCTCCTCCACCCGCAGCCCGGGCCTTCGCTGATGAGAATCCTTCTGGTGTCTGAGCCATTCTGCCTCCTGCACCACCACCTTAGTGGCAGAGTCTTAGCCTGGCCCACCAAAGTGCCAGATCTGCCATCCATGAGGAGGCTGGACGTACGATGTCTCAGCAGGCCCCTCCCACCGCAGGTGCCTGTGTCATTGATCCCTGGGCCTATCTGTGGTCCCAGCCTCCCCAAGCCCTTGCTTCTCCAGAACAGTCAAAGCCAAACAGACTCTTTAAGCTTATGACTTCTGAGATGCTTTATTTTTAAAACAACTTCTTTAGAGACAACAAGACTTGCAAAAACTCCTTTAAAATAAGCCACTTTTTACTAACACTCTTCAGGACAGGTTTAGGCAGTTTCTTCCATTCAAAAAAATATTTATGAAAAATCTTGTATGTGCAGGTACTAAGCTAGATGCTGGGGAGTCCAAATAAATGGCAGACCTACAGTCTTTTAAAGCTAAAACGTGAAAACTGAGTAGGGGCTAGGAAGGCAAAAGAAGTGGGGGTGTGGGTATAATGCAGCAGGAAGAGGAAATGGCGCGGACAGGATGTGCGGAGGAATGAGCTTATCTGAACAGTGGAACATCGTGAAGTCCAGAGCTCTTAAACAGAGTGGGTCTGTGAGAGCTGTGGCGGTCAGGGGAGGTTGAAAAGATGATCAAGAAGACCACGTTTGAAATTTATAACAAACAAAAGCTATTTATGGTACTTAAACAGGGGAGTGATATGATCATATTTACAATTCTAAAAAGAGCTTTCTGGAGAATGGGCTAGAAACAGTGGAGTGTGGAATCCAGGTCACCAGTTAGGATGTTATGGAAGGAGTCTCCGGGTGCAGGGGAGGTGGAAAAGATGGGGGAAAGTGGATCGATTCAAGAGGTATTTCAGAGATAACAATGAGAGGCTTCAGTGTTAGATTAGACGTGCGGGGCGGGAGATGGTGGTATCAGAATAAGCCTTAGGTTGCTTCCTTGAGTGCTTTGTTGCAGAGAGAGGTCCTTTACCTGTATTAGTTAAGATTTGGGGGGAAGGCAGATTTAGGAACTGAAGATCAAAAGCTGAATTTGGGACAGATTGGATTTAAGATGTCTTAGATACCAAGGGAAGATGTCGTGCTGATGGTTTGCTATTTCGATCGGAGGATGAAATAAAAATTTGGGGACACTGGTATAAAGACGTCATTTAAATCCATGGGAGTGGGTGAGATCGCCTAGGAGGAGACGGAAAACAGAAGGCTCCGAGGATCTGGTTTGTCTTTATCTACATGATGCTAAAGCACTGGTCAACTTTGTCAGGAAATAAACAGTTACTTGTTGGCTTGAATAGTCTTTTTAACTGAATTGACCTGTTCATCTGGTAACCCTAGGAACTTCCGATGTAGACATGGCTGCATAAATGAACATTCCCCCACTCTTTCTTGAAAATCAACTCCTGTAACAACGCAGAGAAAGAAAATTAATTCAACTGTCTTGTTTTTTTGTTGTTATTGTTTTTTTGGTAAAACTGGAAGACAGATGCAGTCTCTGGACTCCAAAATATATGAAAGGACCTCAGATAAGGCAGCAGCCATGTAGAAGAAAGTGAGGAAAAGAAACCTGGTCTAGTGATGCCAGCTCTCAGAAAGTGCCAGAAAGAAAATGCTTCTTGATGGCAAAGGGCTCCTTCCTAGAGGTGTAAATTAATATTTTTTCGCTCTGGCTCTGGTTTGGTTCAGTGAAGCAGAGGAGGTGGCACCCTACAAAAAAAATCATACAGACATAGCATATCGGCTGGAAACCTCCACCACCGTGGCAGTGGAGAAGAAAAGTCTTTGGGTTATAAACCCTGCCAACTGGAGGACTGTGCTGACTTCTCCCTCACCTACAAGAAACTCCTGGGTAAAGTTGGTCTAGCGAAATCAAATTTATTCAATAATGAGCAATAAAAATACATTAACACAACATTGATAAAAAGATAAATAGAAACAAGTAGCAATAGAAATTGGCTCCATCCAAAATCTGTTGCTATAGATATATACAAATTGTGACTAACATTTTGCCATGAAATTTTTTTTAAAATGAAATAATTGCCTTTATCAAGAAACACCCTAAAGCACACATGTGAGATATCAAGGAAGATAGGGTAACAGAACAGAAGGAGGTGACGTAGGAGCTGGCAGGAAAGAGGTAGAAGAAAAAACAAAACCATCACAGAAAAGAAGGCAAAATTATAAAGAGCGCAAAGAATTAACAGCACTGAAAAATATAGTAAGGAACATAGAAAATAGAAGGAAGAAAAGCTAACAAAATAAATGGAAACAAAATGACAGTTTAAAAGGAATAAAGAGAAAAATAATAGATATGGAAGACAGAAAAAGGCAATCCAAAATTCACAGAATGGGAATATCCAAAGACAAAAACCTGAACAATGAAACCGAAAAACTGAAAACAGATGTGAAATAATATGACTGTGTTAGTCTGGTTTGCGTGGCTATAAAGGAAACACCTGAGGCTGGGTAACATAATGTATAAAGAAAAGAGGTTTATTTGACTCACAGTTCTGCAGATTACACAAGCATAGCACCAGCATCTGCTTCTGGTGAGGGCTACAGGGAGCTTCCAATCAAAGCAGACAGCTGGCTCGTCACATGGCAAGAGAAGGAGCCACAGGAGATGGTGCCAGGCTCTTTTAAACAACCAGCTCTCACAGGAACTCACTCATTATCTCGGGGAAGGCACCAAGCCATTCACGAGGGATCTGCCCCCATGACCCAAACACCTGCTACCAGGCCCCAATTCCAACGCTGGGGATCAAATTTCAACATGAGATTTGGAGGGGCCAAACATCCAAACTATATCAATGACAGAACTAAGACTGCTACACCAATCAACATAAATGAGCTTAACTCGTCAACTTAACAACGACAACAAAATTCCAGCTTAATTTATTAATAAAAAGGAACACCTGACACTGGCACAAATACACTGGCAAATAAAAACAATAAGAAAGCAGGGGCTGAGCTCTTAACATCAGCCAAAGTAAAATGCAGGCCAAAAAGAGTGAATTGAGTCAAAAAAGGGATTTTAAAATGCTAATATATGCAGTAATGCATAATAAAGATACCATACTGATGATATCTGTACACTGAATAACATAGTCTCAATATTCATAAACCAGAAATAACAGAAAATAAAGGAGAAAAAGATGGAAACACTAAATCGGAAAAAAGATTTCTCAACTGGACAAAAGTTAAGGAGGACAGCAAAATAAAGCTAGGATTTAAAATTAAAACACAAAACAAAACAAAACCATCCAGTAGAAATTTAAAAATTTTCTCTTTTAACAACTCTTGGGTCAATGAGGAAATGAAAACCCAAGTTAGAAAACATTGATAATTAAAGCATTGCATATTGGAATCTAAGAGTTAAGCAAAGCAGTGCTCAGAAGAGACTTTATGGCCATAAATACATAAAGCAATCAAAAGGAAACGATGAAAATGAATTAGGGAGTGGTATCTGTCAGCCCCACTGTTACATACACTCTCAGCCCTCAGTCCAAGTAGAATGCTGTCAGACCAGGGATGTATTGAAGTGAAAGACAATTTTGCTGTCCCACAGATACTGTCTAAGTACATAGGGGCATGTTTCTCATTTTGAGATACTGGATAGATTTTCTTCTGCCATTTTTTGGACATACAGACTTAGGATTATAAAAAGAATTAGCTAAACCATTCTCTCCTCCTCTCTCCCCCAGAGGAACGTAAGATGGAGAGGTGAAGGGATGTATGAGTCGGAAAAGAGACGGCACACTCAGGTGGGACGATTGCTGAAGGTGTGTTTATATTCACACAGGTGTGGGCAAGGGCAGTGATTTTCAACCTTGGCTGGCTTTAGAATTACCTGGAGAGCTTTTAGAAACTATCAAGGACCCTGGTCTTTCCTTTTGTAGCACTTTATAGCAATTTGTGATTATTTGATCAATGTCTGTCTTTCTTAGGACTGTAAGTTTTTTGGAAACAGGAGCCTCATCCATTTGGACCACTACTTCCAGGTCTAGTTCAGTGCCTGCCCAGTCACTCCAAAAATTTGAATTTAATTGGTCTTCAGTGAAGGCCAGAAATTGGGATTTTAAAGAACTCCCCAGGGGTTCTACCTAGCAGCAAGGTTGGGGACCGCTGGTACAGGGGAGCCTCCCATAGCCTGGAGAGTGCATGCAGGAACCTGGGGCTAGGAGCAGCCTGGCTGTGGCCATCCTAAAGCCCAAAGGGATTGGGAGGGGGAATGGTTACGGGAACCTGGAAGTGTAGACCAGGATACGTTGGGAGAAGCAGTAACCTTTGATCAAGGCACAAAACCAGTATGAAGCAAACTAACAGGGAGGGAGCCTGACCTTATTCTCCTCCCTCCTTCCAGGAATCTGTTTTCCATTAGCTGAAGCCAATTGGAAGCTTGTGGAGACAGAAGGATTGATGTGGTCCACACCGTCAATCTTGGTGGAATTATATATGGTATTAATTTCAGATTGGCCAAGAAGCAAGTCCTGGCTCCACCCTTTATTGGCCATGTAACCTTGGACAAACCATTTGGACATTTTTCTCATCTGCAAAATGGGGGTAATAATTCCTTTAGAGGGTTGTTGTGAGGTTGCAATGAGATAAAATATGCAAGAGGAAAAATGTTCTGTGAATATTAGCTAATAATGAATCACCCTGGATTTGGGCCAAAAAAGAATCACTTTGAGGGCAAATGTTACCTGAAAGAATTCTTCTTTCCCTCACTAGAATTGATTTACTTTTGGGCGATGGTTCTCAAGCTGTTTGGAAAGGCAGAGGGGTTAGTGGTTAAGGCTTCACAGTCTAAAGTCAGTATTAGAATCTGAGCTCTGCCATTGACTAGATATGCAACCTTGGGGGTAGAATTCAACTTCAATCTCAGCATCTATAAAGTGGGGATCAGAATAGAACCTTCTTCATAAGGTGATATGAGGATTAACTAATATAATGCATGTACAGGGTTTGCCATGCTAACAGGCATTTCATAAGCACACAATAAATTTTAAACACTAGTATTACATTTTGGAGAACAATGGAGTCTGGTGAACTAGACTTAGATTTTGTGCTTCAAAAATAATAAATATAAATAATAAATAAAAGATTCATAAACAGAATGTTTTCAATTTTGTTTTCCCCTGCAATACATTTGTAAATCTTTACAATGACTGTAGTTTGTCTTCAAATATGTACAAAGAAAGAATGTTGCTTATTCCAATAGTTTTTTTTCCCCAGATTGCTGTACTTGAAGAGTGTTTTCTGGGTGCACTGTGTGGGGAGTTTTAACTCTCTTAAGGAAGGCATCATGCTGAATATTTTACAAGTGCTTCTCACAACTACCCTATGAGACCAATATTTCAGGTCTGTGTTTAAGATCTCTAAGGTTGTGCTAATATCATCCATCTTTTAACAGATTGTTCCAAGTTAATATGACAGAATTAAGTCTGAGTATTTTGTTGTGTTTTATAATTTCCCCACCTTTCATACGGCCATTGATCAATTGAATGAACACATTATGAATTATTGTTTGATTATTTCCTATGCCATTCTATTAAATCACCCATCATGGTGATAGGGCCTGAGTTTTGCTACTATACTTTTTTACTTAGCAGTGGGCTACACACACACACATATGCACACATGGGTGTAAACTTCCTAAACTTAATATTAAATGACCAGAAAGTTTTCAGAGTACGTGAATAAGTGTACTGTTCTTCCTACTTGTCCTATCTTGCTTTTAGCACTGTTAAATTTGGCCTGCTATTTGCTTAGCATAATGCTCAACAAATCCTTGCTGAACAAAAGGAAATTATTAATATATTGAATTCTCCAACATCTGTGCAATTGCCCAACAGTTAAATCTATCCTGTTTTCTCTACCTTCCTTAGGGTTCTCCTAACAAACTAGTTTAGAGTCACTGACCTATGTTTCCACCTTCTGACCATTTCCTCTTCCAACTCATTGATAAATATTTTTCCATAGGAGGCCAATGGGCTTCTTTGCCAACACTGGGTAGGCCCAACCATTACGACTTAGGAAAGGGCCTAGCCTCCTTTGTTTATAAGCTGTCTGAGCTTACCAGGGAGGTCATGACTTTAAAAATATTTTCCCCACTCTGAACGGTGGGTGGAATCCAGTCTTTGGCACAGAGGCCTGCAGGGGTCTTTGAAGCAGAGTTTGCCTGCGGTAAAAGGGCCCCAGCGTCTGCTCTCTATTCCTGGGCTGGCCAGCGTGTTCTGATGGGGCCACTGTTGCATGGGGGAAGGGAAGGAGCCTCCTTAATTTGAGGAGGAAAGCACAGGAGTGCTTGCTCGCACCACCCTGATGCAGGATACAAATATATTTGCCCCTGGTGAGCCATTTGTAATTAATGTGTGCTTTGTGGTTTTAATCTTTCTTTAATCTGTAAAGCTATAAAAATTTACAGTGCAATTTTAGAATCAAGAAAAAAAGCTAAATTGCATTGCTCAGTCCTTAAAGTTAACCTGGTTCACAAGATCAAACCTACAAGGAGACTGCTGGCAGAGGCGCTTCCTGCGCCATCCCGTTATCTTTTCTCAATGGTCTTGTTTTGTCCCTTTCCCAGAAGTCACTGGAAACAGGAGAACAGTCTCTGTGCCTGTCTCTGTCACACAAGCACACACAGTGCCCAAAAGAAAATAAACAATACATTAGTGGTATATAAAACGAAGAGAGGAAAAGAACATCTTAGGTAAATACCAGACTACTTATTTTATGATTTTTAAATGTCATTTTTGCTCCAATATTGACTTTTTTATGGAGGATGAATTATAGATCCTGCAGCACTGGGAGAGCCCAGGGTTTCCTTTCTTCGACACAGCTGGTCAAGTTAAGAATTGAAGTCATGGTAATTAGTTGCGAGTTTCTTAGCACAGGAGACCAGACCACTTCGAAACCTCTGTGAGGTGACCCCTCGGGGAAGACAATACACCGGGGAAAGAGCCAGAATGGGCAACAAAGAAGCACAAAACAACATCCCAATCTTGTTGCTACAAACAGATGTTGCCGCGGGCACTCTCTTGCAAGAAGGAAATACAATGCAATCCCTCATTTGTCTGACCAGGCTTCTCTCTCCAAGAATTGGTTTCGAGGCAAATTATTTCAGGCTTGCACAGGCTGGTAAAAGGCAGTGGAATTGGAAACTATCGTCCTTGGTGACCTCAGGTCTCAGAAATGATGCTGTGAGAAGTGAAAGGGCTTGAGCAGGGGTCAGGGGGGCACCCAGAGCCAGAAACCAAATCACAAGGAAGGAGGCGGCCAGACTTCCAAGAAGAGGTTTTGAGAATCTAGCTAGAGGCTAGAAGGAGTGGGCCTGCACTGAGGTTCCTGGAAGGAGGTCGTGGCAGGCTAAGGGGAAAGAAGAGAAAACTGAGCTAGTACGACTCTGCCCTTGCCCCTGGTGGTTTCGATTGTTCTCTCAGTATCTATATAGACAGAGAGATGCAGGCTTGAAGAAATGTAGATTGAATTAGGTAAATTCAATTTACATAGACAAAAAGAAGTTAATTCAGACCAAAGGAGTTAGGATTCCATAGGGGAAAGCCCTTTTCTTTTGTTTGGAAAAGTTTTTTTGTTTTTTAAGAGTTGTGTGAACGCACTTGCCGGTTTTCCTGACTTGCTTGCGTAGGCAAGTGAGTCTACTGTACTTGCATGGTATTTCTTGCCAAAAACCATAGCATTCTATTAGAAGTTAAAGGCAAATACTACTACAAATTTACAATTACTTAAATCTTGAATTTGTTGTTCTCCATCTATTTTTCTTAATCTAACTGCTCAATAAGCCATTTTGGGGGTAAGCAATGCTACTGAGAGTAGCTAAATTTATTGAAGATTATTGTGTGCCCAGCACTGCATTTGTAACAATAACATTAGCCAATGCTTGCATAGCACATATGCTTATATAGCATATATGAGTCTGTATATGCTAGGTGCCAGGCATATTTTAAGAGTTTTACATGTGTTATAACACTGAACTCCATGACAGCCCTGTAAGTACTATTATTACCTTCTCTTTACAGATGTGAAAACCATGGCCCAGTGATGCTAAATGACTTGCCCCAAAGTTATGTAGCTAGTGAGTGACAGAACCAATAGTTGGGCCAGATGCTGAGTCTGAGCTTCTAACCATGATGCTAATTTCATTTCACATTAATTTCATGCCCTTTGAAGTAGGTAGGTAGTATTATCATCATTCCCATTTTATAGATAAGGAGATTCATATTCAGAGATTATATAATGTAATCGACATTGCCTAGAAAGTGGGAGAACCAGAATTCAAACCCAAGCCTTTTAAAATCCCACCTTTACTAGAGGGAGAGGTGTAGCTGGAATGCTTCAGAACTGTGCCTTTCAAACTTTCACGTACACACAAATTGCCTGGGGATCCTGTTAAATGTGGGTTCTGAGTCCACAGGCCTACAGTGGGATCCAAGATTCTGCATTTCCAACAAGCTCCCAGTTGATACTGATGTTGCTGGACCATAGACCACACTTTGCAAAGTAAGGCTTTAAGGGTTGGGGGCCATAAAGCAGAAGGTGTTTCTGGACTGTTACCCACCCCTACCAGTGTCTATGGAGAGGGTGCCTTTGGGAGTAGTAAGCAGCCTGGAGGTGGCAAATTTAGCTTGGGATTCTGCAATTTAAAGTAAATTCACTATTTTCTTTCCTGAAACAACATATAGACCCATTAAGATTCAGGGAGTTTCTTTCACAAGTATAACCACTTATATTCTCAATTTACTGAAATCCATGTCATTATCAAATTTATCCTAAATGTCCTTACTTTCTCCATAAGATAGCTCTTTAAATTTCTTTTATATACATGCATTTGTCTTGATTTGCATTTATGTCCCTTTGTTCTGATCTACCTAATAAACTTGAATGTATCATCAACCAAAATTTTATAAGACATATCCACTTTAATCCTTCATTGAGATTACTCCTTTATCACCTACTTTTAGAACTAAACATGGAACCCCATTTTGTCCATTTCTCTTCAATCAGAAGATCCTCCATTTTAATTAATTACCTTGAATTTCCTGCAGTATTCTTACCCCCCAACTTGGCTCTGTCTTTCTTTTCTTTTCTCCTTAAACGCCATAGCTAGATTCTGAACCTCAAATCTATATGTCGACTGTGGCCTACCCAACCCCCAGAAGGCAATAGTACAATATCTTGGAATTTACTATTTATGCCAAGGCCCCTCGTCAGCCTCACTTCTACTGCCAACTGAGCTGAAAATTGAAATGCTGGCTCTGTCTGTAGAGTTCTTCTGTTGTGTTAACTAATTCATTGCTAACCTTAGCTTGAGTATTTTGCTTACCCAAGAGCACCTCATATTGAAGAATTTAAATTTCAGGTACAATCTCTTTATTCCTTTCCCTCATTGATCAAATTTATCCAGGGCAGCAGTTATCTCCCTCTGGATACTAATTTTCTCCCCCATTTCATGGCATCCTCAAACAAAGCTCACGGGCACAATACAATCCTTCATTAACTGAAAACATGCAAAGTGCATAAGTCCTTCCAACGGAAAATGTAATGCAAAAGCCAAATGAGGTCAATTGCATTATTTGACCCGCCCTGAGACAGTTTAAAAAGTGTTACACATTAATATGCTGCCAAGTCTCAAGATGATGGGAAGATTCTCATCAGAGCCCAAAGTGGTTATTGGAGGAAGGGGACCACTCCTGCTACACACAGATGCAGTCTTACCGATAATCACCAATGGATTTATGAAGAGAAATACTCAAAAACATTGTTCAATTGGGAAAAGAATGACAGGACAGATCAACCAGCATCACCGTGACTAGGCACCCCCGCAACTAGTATCTAATTAAGATGTTCAATTAATACATTCATGATCTTTGTTTCTGACCACCCATTTCCTTTCATCATCATGTGTACTCTACATGGAACTGTACTTGAAATGATTACTCTTGTTATAGTGTGTGCTTTACTATCTTCTGTCATCTAAAAGTCCAGTCTTACTGTCATTTATTTCTCCAGCCTTAATATGTTTGAATTATAGTTATTCTAGGGAGTTTCTTTGGGTTATGCCTACAGAGGTGGGGCAGCAGTCCCTTAAGACAATTGCAGACAAAAGCCACAGGTTTTTTTTTTAATCCATCCAAGGTTTTGAGTCACTTTGTGTCTGTCCACTGACTCCTGCCTCCCATAGCTGTAATGTTGTGGGTTCCTAAGTGGGCCTTTTCCCTGGACTTTGGAATTCAGATTGCCTTTGGAACAGTTTTGCTCTTTATTGGGAATTCCCAAAACTAATCGCTTGGCTTATGGCCCAAGTGGCTGACTTTTCTGGATTGCAGAGCACACACGATCGTGTAGGCCTCATAACTAAATGTTCATGTCCCTGGATAATTACATTCTTCCTGTACACATCCAGCCTCAGTGATCACACTGGGTGCAACAACTCCATTATTTTTAAAATGGAAAGTGCCCCCAAACTGTCAAGATTGGGTTGACTTGTACCTTCATTTATGAAGGTACTTCATAGTGAAGGTGAATAAGAATTCACCTTCACTATGAAGGTACTTCATAGTGAAGGTGAATATGAATTCACCTTCATTTAGGAAATGTCTATTAAGTGGCTTGACCATGTTAAGATTAACCTTGTTTGGGTGGCTGCAGGAGTCGTCTGAGTGACTGCCAGCATTACCCTTCAACCGTCTGAGTAACTGATTCACACCACTATTCAGCACTTCTGCATATTCAAATCTCAGGAGGGATTCCCAACGTCCACACCTACAGACATATGAAATGCCTCCATGGGGTCAGGGAAGAGTGGCCGAGGTTAATGTGCTCTGGTCCCTGCTGTCTTTTCATGTGTCTCTTCTCTATTGTGCTGCAAGCATCATGTCTGCAGGAACGCGTTGTGACCAGAATACACAATACAGATCCCACGGAATGTGACTGACAACGTTATTCAACCAGTGGTCCGAAAGAATGCTAGCTAAGATCTCTTGAGCCCAGGAAGTCAGGGGATCCTAGAGGCAATTATCACAATCAGTGTGTTCCTCCCTCCTGTAGATGGTAGTAAAATGGTATTTATGAAACATTATGGCTGTTGCTTTGAATTGAGAAACCCCTTTACAGAGGTCCCAAAGGGGTTGTGAACTCTTCCCCAAAGAGCCCTGTGGCCCCTCTCACCAGACCTGCTAAGTCCTCCCTGTGTCTGAGTTCGGCAGTGCCAGGAGAGTGCTGCATCTTTGTTACCAACTCTTGGCTGATTCTTTTCTCTATAGAGGGTCTTCCATGAGCTGGGACAGCTTGCAGGGGGATGTTTTCTTCACCAAGATGGGTGATGATGGTTAAACCGATACAGGGGCATCCAGGCAACACTCCTCACTGGGGAGACATATATGCAAACATATTAATGTATATATTTAATTGGGTTATAATCTATTGACCATAGTATTAAGGCACTGAGCAAGCAATTAACAAAACAGATTTGACTAAATATAGTTAGCACTAAATATAGTTGGTTAATTGGTATTTAATATGCTTATTAAATGTCAATTAAGTATCTTTAGCAATGAATTGGTACCTAATTAACTTACTATAGCTATCCTGTTACTTGACATTTGAACAGCTAAATATTCTCTACAAGTTTAATGTTTTAATAAGAAACAAATTATCCATGTATTGCTCATGAATTTTTCAGTTAGTTTAATGGGATTTAAATGTATCTCCCAACTTGGATGCATGTTTTTCTTATAATCAACTGGTATTTTATATTTCAGATCTCTTTTAAGCTTGGAGGGCTGATTACATGGGAGGAAAAAGCTATAGAAGTAGCTTCTAAGAAGTGTTCTATTGTTGGTTCTACCACTGGACATCTTGAGTTATCTTAGACATGCTATTTCACTGCCTTGGAACCTCAATTTCCTCATCTGCTATATGGCATTAAAAGTAAAAGTTGCGATTATTGTAAAAATAAAATTATATAAAACACATGAAAGCACTTAAATAAGCAAAATATCTTCTTAAAAATAATGATTAATAATTCTCAGGAAGGTTTACTTTGTAATCATTATATTAACTGAATCTTCATGTACAAACCCTTAAGATAATTTATTGTTGGAATAGAAAGCCAACAGCATCATTTTTCTGAATTTTCCCTAAATAACATAAACTTGGTCCTATTAGATCCCTGGTTGGAAGAGGCATCCTAGCTGCCAGGTGCCTGGGCTGCTGCTTTTCCAAAAACATGTGGCTTCCTCTTTATCTCTTTATCTGCTCTTGCTCATATTCACTTTATTTGTTTCAGCATGTAGCAAACTGTTGGTCTTTTATCCAGAAACTGTTGGTCTGTGACTATGGCTCTATCTCAGGGTATGTTGTATTTAAAATTTTTTATTTACTTAGTTTATAGTCTTAACTGACCTCTGTGTTAATTCCTGTATTTACTTGCACTTGAAGGCTATTTGTGGATTTATCATCTTAGTAGCTTTCTCAGGGTTGTTGGTAGCACGTGGCAATGAAAGCATTGCATCTCCATTTATGTTTACTTGTTTACATCTTCTGCACTTCATAAACAAGGGTTCTTTTATTAAACACTTGCAATAATTTTAGTGCCTATTACCCTATCTTGGCTCACTACACCAGAGCCTTCACACTCATCAAGCGTTTACTTTACTTAAGCTACAAATATGATAAATTAAATAGAAAAGAGGCGCTCAGAATTTGTTGTTGGGTCTTTTCTAAATGACTCCATGGCTTGCATTTATTCTATTTTTCAAAGTTTTTTTGGTTTCAAACGATGGCCATTATTACTGACTAATTTATAGAGGTTGCAGTCAGCCTTGTTGTAGCAGCTTCACCCAGTTTTGTTTCCAGGGGCAATATACATTGTTGAAGTTAATTGTTCCCTAACCACTTTTTCCATATGGCAGAGTGAGTCTCTCTGTAATAGCTTTGGAATGATTTATCCAACATTTGTCATTATCCCTTGGATATTGCTTGGGAAGTCTCATGGATCTGTGTTGGGCCATAGCATATTACTGAGTGAATATGTTGAAACTGCTACCTCAAACCCACCAATTGCCTTAATTTTATTGCCTGCATTGAGATTAGTTTGTAATATTTTCTCCGCAAGTGAACTAAATGTTATTACCCTTATTACCGTTGTTGATGTTATTGTGATACAGGTGCAAAAATATTCCTATTTCTGCTATTTCTGAATCTTCCCCTGTGGACCTACAGTTAGTGATTAGTGCTACATTAGTCATTCATCGACACATACGGAGTTCCCAACTCATGCTGGAAACTCCTGTAGGCTTTCAGTAAAGTTAGAAGAGACAGAGGATTGTGCGCTACCTCAATAGGCTTAGATAGTATAAGTACAGTGTCTAAATCCAGACTCAATGCAGAGAGATATACTCCCTTATCTTATCTCCACTAATGGTGGGAACCCAGAAAAGTGACTCTTAGCTGCAATTTCTGTTTCTGCAAGTAGGAGAGAAAAAAATAGTACTTACTATGCAGGGCTGGTAAGGACTAGAGGGGAATGGTGTGTTTAAAGTATCAAGTATAGTAAGTATGACACCTTGCAAATGACAAGGTCTCAAAAAAAAGCCAATTATTATTGAAATCAAATGCTTTCCTAAGATATCTCAATAATAAGTATAATTTAAGCAAGTAGAAGAAAAAGAAGACACTTCTTAAAGTATCCTACGGCTTTGTTAACGTCCAAGGAAAAAGAAAATAAATGACATCAAGGCTGAGTGTTGAGTGTATGGACCATAAAAACATTAGCCACCAGAGCACCTGGCTACTTTATTGGTGCTTCCTTAGTCAACTGCAGAAGAGCAAAAGGAAAAAAAATGATTTATTTCCCTATTTCTGTATAATGAACTGTCTTGGCTGCATTGTTTGAAACACACTGAAGGAGCTTTGATATTTGTAGAACATACCATGTTTTGAAAATGTTGATATATGTATTCTAACTTGAGTATACCAGGCCACTAGAACAAAGACATTCCAATTTCCATGTCAAGATGATAACTGGATGATTTAGGTGTCAAAAGTACAAAATGTGCATTAAACCTCTTTCTGCCATGGTATGATGAGATCTTGTATGGGAGATGTATACACAATAGTCCTCCACAAGTCAAACAAATAAGCATGATCCACACCAGGGCAATGGAGCAGGACAAGCACTTATGAATCAGACACTTACATTCAAAGAGGGCCAGAGTCTCCAAAGCTGACTGCTAAGATGGAGCCTTTAAAATGTACTTCACTGGCATGTGTCAGTTCATTCACTAGGGTTTTTATAGGAGAAAGATTACTTTATGAAACAGATCATCAAGTAGAATCCACACCACTTATTACTCTGAGTTTATAGCAGAAATGTACACACACACAAACACACGCACATATGCATGCACACACGTACGCACACACACACACACACCCCATACTGGGGAGTAACCATAAAGCAATTCAATCACTGAGTGTTGAGTATCTACTGCGGCCAGGCAGGCACTGTGCTAGGCTCTGGGAGCCAAAGATGAAGACAAAGAGCTTGTGATCTAGTAATGGAGACAGAGGCTTATGTATAGTCCTTCCTGCAGTGTGATACACACTGTATCAAACAAAGGACTTTGGGAGCACAGAGGAAGCAGCAGGTAATTCTACCAAGCAATTGGGGTAAGGGGGACAGAGAAAAAAGGGAGCATATTGGTAAAGAATGTATTCAATTCAGTTTTTTAAAAACTTAATGCTATTTATATTTTATAATCTATGAAATTTCAAAACCAATACCTGTGGAATTGAAATCCTTGGTATATTCTGCTAAATGTGCCAGCATATTTGCCCATATTACCATCAAAAGTAACAGTAAGTTACAGTAAAGATTGAAATAAGAGAGAAACGAACTGAAAAGTCATTTTGGTGAAACTCTCCACTTCTCTCCTCAAATTGATTCATTGTTAAATCAAAATGAATGGTTATTTTGGCGTTAATTGTAGAAAGACATTTGCAACTGAGAAAATTACCTGGTATCACATGCTTGTTATAATATTAACTAATTTCTCACAATTCCTCAGAAAATTTAATTCGCATTGACATGTATTGACAATATCTGGCCCTAAATCTTTTCCCCTCAAAAATAATCACAATTATTGGTGCTATTATTTAAAGAGTGGGTTCACATTAGATTATCCAATATGATCCTCTCGACTCCCTGAAACTTACCACGTACCTGAACTATTGCAATAGCGTGCCTACTCAGCCATCTGGTCCCAAATATTTCCCACCCCATCCTCTTTCCATGCTGCCCTCGAAGTATACTTTCCAAAAGACAGATGCATTCATACCACTCCCTTGCTTAAAAACCTCCTGTGATCCCTATGTCTGGTAGAATAAAACCTAGATAGCTAGATATCCTGTCATTCAAGGCCATTCATGGTTTGACGCCAATCTAGCTTTCCTGTCTCAAGTTCTGCCAATCTCAGCAATGCACTCCTGTCACCTCTAACTTCTTACTGTCCTTTGAGCCCCTTACTGCTCTTGCCTCTGCAGGTACCCATGCCTGTTGACATGCTTCTTTATGCCAAACCCCTCTTGTCTTCCATTCTGCCATGTGAACTTCAACTTTAAGACCCAGCTTAATTGTTAGCTTTTGAAGTTCTTCCTGACTCTCACTCTCAAAAGTTAACTGGATGCAACCTTAACATGTGCACATATTTCTATGGAAGCACATGTATGTATTTCTGTCAAAGCAGGTATTCCTTCATTGTGTTGCGATCATGCATTTAAGAACGTATCTCTCTCTTCTTAATTACAATCACCATAAACATCTCAAGAACATAGACAATGTCATTCATTTTTATATACTCAGAAACTAGCAGAGAACTTCTTTTATAAATATATACTATATAGTCAGGTATCATTATCCTTATTTCGCAAAAGAAGGATCTGGTGCTCAGAGAGGTGAGCAAACTTGGCTGAGGTCAGTATGAGTTCTGAGCTGCAGAGCTAATGCGGAACCCTTGGCAACACCTTGTAGTGCCAACTACTTACCATAACGGCTACAGATTTCAGGTTTTCTGGGAGTCATCATTTATCAACTGATTCTTTTTTTTTTTTACTTAGCACACAATTATAGGCACTTTATTAGTTTGCTAAGGCTTCCATAACAAAGTACCACAGACTGGGTAGCTTAATCAAAAGATAATTCATCTCCTCACAGTTCTGGAGGCTGGAAGTCCAAGATCAAGGTGTCAGCAGGGTTGGTTTCTCCTAAGGCCTCTGTCTACCTGCCTTATAGATGGTCACTTTCTCCCTGTGTCTTTGTCTCCCCTCTGTGTGTGTGTGTGTCCTACTCTCCTCTTTTTAGAAGGACACCAGTCACATTGGATTAGGGTCCTCTCCTAATGACCCCATTTTAACTTTATTGTCTCTTTCAAGCCATCTACCTTCAAATAAAGTCCTTTTCCTTATATTGAGGGTTAGGCTTTCAACATATGAATTTGGGAGGGACACAGTTCAGCCCATTACAGGTAGCTGGTATCTGCCAGTCATCGTGGTTAAGTGCTAAATTGAGCAACCTTTGAGGCTGACCCTACCAATGTTCACGAAGTTGGGAACCCATCACACACTACCCTTTTCATTGACTCTCAAGCATTTGTGGTGGAGAGGGGGAGGCAGAGCAGAAACTACTGACATAGTTTCCTTGGATAATTAATTAGCCAGAGGAGTTTATTTATTCATTTCATTTCCCCCTTTGTACTGTTAGCACCTCCAACCACCTTGGAGTCTTTTGCTTCAGAGAAATCAAAAAGCATGCCCTGTTTTAAATGTCAGAAGCCCTGTGTTAGGATGTCTCACCTGACAATGCCACAAATATGCTTACTACCTCAGTATTTACAACTTTCCTCATAATTCATTCTTTGGCTGCAAATTGTTAATATTGTAAAAATCACTGAAGTAAGGAAAACTGCCAAAATCTACAGAGCAAACTAGGAGTGTAGCATGAATTAGAAATTCCTTGCCCTAAGTGCCTAACTTCTTTCCTTAATGCTGTGAATCACAGGATAAAGGATTTTAGGTGAAAGGCTGGAAAGTTTTCTCTTTAAACATTCAAAGGGGCCAAGATTTCTCATGCTTTTCTGAAGGAAACATATCCTGTAAATGATGACAATACTGGTCACAGCCTTAATGCCCACATAAAAGAGCAATTGTGAGACAGTCACCTTCCTCCAGTCATCTCTTCAAGTCCCTGGCGTGTCCCAACCACTTTTAAATCCTCATACTCTTTCTTCTCTACAGGAACAGTGAGCCCAGAAGGCCCAGACATCTAAAACATCTTCTCCCTGGGGCTGCTTCTAACTCAATAAGAAAGTTTAAAACTCCTGACAAAGTCTCCTGTCTTTTTCCTCCTTCATGTTCCCTCCAGCGTCTTCCTTTTCTATTTCCCTCTGTGATGTGAAGTATTACAGATTCAGAAATACAATGTTATATGAATACTGGAGAACTCAAAGACCACAGAGGCAATGAGTAAACACACAACACACTCTCTGAAGTGAGGATGCACTAGACAAGGCTTAGGGGTGACTCAGCCCAGTTGGGTTCAGGGTGCAAAGATCAGGCATGGGGAATTTTACTAGGGAAAGCCAGACATAAATGAGTGTCTTAGTCTATTTTGTGCTGCAATGACAGAATACCTGAGACTGGCTAATTTATAATGAACAGAAGTTTATTTAGCTCATAGTTCTGGAGGCTGGGAAGTCCAAAATTGAAGGGTCATGTCTGGTGGGGGCCTTCCTGATGCATCATAACATGGAGGAAGGCATCGCATGGTTGAGAGAGAGGAGGCCAAGCTTGCTTTTAGAATAAACCTACTCTGCAATAATGAACCCACTCTTTCAATAATGACACTAATCCTGAGGGCAGAGGCCTCGTGACTTAATCACCTCTTAAAAATCCTGCCTCTCAACATTGTTGCCTTTGGGGATTATGTTTCCAATACATAAACTTGGGGGGACACATTCAACTCAGCAAAACTAAGACCTATAGTGTTCTAGAAATGTCCAGCCATACTTACTGCATGCTGGCTTGACTCTTCATGCCTGTTTCCATAGCCTTCTTTTCCTTCAACTTTTTTCATATGCTCACTACTTATGTTGAAACATTCTGTTTTTTAACAAATGTCTCTGCTTTATAAAACATATTTCTAGGCAGACTTTGCACTTTTAGTTGTTTGAGAGGTCCTTGCCTATCCTTTTCTTTTCTTTGCTTTTTATATTAGTGGGATTACAGTTCTTCCCTTCTTGTGGGGTTGCCAAAGCCTAGGAATTGGGTGATCAGTTATTGGGCCTTATATAATATCAGGTTAAGAGAAGATAGGGAGGTGTGGGGGATAGAAATAGAGTTTATAAGCCTGGTGAAGGCCACTGGCAGGAGACTAAACTTCACACATATATGTGTATTTACTTACGGATTTTAACATTTTGACAAGTTATCTGGGACAACTAATATGACACAAGTGTTCTATAAAGGAAATGACGACCCAATGTTGAGAAATCATCCTAATATTCTTTTTCTCCCTTGTGTTCCTGGTTATAAAGCTTTCCACCTCCCTCCACCCAGCATGAGAAATATCTGAAATGGGAACAATCAGGAATTTCCACCCATGGGAATTTCTAGGACCAAGAGAAGGCTCAAGCCTTGGCCAGTGCCACGTAGGTGAGAGGAAGGGGCTATTATCAGAGAGGAGAGGGTGTTTAAAAGGCTGAGGGGCTTGGGGATGGGGAGAAATGAGCAACAGGAGGAGCAAAGAAGCTGTCTCTGTGGAGCTCTCCTGCCTAGAGCATATCCATGTAGGAATTTCCAGAAAATCTTGGCCCGGGGCTCCTGGAAGGTATAAAGGGATGTGTTGCCTTGACCAGTGGAAGTAGCAACCCCGATTTTCGAATCCTCATGCTCCCTCCATCTGGTGCGATGCCAATGGAAACCCTGAGTCACAAGCTTCTTGTGTCTTCTCTGTAGTTCTAATCCCAGCTGGCTGCAAACCAGATGTTTGATCTTAGACAAGTCATTCTTGGCCCTCAGGGATCCTGTTTCCTCATTTATAAAAATGAGATAACAATACCTACTTTGCAGGTTTGTTGTGAGGACTCAGTCAAAAAGTGAAAGGAAAGAAGGTAACAGCTTGTGTGGCAGGCAGTGGCGCTCACTGTGTGCTTGTTGAGGGCTGGGATGGGTTCCTTCTCATTCTCTCCAGGACACAGCATGTCAGACACGTCCCTGCACAAAGTAGGGGCTCGACAAATGTTAAATAAAGCAGGCCAGGAAGCTACGCCTTTGAGGAACCACTGAGCTCCACATACAGGCTTTCCTGTTCCCTGACGCTCTTCTCTGCCGGCCCCCACATACACCCTTCCCTCAGGCCACTGCGGAACAGCTGTCTATTTGGACTTGGCTCTGGCTCCATTACTCTATGCTCACATTTATGCTGCTCCTTCTGCCTGAAACGCACTTTCCCTTCTTTCCCAGTTAATTCCACACCCTTTGAAACTCAGCTCGAATGTTCGTTCTCCTGGGAAGCTTTCCCTGACTCCAGCTCCCCACTGAAGATGTCCCTCTTCTGTGCTGCCACAGCACAAATGACACCCTGCTGTCCTGGCCAAGGAATTTGTCTTTCTGCCCCATTAGCCCGAGGGTACTCCTTGTACACTATTGGATGTGTGTCCCCAGGGCGGAGCCAGGGCCTGAAACAGAGGGGGCACCCAGTAAGGGGCTTTTGATGGCCAAATGAGGGACTGAATGAACGAATGTGACAATGTGTCCCTCTTAATAGCCAGGGAGTTTGGGTCACAAGCTGAATCATGTTTCAGCAGATAGGGCATCAACACAGCCTACTGACCCTGGAGGGCCAGAACTCTGTGGCCACAGGAAGGTGGAGAAGGTTCTGGAAATACATCCCTTCTCTTCTCATAAACAGGCATCATGCCAGAGTTATGCAGAAAAAAGAAATGTTCAACATCTTGCAAATGAAAGAAACTACAGGAAACGATGCTCTCAGTCCCACCCAATACTACCTCCCTTAGCATTATTTGTGGGAATAATGGATATGGCACTCTCAGAGCCAGACGGATGGGTCCCTAGGGGATGCAGCAGCTTGGCTATGGGACTGCAGATCCCTCACTACTGAGAACTACCCAGGGCATACCTTGCTCTCAGGAATCACTGCAAATAGAATGGGACTATTATGATAATCAATTAATAATCAATTAGGTTAGTAATGTTCCCTTATAGAAAACCTGCTTAAACAAAGATGAATCGTGCAGACTTGACCAGGGCATGATTATGGAAGGGAAAAAAGTAGCTTTGCAGTTTAAACAGAAAGAAAGAAAGAGAGAAAGAGAGAAAGAGAGAAAAAAAGACTTAGACACCAAATCCCCAAGCCTGGCTGTCTCTGGAAAATGAATTCCACCGGCACTGACTCCAAGATGTTTTATCGAATGTGCTTTAGACTTGTAGGTGATGCATTGTCCCTCAGAGTCATTAAAAGGAACCCAGATAGCTGTAACGCAGCTTAGCTTCCAAGAAGTGCAGACTGTCCACACTTGTACTTCCACACAATATATGGTTATTGTTAGATGTGCACATCCCCACATGCTGCCTGGATGGGGGTCTCTTTGTCCTTTATTCAGATGTAGGATAAGGATGCTTTCAGCACAGCAGGATGACAGCCATGCCTCCCACTCAGAGCAGCCCCACAGTCCAAGCACGAGACAGAAACGAAAAGTTCCTTTGTTCGTAAGGCAATGCCCATCTTTTGTCGTTCAGGCCCCAAAAGCTAAGTTACATGCAGACCATTTTAAAATAATTTCAATAATTTCTGGAAGACACAATCTCTACTAATTTTTTGGTAAGTAATGGTGTTAGGAAAGCTTTACAATCTATTGTTGTGGGCACCATACACTGAAGGCATTTAAGGCTGTGCTTAGGAAAAAAAAATATCCATGTGGGTTTGTATTTCACTGAAACAGAATGGTCATTATCCAGCGTCCAGATGACAGCTCCCTTTGTGACACTGCTTTGGGGGGTCCAACAAAAACCCTGCCCTTTCTACAAAAGACACTGGCCGAAAAATGCTCAAGGGAATGCTATGCAGAGACTTTTTAGACTCCAGGGAGGCGGCTTCAGGCATTTTGTGCTTAGGATGCCGAGCCTCAGAGCCTCACCTCATTTTTTGGCAGAGAGGGCAGTGAATGTTGATGATTGAAGATTTGCCCGAACGGAAGCCAACGGGGTGGCAAAGTTTATTGATCCCACTGAAACCCTGGCCCCCAGAGAGTGGCTGATTACATCTTAATGTTTTTCTAATGTATCTCAGCATCACAGCCGTAGACGTTTCTTTGCAGAGAAACCCTGCAAAACGTTGTGCATTCTGGGCAGGGAGAGTAAATCCTGTTCCCTAGAACCTCAGCTTCTTCTGGAACATCTAAAGAGGAAGCCAGTATTTTAAGACTCAACATTCTTTAGAGTAAAACCCTCTTATTTTCCACGCTTCCCTCTTCTCCGGGCTGACCTGCCTATCCACCGTGGTATGTGGGCGTGGGTGACTGTGTGCTCAAATGATGACGTGAGTGGTCTTTTCCATTCCTGTTATGAGAAATTGCAGAGCAAATCATCTTCGCCTTCTGTTCCAAAACATTTTGTTTTCTCATCTGCGACATACTGAAGAAAATAGTTGAACTTAATACATCTTTATATAAATGCACGTTTTGAGGATTTATTTTTAAGCCTGAGATGATCATTATTATTATTTTCTTCCATCATCACCCATTTCTGGTGACACTTAAACCAACAAGTCTATGGGAGGGACCAGCAGATGTCACTGTAGTTCTGTTCATTCATCTTTTCTCTTGACGGGATTCGAGTTCTGTCCTTTTGGGCTTAGCCGATCACATTTCTTATTTAATCAAAGCATAATGCATCATAACATTTGTAATTCATGTTGTTGTTATTCTTCCATTGTGTGTGGAATTGGATACATATCTTTGCCAACAGAGATGCGAGCTAAAAAGTAGCCCAGACACCCCCAGTGAGGTGTAGAAATCAAAGGCCCTGCTGGAGAGCCATGATAAGATGCAAGGACAAAAGAGCAGTGAAGGGCATGTGCACGCTGACTCCCGTTCTGACGGACAATCCCGGGATTAAAGACAGACACATTCCGTCCATTCTTATGGAGGGCTTTCGGGGAATGTCAGCTGGGGGACAGCGCTGGGCGTGAGGGAAGATCCCATGTCTGGGGAGGGCTGAGACCTGCTCGTTAGAGGGGAAGGAGGGCAAGACTTAAAGCCATGCTGAGTCTTTTAGGGATGACATCCCGGGGGTTCAGCTTTCTTTGCATTAAAAAATCACTGTACTCTTGGGTGAAAAGCAAAGATCCATACATTAACTTTAGAGTCTTGGTTCTGTGGAAAGTAGGATATATGAGTAGTTTCTGGAAAGGTCAGTGTTGGAGGAACAGAAGCTGACCACAAAATGAGAGCAGGACGACCTGCCTGACTTTGCTGTCCACATTGATAGAAAGAAAGTCAATGTTGACTTGAAAAATCAAAAAGGGCTTCTTTTTAGAAATAATTACACCAATCTTTTGGGGAAGAGAAAACTTTGTAGTAAGTTTGTATGTAACTGCGGTGAAGAACATGGATGAACCACTATATGTTACTCATCCGAAGACCGGCCTTATGCCAAGGTCACCACGGAGTAAGTAAACGGAATCCTAGAGCCTGTGAACAGAGCCATGCTGATGGAATGGGCTCTCCTTAACAGGAGTCATCTCACTCTTCTACTGCCAAATCACTCGGCCTCCACCAGCAAAAGCCGGCTTTTATGGACTGGCATCCTTTCTAGGGAGGCACGTCTGATGGAAGGGGCTGTGTCTGGGATGAAGGCTTCTGGCTCAGGCCATCAGTCAGCACCTCCCACACATATGCACAGCTGCTGAGGAAGCAGTTGGATCATCCAATAATATAGTCAATCCTACTTACCCCTGTAATTTACTATTTTTACTTAATTTTTATCCAAGAAGTACAAGCCAAAACCATCTTACGAAAAGCAGATTCTCAGTTAAGCACTTTCCTCCCCTCCTGTCCCTTCTTTGTAGTATCCAGCCTTCACAATGACTTTCCATGACCGATTATTTGTGCCTTTGTGTAATCTCCTCCTACACTGTCTCAGGGTTGGTCTGTGTGACCCATAAAATATGGTGGAAATGACAGTGTGAATTTCTGAGGCTAGACCATAAAAGACATTGCGGCTTTCATCTTTCTTCGTCTTGGCTCACTCATTCTGGGGAAAGTCAGCTGCCATGTCACGAAGACACCCAAGCAGCCTATGGAGAGGCCCACGTGGAGGGGAACTGAGGCCACCTGCCAACAGCCGCCCCCGATTTGCCAGCCACACGAGTGAGTTACCTTGTAAACAGCCCCTCAGCCCCAGGCAAGCTGTTGGGGGACTGCAGTTCCAGCTGATGTCGTGACTGCAGCTTCATGAAAGATCACGAGCTAGAACCATCTAGCTAAGCTGCTCCCAAGTTCCTGACCTGCCAAAACGGTGAGAGATTATAAATATTTTTTGTTGTTTTAGAGAATCAGGACTAAGGTGAGGTAAACCAGATGCCTAGGGTACAAAATTTAAGTGGATCACTCTCAAGGTCATAGACATGCAGGGTTGCTAGCGTCACCCTGGTGCCTCACCTGTTGTTTTAAGTTAGTAAGTCTTGGGGTAATTTGTTACTCAGCTACAGACGACTGATACAGTCTTCCTCTTCTTCACTTCCTCCTTCTTCTCCTCCTTGCTCTGCTCCTTTGTTGTACTGCATTCAACGAGGCTCACTCTGACCTGGAGTTTTGTCAATTATTTCTCTTCAGGCTTCCCGTTACCAGAAGCTGTGCTGTAACTAACCTCCTAGGGATACCTCCATTTGATTTAGAGTCCAATAGTGTGGTCCTTTATGCCAGCCAATTAATTTAGGAAACAGAAGAGCCACAACCATTATGCATTTGCTACTTTTCTAGTATTGATACATGCTAATGGCATCTTCATCAGGTGCTATCATATCAAGATGTTAAAGCTTCTCTCTTACCACAAGTTGTGATAGTAGAAACCAACAGGTCTGTGGTTTAGGACATAGCCTGGAGTCACAGGGGGGATGAAGTAATAGCTAATGTTAATGTTAGGTCAATAAGAACCAGAGGCTTTTCTGTAAAGACAGGGTGGACAAAGACAAAGACTTTCATGAGAGAATCAAGGACAAACATCTAATCCAAAACTGAAGAGCAGCTAATTTTGAATGCTTGCTCAAACTTTAGTTGAACAGAGATTGATAAATGCTGGTGCAAGACTAACATTTTCTGATCAGCTCCAGAATGTATCAACACACTCAACAACAATAACAATACGCATCTGCAGCCCACTTTTTTTCTGATTTCAGAAGATTTGCGGGAATATAGAGCTGTAAATGAAAGACAGGCCAATTTATTTTATTCTTTTGCCTTCAGGCAAGTTTGAAGTTCTCTCTGCTCTATTGTTAAAGATCATACTTCCACCAAACCAAATACCGTTCAGGTCTTTCTAGGTCCACCTACATTACCAGGGTGTTATGGAATATCATCAAAATCTTATTCAGACTAATGATTACTTAGACAATGGAATGGGCTTTTTAAAATTTAAGATGTGCTGAGAGCTGATGAAAATAAAATAAGGGGGACCAGCATGTTCTTATTCCACTTGAAAGGCTTAGTACCACTAGTATATCAGCAACTCTTACAACAAAGCAGACTCCTAGTAAACACTGAAATGTTCCAGTATTTAATTATAATAATAAATAATAACAAGAGGGAAGAGGAGAAGGTGACTAAGGAGAAACAGCACCAACTAAATTCTTTTGAGCATCAACCATCCAGGCATTGCTCTGTGTGCTTTACATGTATTAACTTATGGGATCCTCACAGCAACCCGTGAAAGATCCTACAGTCCAAGAGAGGACACTGAGACACACACAGAAATTAGGTAATCAGAGATCACATGGCCAGGAAGTGGCAGATTCAGGAAGGGCTGTGATTTTTGAGGCTTCCAATGAGGCACTGTTAGTCTCCTTAGATGTTTTGTTAATGTCCCTTGGTACTATTGTTGAGGTTCTTTACTATGACCACTTCTAGGAGTGATGCCTTACTCAGCACAACTCAATGGCTGGCAGCAGCCATGACCATAAAGGACAGAGTTGGGGAGGTACAGAAGGACCCTTGATCAGGATGGGCAAAAGAAAAAGAGCCCACCATAAAAGTACTTTGACGGTAGCTTCAAGCAACGTGGGATAGATAGCTTTGAGAATCTGGTAATCAGCTGCAACAAAAAGTCTTATTTGTCATCAAAGACACATGTGACTGAGGAAAGGACAAAGTCAATTTTTTTTGACACCCACAGCTGTAGCCACCTACCAAAGGGATTCTTTGTACATGACAAAGACCGTGGGGAAGAGGTCGTTCTTTAATTTTTTATTTTATTTATTTATTTATTTATTTTTTTAAAGACGGGGTCTCACTCTTGCTCAGGCTGGTCTCGAACTCCTGAGCTCAAGCGATCCTCCCGCCTCAGCCTGGGAAGAGGTCATTCTTTTAGTCTCTCCATGAATTTGAATAACAACTTCAGCACTGGCATTTCCACAGCTAGAGTGTAAGTACTTTGAAGGGCTGGGCCATCTAATCTTCAGCACCAAGCACCATGTCTAGCATCCAATAGCCATTCCAGTATATTGACCTGGTATTTGAGGAGGGAAAATGATTATATACTCACAGCCAATGAACCACAACTAACACAAGAAACATCGGCTTCTGGCCCCCAGGCTTTGGTATCAGAAAGGCCTGGGTTCAAGTCCAGGCTCTTTCACTTCCTGGCTGTGTGATTGCAGAAATGACTGAGCCATTCTAAACCTCAATTTCCTGACTTATAAAAAAGGGGGTAATTGCAGTATGTATTTAATGGAGATAGCTTGAAGATGCAATTATGAAGGAATGGTTGAAAGCGTTGGCTTTGGAACAGACTGCATGGATTTGAATTCTTGCTCTGCCTCTTAATCAGATAGATATACATGGCCCCGGGCAAATTATTTAACCTTGCTGTGCCTCAGTTTCCTTATCTGTAAATCAGTGAGAACAATAGCATTTTCTTCATGGGGATTTTGCAAGGGTAATTTAATGAATTTAAAATGCATAGAACAATATCTGGCATATAGCAAGTTCTGTGGAAGTGCTCACTGTTACAGTTAAGTCACAGAATGCTTTTAAAGTTTATGGCACAGTGCCCGGCACACTGTAAATGCTCAATAAATGGTTGTAGTTGCGTATTTCACTGGTAATAGTCATTAGCTGGAAGGAAGGGGGCTTTCTAATGTGAAATGTGAATGAATTGCAAATTGCTACACTGTTACAACTTTAGCAATGCTATTGTCTATTCCCTGTGAGTGAGGCTGTAAATTAAATTGTTTGCTCATCAAATGGCTGTTCCCTGCGATTTTCAAGTTTCTTTTAACATCCACTAGCTCTTCTGGCTAATGTCACATGTTGACTTGTTAGGGATGATCATGTTAGTGACAATCATGTTGAACCTTAGCCACAGCACAAATATCCTCTATGTTCTATGGGTTATATCTCTGGGACTTTAACAATACTTATATGGAGGACTCTTCCTTAAAGGCATACATTCTTATTTTATTGTGCCCATTTTTCTCAAGTGCAATTTTGTGCTACAAAGCCAGTGCATGTAGAGGTATTGCAGAATCAGGGCGGTGGGGCACTTTTAGACCCTGCAGAAGAGCCTGTGGGATAAGAACTTTGTCTCCTCTGTCTTTTATAGGCAGGAGCAATGTACCAGGTCCTTATTCTCAATGGACTAACTGCGCCAGGCTTGTTCTCAACACAGACTCTTTCCCTCTCTCTATCGGAAGGATTCCCCCTGGTTGCTTGTCAGGTGCAGGCACTTGGCAACCTGGAGCCAGGCTCAGTGGAAATGCTTGTTTCCAGCTATGGCATAGCCATTGACAGGAAGGGCTGGCATGTATCACTTTTCAGCATCCAACCAGGTGATTGCTTCCCCAAAGGTGGGAACAGGTGCTTCTCCTATGTCTCCACTGTGCCTTTTTTCCTCCAGTCAGGCTGTTTGGTGGGATGCCCTTTAGTATAATCCACCTAGAAGGCACCTGGCAGGCGTTTTATTTCACCTATGAGAGCTGGTCTTTGCATAGTTGAATAGATCACCAATCATGCCACTACGTTGGCCTAAACAAACCTTTCCCTCCAACTAGCCCACATTATAGAAAGTTGGTCATTAGAGAATTTTTTTTTAAATATTAAAGAATTGTGCTAAAAAACGCAATTTCTTTTGGAAGGGGAAGTATTTAAAAAGTCATTACCGGTCATGGAGAACTTGATGTGAATTAACTCATCAGGGTTAAGAGTGTGGGCTCTGGAGCCAGCCAGCCAGGATGTGGTCCTTCTTACCTGGGTATCCATTGAGGAAATGTCCAAGGGGACACATGCTCCAGGAAAATCAGTGGACTTGTGTTCAAGTGCCATCATTCTGCAGATACTCAGAAGGCAAATTTTCCCTGGGATCACAAGATGGTGTTGCCTTTGCCCTGACTCCAGTCTATACTGGCTTCTTGAATGAGGGGCCATCCTGGAAGAGGGACTTGGGTCTTGCTCAAAGGGAGGTCAGAAAGCGAGGGTTTACTTGGTAAGCTCACCCTCCAGAAATCACAACAGAGAGGGATTAGGTTCCATAGCCTACAAGAATTTTGTTAAATTCTGAGACTTTCATAATGTCCCCACAGGGTGTATGTTTTGATTCCCCTGTTTCTACCGAGTGATTTGCAGAAAAGCTTTTCAAATGAAGGGGGCCTTGTGGTCATTTTCAGGGTTTGTAAGGCAGAGGGCTCCTGGGAAGATTGTGTCCCACTCTGCCTTTAGGCTGGTATGGTGTGCAGCTTCAGGGACAGAGCATGGCAGCAACTGTAGAGCAAAGAGGAAGGTTTGTAAACAGGAGAGGAGGCTCGAGTTCCACAGAGAAAAAGGCAAGTGCAGGCCAGACCCCACAGGGTGTTTTGGCTTCCTGATTGCCTCTTGCTTCTTCCTTTAGTTCCATGTTGGTGCTCACTTTGCCCTGAGGACCAAGCTTTCCTAAGAAAGAGATATTCTCTCTGCCCAAGGGAGAATCTTACTCTTCTCTTAGGGAAATTCACTTGACATAAAGGATATATATATTTTATATATATATATGCATACATATATATGTTTTTATATATATACATATATTTATTTGTTAAAAATACATGTCATTGACAGCAGCCCCTTTCTTTCCCAGGGATATTTGCATTTTTAAAGACTATTAGGTGATAAGAAGCGATGCTACACTCATGAATCTAGCTCTGGTTGGAGACATTTCAGGCATTAGTTAACGGTCTAAGGAGGAACTATTTTATCTGCGGAGAAATTGCAAAGGAAGAGGAAGAAAGAACTCTCTAGGAAGACAAAACTCAGGCCAAGACAGAACTGTTGTGTTGAGTTTATCCCATTGCCCATTGACATATGTGGCTGCGGCCTTCCTAAGACCCTTCAAACAGCACCACAGTGGCTTCTGTCTCTTTTATCAGTAAGGCCAGCCTTGTGTGCAGCCAGCTGACCATGAGAAACTAAACATCCTTGACAGACAGTAAATTCCATTAAGGCAGGAACTGGACCTATCCTTGAGCATAAATTCTGAATGTTTAGTTCAGAGCTCTGCACCTCATGGTCACTTAATAAATATTTGCTGAGTTGTTGACACACTACTTGGAAAAGACGTGTCCATGAAAATAAGCATGCACAGCATTTATCTGTGTGACCTTGGGCCCATTTGCTCATCTTTTTGGATTGCTGTTTCCTCATCTGTAAAAAAATTCAGTGCTTAACATTTATTGGGTGCTAACCCTGTACCAGGCATTGAGCTAAGGACTTCACAGTCATGAGCTCATTGAATTCTTAAAACATATCTATAGAGTATGAACTATTGTTGTTTTACAGATAAGAAGAGTCCAGCATAAAGAAGCCCCAGGTCACTGAGTGGATAATTGGCAGAATGACGACATGAAGGCAGCAGTCTGGCTCCGGAGCCCATGATTTACCCAATTCCCTGTAAGAGGGATAACAAAGGCACCTGTAACTAATTTATTTATGTGCCCTGTCACCATATCTGAGGAAGGCCCTCTTTGCTCAAGGTCCCCTAGAGATGTGGAGTGAATTCAGCAGGAGAAGGAGGGCAAAGGCTCTCCTGTTGGGAATGCTTTCAGCTGCAAGTAACAGAACATCCAACCAACTGTACCTGGCAGGCAGCAGGCTTCCTGGGAATGGTGGTTCTGCTGCTTCATCTTTGGGCATTAATGACCCTTAGAATCTTTGGTTGTAAGGACTGTACTTTCTTAGGCCTTTTCAGGGGTGGCACCAAGAACAGTGAAAAGCAAGACACATGAGGCTGTCAGCCTCAGCGTGGGCTTTGATTCCTTGCCAAATCCACACAGGATGCCCAGGTAAGGCCTTTTCCTCCCCCTCACCCCTTTGAGAAATGCCTCCCTGTGGGTGGGAAACACAGACACCCTCTGAGTGCTGAAATCAGAGGAGACCTGGCTCTTCCAATAATCACTTTTCATTTCCTGAGATGCCTGCAGCCCATTTCTGAGAAACCAGGCCATGAGTAACTAACTAGAAGAGCAATAATTTGAGATTTTGAAAATTACTATTGGTGAAACCCCCTGATGCTTCCCTTCATTGTTTAAAATTAACTTTTCTTTTTCAGGTTAACACTCAAAATGGAGACTGTGGTGATTCAATGTTTGGCTGCTGCCACTTATGAGGGCCTATGTTTTGCACTATTACCTCTATGGTGTCCTGTTGGGGGATGCTCTGAAAGGAGGTTAAAATGCCTCTTATAGCCATCCTTGTGCCCCATTTTTATGGCCAGTGATAATATCTCTTTGAGTCCCCCTTCACCCCATGGGCATTGCGATAGCCTCCCAACTTGTCTCTCCCCCTCTAATCTATTCTGCTCCCTACAACCAAATTAATCTTTCTAAAATGCTGCTTTCATTATGTCATTGCTCTGCTCACAAAATTGTGTGTGTCTCTCCTCTTCCTGATGAATACCCCCAGACAGCTCAGCTAGGCATTCCAATCCTCCACCCTCAGGTTCCTTCTTTACCCCTTATTCCCCAGTGTGAACTTGTTCTCCCACTCAGCAGCTCCTCTATCCTGAATCTACCTCTGTTCTTCTGCGCATCTCTTGCCTTGCAGTTCTCAACTCTTCCTCTCTAGCTCTCCTAGTCAACCTGTGGTTGCAGACTTTCTTCAACCATGTAGCCTCCTCTGGCCAGCCTTGCCTTCCTCAGCAATCTCTCTGCCCTACTCTCAGGTATTCTATAGTCCTTACTGCCCTGAGACATTGCCACTGCTAGAGATGGCTGGGTAAATGATAGATGAACCTACTACTTGTATCTCCTGGACTATACTCCACTATTTTCCCTATTTATTGCCCCCAGAAGAACTGATGATGCCTGTCACAGTATTATGAGCAACTTCAGGGATAGATTTGAGTCAGACACACTATGGCAGACATTTTAAGTTGCATATTCCATCCCTTCTTCCTTATGTATGGATTCTGATTTTATTCAGTGCAGCAATGTGCTCGGCAAGAGTTGTTTAATCTTAAGTAGAAGATAATTGAAACACCCACACTCCCACTTCCCAGCTTCCCTTGCAGCTAGGAGTGGCCATGCAACATTGTGCTGGTAAGTATGCCAGAGGTTTCTGAGAAGGGCTTTGTTTCCTGGTAGAAGGTGAAGTGTTTGTAGAGAAAGTTCATTGACACTGAACATTTCATGTCTACCTGCCTTGATTGTGATTAAAATATATTTTGGGACCTATACCAATCCTTTTGCAACCCTCAGGCAACAATCCTGGGAATGAAAAGTCAACAAGCTGGTTATGGTAAACAGAAGGACAGAAAGAACATGGATGCTTGGTGTCTTTGTTGAACCCTTATGTCAACATGCAGCTACCTGTCAACTTCCTGTATGTGAAATAATTAAATGTCTTTAATACATAAGCCGTTGTTAGTTGGATATTCTGTTACTGGCCACTGAAAGCATTTCTAACTTGTAGAACCAACTTTATATTTCTAGAGCCTTGAACAATGCATGAACATCATATATCTTAAAATGCTTTGAAGCCATATAGGAGAAGATATGGTGATATTTAAAAAAAAAGAAATCTTCAGGAAATTAACATCATATGCACATGCATCTAGGTATACTTCATTTACAATATAAATAAATCCTTTTAATGACAAACTCAAAAATGCTAATTCATCACCATATCAATTAAATAATATGTTAGGTGAGCAAAGGAAAGCAAAGGAAATAGTAGAAAGAGTGCATTAATTCCACTAATTGGATAAAAAGTTACCTTAGCTCACTTTTTTAAACAACCAAATTTTTAGCTCTAAATAAAATCCCACCAATATTTACTCATTAATTTTATTTTACTATTTGTTAGGAAAACCGCCATTCCTTTGGCCTCATGTTTCCTAGAGAGGGCTTCTGCCAAAATACCTGGCCTTTCTTTCCACCCTTACTCATTTCTCTTCATGGACAGAGGGAGTTACCTGATAGGTAAGTTTGGGAAAAGATTCTGGGCATCCAGCCTCTCTCTGTCTTCTCTGTTTCTAGAGGAGCAACTTGACCTCTGGGTATAGACATCTCTACTAATCCATGCAGAAAATTTCATGGGTCTTAATCTGCCCCTCTGTAGGTGAGGCTGGCAGTTTAGATGGACAAGTTCAAATCCAAGGAGAGGTATTAGGAAACCCCGTTGTGGCCATTAATCAAGGATGGCTCTCCAATTCAGCTTTATTGGTAATTAAGTTGATATTTTGATCTCCATCAGTCTCTCTCTTTTGTGTCTACTTCTCAACTGGTACTAAACACAGGAAGGGAAAAGAAGTCTATTATTAATCAGTGACCTGGAATGCCAACTTAGAGTCACAAGTGTGGTCCTCTCCTGGGTTGTTTCTTACTTGAGTATCAGAGAAGCCAATCTTCTCATTTTGGAATAATTATAATATTTTATCTGATTAGTCTTTTATTCAATGATTATTTATTATCTATTACATACACTATAAACATACTGAATATACAGTGGTCAGCACAGACATGCTTCCTATACTACTATGTGTGTATATATATATATATATATGTGTGTGTGTGTATAATCAGACTATTCTGAGTGCTACTAAAGAGAGACAGAGAAGAACATGTTCCATGAAAACTGATAGTAAGGAGATTTGATTTAGTTAGGAAAATCAACAAAGGCTTCTCTGTGTAAGCCATAATCAATCAAGCTGGGATCTGAGGAATGAATTGTTGTCAACTAGTTGAGGGGGGCAGGAAAAAATATCCTAGGCACATGCAAATGCCCTGTGATGGGAGGGGGCATGGCGAGTACAGTGGGATTAAAGGAGTCCAGAGTGGATCGATAAGGAGATAAAGTGACATTGCAGATGAAGTTAGAGAGCTAGGTAGGGGCCAAAGCAAGCAGAACCTTGAAGAAGGTCACATTCAGTAAGGAGTTTGGTCTTTCTCTTCAAAACAATGGGAAAGCTTGGCAGGAGGTCAGACAGATGCAGGCAGTCTGGACTAGGGTGGCAGTGACAGACACAGAGAGCAGGAGTCACACTGGAGAAATATTTAGAAGATAATTGATTGAATTCAGTCATGGGTGGGATGAGGAGGTGCAAGAGGTGTCAAGGATGACATCTAGGTTTCCAGCTTATATGACCAGATAGATGGGGTCATTTACTGAGAGAAGCCCTTGGAGAAGACCATATTTGGGAAGAAAGATAATGAGTTTGAATTTGCACCTGTTGAGCCTGAGATCAGGTTTTAGACATAGAAAAGGAGATCCAGTAGGTAGTTGAATCTACAGGTCTTAAGTGCAGATAGGTAGTCTGGGCTGGTTATGGTAATTAAAACTGAAAGGTTGGATGGAGCTTACTTGGGGAAAGTTTATAGAAAATAGAGCCAAAGACCAAGACATGCAGAATTGTAATGTTTCATGGTCAGATAGAGAGGAATCTGCCTGAAAAGGAGAACAACAATGAAAAATGACAGAGATGGGAGGAAAACCAGGAGAATAGGATAGAAGCCAGGAGGAAACACTTAGGGAAGGGAGGCGTGCTCAACTCTGGGGGACATTGCCAAGGCAGGGAAGAAGCAAGCTGAAAAGCATTCATTGAATTCAATCTCTGAGAGCCTAACAAGAGCCATGTCACTGGCGAGATGGGGCAGGAGCATGGCCAGAGTGAGTTGAGTACTGAGTGAGAGGTGGTACACAAAGGAAACAGTAGGTTTAAGGAAAATTCTTCTAGAAATCTTTCTGTGAAGGGAAGGAAGAGAGAGGCAAGGACTGAATTTGGTAAGTATTTTAAAGTGTGACTTAGAAGATGATTTAACAAATCAATGGGAAAGGTTTGCTTGAGTGGGAGAGTCTGCGTGAGCGAAAGAGAAAGAGTAATTGATAGTGTAAGGGTCCTAAGAAAGGGAACCTAACAAGGGGAAGGGTGGTAAAGTGCAGGCCAAAGGATCAACTGTAGGCAAGAGGATGAACAGCTCCCCTCTCTTAAAAAGAGAGAATGAAAGCTTAGATATAGACTTGTAGGTGAGAAGCCAATGTTTCCTGGCTATTGTTGGATGGCCTCAGCTTTCTGTGCTAAGTGGGTGAGGTCATCTGCTGAAACTAAAGGGTAGGCAAGGAGCTGGAATAGCACAGAGATGACGTGCACAGTTATAGAAAGTAAGAGATTGAGTTGACTGAGGCACATGTATGGATTGTTGGACAGTAGTGATGGTGTGTTTGAGGTAGGTGATCTTAAACTTAGAGTGGAACAGTAATAATTCCTTTGAACAATTAAACATATTTATTTTTAACTGTATGTCTAAACCCTATCGCCTGTGGGTTTGTTTATGTGGCCTATTTTTTTTTTAATCTTGGTTGTTGGTTAAGTCTTGTCTCCTTGTATGCCTAGTATTTTTGGTTGAGTGTCTAGTTGTTTTTTTACATTAAACATTTATTATCTCACAGTTTCTGTGGGGTCAGAAATTTAGGAGCAGCTCAGCTGGGCAGTTCTTGTTAGGGATCTCCCGTGAGCTTGGACTCGGGTGTCAGCCAGAGTTGCGGTCGTCCGAAGGCGTGACTGGAGCTGCAGGATCCCCTCCCTTTTAGCTCACTCCTCTGGCTATTGGTAGAAGGCCAAAGGCTCCATTTCTCAGCATGTCAACTCTCCACAGGGCTCCTTAAAAGTCTTCTGACACGGCAGCTGGCTTCCCCAGGGCGAGTGATGTAAGAGAGCAAGACATAAGGGAGGGCTCAGCTATTTTTATTTGTTTTTTGGGTGTTTTTTTAAAAGTTTTTTTATTTTTTATATTTTTTGGTTGTTTTAGCCATTTGTGGTTGAATGTTTGATAGAGAAAATTTGAAACACTGAATGATGTTTTCTTCCTCATGAGAAGATTCGCCATTGTTACTGGCAGGCAGCTAGGTAAAGGGCACTAGTAATTACAGGCCACCTTCCTCCAATCAGGAATTCAGAGGGTAAGAAACTTTAGTCCCTGTGAGAGCTCATATATTTTCAGTTCACTTTTATTTCTTGGAGTGGTCCTTGGGATCCCAACTAATATCCTGGGGTGTTTACCAAGACTCTTTCTTCTTGGCAGGCCTTGAACTCCAATGTCTGACTCCTCAGACCCTTGAGACAACCAAAATTCCTGCCCAGCTTCTCAGACTCTCAGCTGTGCTTTCAGAATTATAGGTACCTGTAGGTTTGCTGTTCTCAAACCTTAGGGGACATCAGAATCAGCTGGAGGGTTTTTTAAAGCACAGATTGCTGAGCCTCACCCCAGAGTTTCTGATTTAGTAGGTCTGGGGCAGAGCCTGAGAGTTCACATTTCTAACAAGTTCCCAGGTGCTGTTGTTTGTTCTGTACCCACACTTTGAAAACTACTGTTCCAGGGGGAAAGGCAGCCCTAGGGAGCTTCCCTTCTCTCTGGGATCTTGGCAATGTGATTTCTCACTGCCTTGGTAACTTTCCAATGTCCTCAACCTGATGTTGCTTTTCATATTCTATCTTGTGGTCAAAGAGAGGTTTGATCTAAATCACCTACTCTGCTGTTGCCAGAAGAAAAACTTCCGAACGATTATGATAATGATGGCTAATACTTACTGAGAAGGTATTCCGTGTCAGATTATGGCTAGCATGGCTGTTGAGTTGCACACCTCCAGGGGGCATTATTCACATTATTTTATCTGAATGTCAGTGTAGCCCCCTGGAGTTTTGCAAAGCAGCAGCCCGGTGCAGCTGGGCACCGTGCAATGGTCTTTAGGTGTATTATCCCATTCACCCTCACAAAATTCCTATTATTATCCTTATTTACAGATAAGGAAATGGAAACTTAGAACACATAACTTTCCTAAGGTCGCAAGATTTCTACATGACAAAGCTTAGAGGTAAATCCAGAATTGTCTCATTACTAAGACTCTGTTTCTTGATTTGTGGAAACAAAACAAAGTTTGCATGAAGCCTTTGACCTTCCTACCTTCCCTATCTGTAAAATGGGGACAATAGTATTTATTCTCAACCGCACAGCTGGGTAGAATGAATAAATGAAGCAGTGGACTTAAACTCTCGAGAGTTTTTTGGGGATAAAAGAATTAACTTTCATTACCACAGTTCTGTTCAGGAAAGTGGTTTTCTTACAAAGGTATAAACACCCCCAGTTGTTAAGCAAGCAAATGAAAACAATCAATGAAGCAGGGATAAGGCCAAGGCAGGTGTTTCAAATAGCACTGCAGAGTGATGGTGAGAGGCATCCACCTTTCCAATGGTACCATGCTTTAAAAAGCAACAACTTTAAAAAGCAACAGCTTCATCCACTGAGTCGTGTAAGACCAAGTTTTCCCTCCGCTAGTTTTCCTCTGTCCCTTACGAACATCAGGGGTTCATTTCTTCTTTTGTTCTCTCTCCTCCCTCAGGGACTAACTACAAAGTGTTAATTTAAAAAGTAAGGATTTTGAGAGCCCCTAGACCCTTCAGGCATTAATATTGCAACATAAAATTCTTTACCTAGAAGTCACAGGTTCAAATCCAGGCTAGGTCTGTAGTGACTAAATGTCGAATGACTGGCTATTTCATGGTTTATGTGAAATGAAGTGATGGTCTTGGCTCTCCAGCCAGTCCACATCAGACTGGGCATTGCCAGACACTGGTTAGCATTCTTAGCACAGAGGCCAAGACCACAACTGGAAGCCTTCCCGATTGAGACCGGCTTCTGTAGAATACAGGAATGGGGCAAAGGAGGAAGGGCGGGAGCTGGTTGGGAAAGGAGAGAACCATCGTCTGATCTTTGCACTTTCGTGACAAAAGAGAAGATACCACTTTTCAGACCTAGGAAAGAGGCTGACTTCCCGACTGGTCATTCACTTTTGCAATTTCATTCAGAAGAGAGAAGACAATTTCCAGCAGTAAATGATGTGGGTAGTGTGCAGAGGAAACTGCTCTTGCTTTCTTGACTAAAGAGAGCCAGACTGTGGAACAGACAGAAAGGGGAGCAGGAGAGAAGAACAGGCATGGACATACACAGAGGTAGAGACCTCCGTTTCTTCTTTGCACACATAAAACAATCACACGAGCCTGGAAGTCCCAGAGAAGCAAACGGTAGGGTGGCCTGTCCTTTCTTTTTGGCTGAATCCCCTCCCAGCTGGTTCCACGCTCCCGGCAGGAAGACAGGGTCTGTGACCCATTGCTCTTATCTCTTATAGGGTCAATATCAAGGACAGGCATGGACATTGATATCCCCAACTGCCACCCCTCACTGAGAAGGGTCTAGGCATCTCTAGTCTAGCCAGTTCCAGACTAGCTGTGGCTCAGGAAACAGACAAACATCCCTTTTCTTTTCTTTTCTTTTTTTTTGCCTAAATGGGAACGGTTGAATTTTAAGCTCCATTTTTTGTTTTCAGTTGCCCCATCGTCCCTATTACCAAAGTCCTTGCCTGAATCCAAGGGCCTTCCCTGACTTGTGTCTGAGCCTCCGAATCTTTATTACACTGTCACTAGAATGGAATATGGTGAGACGCAAATTCCAGTGGGTCAAGTTACGAACAAAGTTGACAAGGTCGTGGTGAAGAGCATGGACTGTTCTTCCCAGAAATCTGGTGGTGAAAGGGGCAGATAGAGCGATGGGCAGGGGGTTTGCAGGGAGCTTTGGTAGGAGGAAGGAGGAATTGTGTGTGTTTTCTAGTCTGAGAGATGGTGAGGAGAAGGAGAAGGAAAATGCACAGGGCAGAAGGGGAAATAATTTTTAGGCAAGTGCCAGAGAAGGGAAAAAAGGAAAGGAGCGAACTGCGTGGGAGGAGGAGGGGAGGAGATGAGGGGGCAGGTCCTGCGATGGAGGATTTCAGGCGTGGAGAGACAGCCACTGGGCTCTCCGTGAATCACGTGCTCTATTTTCTTGGCGAGGTAGAAGGCAAGGCTCTTCATCAAGAGGTGGCTGGGAGCCTGAGGAATGTGCTGAAGATTTGTGGGGAAGGGGTAGGAAGCCACGAGGGAGCAGTGAAGGGCTGCTGGCAGCGCCGGGCTCGACGGATTTGCATCCTCTGTCTGTACATTAGTGTTATCTTTAAAAGACATCTGCCATAGTTTGACTTTCAGTCATGCAGAGAGGATGGCTGCTTTATATTACGTAAGGACGTTTGACATGAGGAGGAAAAACAGACTGGAAAATGCTGCCCAGTAGATACATGGAATGGGAGGGAAAAACAACCAACAAATGGGGTTGTCAAATTGTCAAAAAGTTTTCAAAGAACTTTACAAAAAAACTTTCATTTAAGTCAAAACAGCATGGAAAATAATATTATGGCGGTCAAGCTCTATTTTCTCCGTGGGGGGTGATGCTCGAAGAAAAAGAAAAGTGTATTCTATAGTTAGTCATATTTTAATTGGTCACAATATGAAGCAAAAGTTCAAAAGTAAATACTAGGATTATCTCCCCTCTAGAATATTCAATTAAAATCTGTGGGGGAGAAAAGCCTCAAAATGACAACCAGAGAGTCACAATAAAAATAACAAAAGTCACTGTAAACCAAGACTTTAGGCAGGCAGGTGACATCGAAAAGAGTCAAGTTTATGTGTGTGTATTTGAGGGGTTGGGGGTTATCTCAGCCACTCCCAGGTGGAGCTTCAGCCCCAGCCTGAGTGCGAGGGTGTTTTGCTCTGAGCAACAGTGTGGTGAGGACAGAATCCATCTCAGGCGTCTGAAGTCCTGTCTTCCCACACCCTTCCTTACTCTTTACAGTTCCTGCTTCCAACCCTTATGAATATCCAGTGTCTTCTCACCCAGGGTTTGAAATGCATCCACGCTGAGGTGAAAATAACTAGGGTAGAAAAGCCCTCAGGAGTATTAACATTTTAATAGGGCAGGTCTTCTGCAAAACAAATGTTACTGAACTCTGCAATAGCATCGCATGGATAGGAGCCTATTCTACTTATTCATAAAGGCCATTTTGAGACCATCCCACATTCCTGCCAGCGAGAAGCCTAAATGGGATCATGCGTAGAATTATTGGGGTCCTGGAAGGGAACTTAGAAATTTTAACATGTTGTGTTAAGATGATGTCAAATCACCATAATAAAAACCAAGGGTTACTATAAGCAAAATGGTCTTTCAGCTTTTTAGCATTTAGTATTCCATTTGGACATTTAACATTCCATTTGATAGCTTTGTTTTTTGTGGTTTTTTTTTTTTTTTTGGCCTCAGAGGAGAACATACATATCTTACAGGTGCCACACATATGTATACATGTATGAGCATGTGCCCATTTGTGCCCATGTGTTTGGCAAGATCCTCGTGGAGCAAACATACCACCCGTAGTCCCTGTCTCTTATTAACTTAGCCCTCCCAGCCACCCCAGGCAGTAGGCACTAGCGTCCCAAATTACAGAAAAGGGAGCCGAGGCACAGAGAGCTGAGTGACCAGCCCACGCTCACACAGCATGCAGGTGGTGGCCCTAGGATTTGAACCCACGAGTTCAACATGGGTACAGTGTCTGGGTTCTAACTAACCACTCTGCAAACTGGCTTTGAGAACTTGAGATGAGTTCTCAAAATTGGACTTGAACTTGGACTTCACAGAGGCAATTGTTTTTTAACTAGGCATTGAGGGATGAATTTTCCACCTTGGGGTGGGGTGGGCAGGGTTTGGTTAGTTTTCCACAGACATGACAAGCACGGTACACTTGGGGAAATGCAGTGGCTCCCAAGGTGGGTGGCAAAGGATGAACACAGAGAAGGAAGGGGGTGACCATACACCCAGTTAACCCATGACAATCTGGGTTTTCATCTGTGGTCCCAGTATAATAATGACACCCCCTCTTACTCTCTAAAAAGTCTGAGTCCGGCTGGTGTTCCAGCATCCCCTCAACTATGGAGGCCTATTCACATAGGACCTTGAGTGGCATGCTACCGAGTTTGGATTTGATTCTGTGGTGGGGAAACATGTTTGATGACCAAAATTGCTTGGAAAAATGGCAGAAGTAGCAGGAAGGAGACCTGTCCTTATGCTATTAAAGGACTTAATTTGTAGGATTGCTGTGAAAATTAAATGAAATGGGTTTAGAACATAGTAAGATGCTCAATAAACACAAGGTCCTCTTCTCTTTCCTTTTTTAAAATCCTTATTTTTCTCTTTTTCCTCCTGCTCTTCCTCCTCCTCTTCATTATTATTGAGAACCTAACCACGCCCCTCTCTCTCTGCAGCTTCCGCTCTCCGCTTGCAGCAGGGCAGGAAAAGGTCAGGATGGTGACCCCACGCTGAGAAACAGAACCCAGAGCACCCAAGGTAATCTGCAGGTGGTGAGGCAGCCCGTGTTCCCTAGACCCTGTTTCTAGCATTTTAGAAGCTCAGCAAACTCAGCTGAAGGCTGCTACATTGTATGCTTATTCAACCTCAGGCTGGCAGGAGGAAGGGGAAAATAAGCCCAAAAACTGAAAGTTCACATTTTAGTTCTCCCAGCTGGGACTCTGGTCCGGGTCATGTTACCAATATAAACAACACAAAGCCTGGAGTCTAATATTAATGTCTAATAGATCGAGTATCACACATCAGTATCACACATCAAACGCAGTGTGTTTTTGAAGCCGATATCAAATAATGCTTCTGCTCTTGATTATGTTCCCTTTGTTCTAGGGCAGTAGAAAAGAAATGAGTGAAGCGTCCCTGGTCACATTAGTTTAGGAATTGGTAACAGCAGGCCAAACAGTGAGTAAGGGAAAGGCTGGGGAAATGATCGTTTATTAAGCACCATCAATACACCAGGGACATGATGGTATACACTAAGTTATTTCTTCCAACAACTTATGAGTAGAGATTATTATACCCATTTTTCAGATGAGGAAACTGTGCCCAGAGTCAGTGGTCATGCCAACAGTAAGTGCTGGAGCTGGCATCCACCTACAAATGCTTCCTAAGAACAGCCACATTTTTATAATGCAAGTACCAACACCCAAATGTCACCACAAAAATCATCCATAGGTAATTTCCTAGTGACGGATCATCTTAAGATTGGATCTGCTTATGGCTTAAGTGAGTAGGAGGGACATAGTCACTATGAACTAAAAATGCTGACAGAGGAGCAGTGAAGGCTAAATCCAGGAGTATCTAGGGTTGAAAACCTGGAGGGAGTCAGATACTAAACATAGCAAATAAGCAAACTATATAGTAGGGTAGTGACTGGTCGGTGCTATGGAGAAAAACAAAGCAGGTGGAGGATGGGGAGTTTTAGGAAAAACTTGATTTTGTTTGAAATTAATTAATAGTGTCAATATTAAGTAAATTTCTCTGTTCTTCCAGACCGTAAGCTCTGTGATGCCACAATTGTGTTTATTTTGTTCACCAGGTATTTTCAGTGCCTCTAGCAGTGCCTGGCGTGTAGTAGGTTTTCAGTTAATATGTGTTAAATGAATAAATGAATGCATGTGCACAGGAATTAGGGTGCATATGCAACAGATGAGACAAATACACACAGAGTAATCTTTTGGACAGTAAGGTCCAAGGCCCAGAATCATGATGTGCTTCCTCTGGTCTTAGTATGGTTTTCCAATTCCACATTCTGAAAGCTTAAGGGAAAAGACTTCTGGGAAGCTTTAGGTAAAGCTAAAGTGAACAAGAGAAGGGTCAGAAAGCAAGAGACTAAAGGCTGAGGTGCAGGAGCTGGAAAGTCTTCCCTTAGTTTTACTCCTGAAGGACTCAGGCTGTGACTTGGGAAACCAATGACCAGACCTAGCCAGTCCTATTCCTTTTGTTATTGTTAGGAGAGGCGTCGATTCTGCACAATTGCTCATTCAGTTTACATGTTCCTTCATCACCATGAATTGTATCAGTTGACTGGCCATGTCACGCAGATACACTGTATTGCGAATAGAGATAGAACCTTGGTATTAATAACTACAGGAAAGTGAAACAAACCCAGGTCTTTCTGGATAAACAAATTGCCCATTTTTAGGGAGTTTCTTGATCACTTTGTTTCACTGTTAAGGTGTTGACTCAAGTAAATGGCTATATTCAGAATATGGCCCTCTCCTGTGTTCAATTGTATAAACAGATTGTTCATGCATTAATTCTTTACTTGTTAGTTCAAAACAAAAACTGACTACATTTGGTTAACTTATGTAGATAAAATATTAACTACCCACTGCCTTCTTTTCTACTTGCAGAGAGTGGCAATATTAGCATGTGATAGGACCAGGTTAAATTAAGCTAAAACTACAATGCTTCATTGGGTTGCAAAGAACAGAGACACGAGGTGGCTAGTTCTAGTGATCGGGGTTTAGTGCAAGCATTCAGAGGCAAGGAAGGAAGCAACGAAAACAATCTCAGGGGTCCTCCTGGCCTCTTGCAGCTCTGGAGCCTCATGGAAAGTTGCAGGGTGAAGTGAGTTTGAATTCTAGTTCTTCTTGCAAGCTACGTGACCGTAGGCAAGGTGTATAACCCCTTCCGTTTTCTCAGCTATTAGAGGGAAAAAAATATATCTACCCCATAGGGCTGTTAGGATCATATGGGTGAATGCGCGCAAGTACTTGTAGTGCCTGGCATCTGTGGTGGCCCCTCTAAGAGCACTGCCTCTCATTGCTATTGTTGTCATTATTGAGCTCATCTAGCATCCAGCAGTGACCCATTAGCAGCTCTGACTGTTCTACTGTCGTGACTTCAGGAGTGGATACCAGTCATCACTCTGCCACGCTTGGAACTCAGCCTCTCTCTGACTTAGACTGAGCTTCTTCTCTAACCACGTCTTTAGTTCTATAGTCACTTCTCTCCCCATCTCTGTGCCATGATTATTTAAAACCTTCTCCAGCCTCCTTCCTCTCTCTCTACTCTCAATAAACACACACCAAACAGATACAATTGTCCCTTTGCTTTTCAGAGAAACCAAAAGGAATCGGAAAGGAATTCCCTCAAGTTCTGCTGGTACCTCTACAAAGCTACCTGTCCCTGTCACCATCTCAACTCCCTGCCTCCTGTGTGGATTTGTCCCTCACTGTGCTCTGAACCCCATCTCCTCTTACCTCTGAAAAACTCTATACTATCACTTCTCATGTTTTTCAACCTCCTTTCTTTCCAGGACTTTCCTATACATAAGTGCAAATTTCTCCCATCTTTAAAAATCTCTCCCTTTCATCTTTATCTCCTTCCTTCCCAGAAAACATCTATATGTATGAGCTGTCTCCATCCCTTCTGCCACTCCCACCCCAGTCAGGGTTTGGACACTCAACCCAATCTGGCTGTGCAAAGTCACCAGTGACGTGGATTCTGCTAAAGCCAGCAGGCACCGTTTGGTAGCATCCAATCTATCTGACCTTTCCGCCCTTCCAGAAAAACATACCTTCCTTGAGAGGGTCTCCTGATCTTCTTCCTGCTTCTCAGGCTACTTCTCAGTCTCCTTGGCCAGTTCTTCCTCCCCTTTGGGAATTTTACAATCTCTTTAATCTACCCACTTCTCTCCATTTCCATTGTCACAAGCCCAGTCCAAAGCATCAACTTGTTCCATTGTGACTAGTGCAGTAGGCTTCTGGACACTCTTGGCATGCCCACTGTTTTTGCACACTACTCACTGCAGGGATTATGCCTCTACCTGAACTCCTGTAATGACTTCCCAGTATGCTTAGAAAAAAATAATAGTAGCAATGGCCCTTGTCATGGCTTGGGAGACCCTGCATGTTCTCACGGCCTCCTCTTCAGTTTCATCTCACACCTGTCTAACAGTCACTTTCTGCTCCGGACACAATGGCTTTCTCTTGGTCCCTCAAACAACCACATTTCTTTCAGCATCAACACGTTTGGGTGAAGTTGTCTCTTCGTCCGAATGCTCCTGCCCCTCTTTGCCAAATACCTGTTTAAACTTCAGGAGCAAAACATCCTTGAGGCAGTTTCCTAGAACCGAACCCCTCAGGACTAAGTCAAGTCCTTCTAATACAGGCTGTCGTGGTATCTTGCACTTACTTCCCCTTCGTGATAGTTATTACAGTTGACTATTTGTGTAGTTTTTGTTTAATCTCTCTCTGCTGCCAGTTTGTAAGTCCATGAGGACTTATTCAAGCTTCTCTATTTCACCATTGCACTCCCAGCATCAAGAATAGTGCCTGGGCCATGTAGAATAAATGAATGAGAGAAAAACCAACTTCAATTTTCAAAGCCATTACCTCCACCACAAGTCTGCAAGGCCGATGTGTATAATATGAGTGCACTCCTGAGGCTTAAACTCAGGCCCCTGCCTTCTCTAACCCCTTCCTCATCTCAGCCTCCCTTTCCAACTGAGTTTGACAGACACCTACTGTCACCACCCCCCTCTGCAAGTCCTGTTTTTGGTGTATTTCCCTCCCAAACCCTCCCTACTTCTTATCTTCTCCATTTCAGCTATTGGTGTCATCATTTCCTTTACCTCTTTAATGTCAAAACCAAAGAAACTTTTAAAATAGCACTCAGAGTTCTTTTTCAGTCACAAAAATAATATATGTTCATTGCAGAAATTTGAAAAGTATATTTAACAAACAAGAAAATTGAAATCACTTATTTTCTAACCAGCAATAATCATTGTAACTATTTTGGTATGTACCATTTCTGACCTTTTCTATGCATATACATACATTATTTTGAAAGTATGGCGGGTTTTGCCTTCCTTTTTAAATTAACATTTCTATTATGGGGATTTTAAAAACAGGGGAACATATAATTAATAATTATCATTGTTGTTTTATGGAGTTCCTTGATTTTTGAGCATTATATGGCAAATCCCAGAGTTCATGTAATTTGTACCCTATAAGACTTCAATTCGATATGTATCTAACACAGAAAACTTTAAAAAATCATAATTAAAATATCATTATTATACCTAACAATACTGACAATAAATCCTCAATTTCATCTAGTACTTAGTCCATGTTTGGTTTCTCTGTCTCAAAGGGTCTTTTTACAATTAACTAGTTTGAATTAGAATCCAAAGTCTACATATTATATTTGATTTATACATACAGATTTTTTAAAATTAGAAACATATTGTGCAAGATGTTTATAATCTGCCTTTTTAAATTAACAACATATTATGCACATTTTCCCATGTATTGAAGATTTTTCTTCAATGATTCTAATGTCTATGCAACAGTCCATATTTTTTACATCCAACATCTTATTATTGGGCATTTAACTTATTTTTAATTATATCTCCCATGAGTAAGGCTTTGATGTGCACACCTAGACATGAGACCTGGGTCCAGGTGAATAAACCTATTTGTTATCTTTTTGATATGCCAAATTGCTCTCCAGAACAACCTTCTCATGAGCAGTGTATTCCTTGTCAACATTCATTACTCTCATTGAAAAATCATTATTATTTTTACCCAAATCAATAAGCAAAAATACCTTGTTATTGTTTTTGTTTACATTCCTTAGTGTGGTTAAAGATGACTTCATATGTTTAAAGCCATTTAGATTTCTTTGGAAAATTGCATGTTCATATCATGTGTCCATTGTTTTAATTTGTTTTTCATTTTATTATTGATTAGTAAGGGCTTTGTACTTTACAGAGTTATAAATGTTGCCAATACTGGAGTTGGTTGTTAGCCTTTTCTAGAATTATGTTTTTCCTCCCTCTCATATCCTTAATTGACCCTAATTTTTAATCACTTGTTCTTTCACAGTTTCTTAAATATGTCAGTTCTCTGATATCACAATGCTGTGACTCTAACTGAACTTCTCAACAGCATTTCCTCCTGACTGATTTGTTTTTCCTCTCCACTCTCTTTCTTAGTTTATTGTGAAGGCTGCTGCCTAATGAATATTTCTATGACCACTTTTATCATATTGCTCCTCCATTCATGACTGGACAATGGCCTTTTATAGCACATCAGATGAAATCTAAATCCCTTGGCCAGCATTTAATAACATCCACAGTTTGACTTAACTTCTCCTTTCTGAACTTATTTCCCATTCTTTTTTGACGGGAGCCATGCACAACAGCCTGGATGGTTTCTTCTCTCTCCTATCACACAGCTCTTCTGATGGTATCTGTGCTTGTCCTTCTGGAAGCTCACTCTGATCCAAACTTTTCCATTTTCAAGGTGCAGCTGAAGTCCCATCTGTTCTGTGAAGTCTTCTGTGAGTTGCCTCAGCCCAGAGCTCTCTTCCCCTATCTCTCCAAATACTCACAGTTAGCTCTACATGTCTTTTAGCACCTCCTAATTGTTCAACTATTTAATTTTGGTTTCCTCAATAAAAGCATAATTCCCTTTTAAAGAACAGGTGCTGTGTCATCTTCTTCTGATTCTTTTACAGCACATGTGCCCACCCAGGTTTGAACACTTACTAACAATAAATTCTTGATGACATTGACTCTACGTGGTAAAATGGCACTACTCACTTGCCAAGAGCCAAATAGGTACTTTTGAATCATTTCCCAGGTAGTGTGGCCACAGAACATCTATAACCTTTAATCCTATCTTCCTTTTGACTACTGCCATACCTGGAAACCATGAGTGATTGGGATTACATCTCTTCATTCAGCAGGAGTGGAATAGAATTTCCATTTACGTACAAAACTAACTGACTCACTGAAAGCAATTTAGTGATCTCAGTAGATGGACCTGCTGTATCGAAAGGCAGCCAACAGATGGGGAGTGTCCCTATCTTAGCCAGGGGAGGGGAAACGATGGGATTCAATCTGTTTTTTTTTAAACTGAATGATAAACTCAAGATGATGTTCATAGAAGCCATATTTCCATTGTCAGGGGAAAAAAAGACAGGTGAGTTTAGCCCCCTTTTAATAAAAGTTAAACATACAGGTAAAAAAGGAAATCCATTTGTTCATGCTCATATCAGAGGAGAACATTTAAAGTCAAGGGGGTATGTCCAGTGGTTTTTCAAAGAGTTGCCTCCCGGGGACTTTTACAATCAATGTCATCCACAGAAAGTCACTGTCTTTGCCATAGTGAAGGGCAAATCATCTCCCAGTTGGTCTGCTTTTCAAGATTTGATGATGAACTCTACTTCTGGAAACATCTGAATCAAAACAGAATCTTAAAAAGTGTACTCTAAATGCAAAATTGATGTATGAGATCATCACTGTGGTTGTATGGCAGGTTTTTGAAGAAAGTGTTAGAATGGCATATGTTATTTGTTGTTTTGCTCACTGGTATGTCCTAAGCACCTAGAAAAGTGCTTTGCAGTTGGTAGGTGCCCAATAAATATTCTTTGAATTGAGTTGAATTGAATTGAATTATTCTTAAAGTCTTGGTCCCCTGGTTGGGCATACACATGTGTGTACAGGTGTTTGTGCATCTGAGTGGAGAGAAAGAAAAAGAAAAAGCACATGCTTACTCCCTGTGCTATAATTTTCCAAATAATAAGTCACAACATACTGATAATAGTGGTGGTTTTCAATTTAGCATTCTTTCGCCATCCATTCATTCAGGTGATATTTACTGGGTGCCTATAATGCACCAGGAACTGTGTGGACACCAGGGATACCGACACGGTGCACGCCTGTGTGTGTTTATAACGTAGGTGGGGAAAATTGGCAGATGAATAGACTACTACAGTGCACGTGTGAAATACAATGGCAATCAAAGGGGACTTGGGAAGGACAGCAACCCTAGTTGCAGGGCAGCAGGGATGGCTTCCCCAAGGAGGTGCTGCTCAAGCTGAGATGAAAGGTGGAAAGCCCCACCCATGGGTCTGGCCCAGAGGGAAAAGGAAGGAGAAGTATGTCCGCTCTCCTATCCAGAGAAGATCCCTGTCCTGCTCTTTCCTCAAGCATCTTTCATCCCCACTAGCCACCCAACTGGCAATGGCATGGGGCCAGGCTGACATGGTATAGGCGGATCCCAAGGAAATGCTGCTGATGCCCTTGCTGACCTGGACTCCTAGTCCTGGGCAGGGGAGGTTGCTGGCTGAGGGTCGCTCTGCATGTCTGTAGTCTGTCACCACCCCTCCACCCATGGCTTGCTCAATGCCCCAGACCATTGCCCGTGGCCTTCAGGACTCTGCCACACGCTGATGAGCAGTGCCACTGTTCCTGCCTAAGTGCTGTCCCTGGGATCTTGGCACACCCTAATGCCATCACTTCTTCAAGGAAATGGTTGGCTCCCTGCCCCAGCCTCTTGAGGGGGCGCAGGCAGGATGGTGTCCCTCGGGAGTCCCTGTCCTTTTCTCTATGTGAGGAAGAAAGGGGAGAGTAATGTATTGTGTTGAGCTCATTCACCTGAACTTTTGGGGCCCAGAGTTCTCTCTTAGGTCTCCCCTCCCCTCAGGGGTCAACTGAGGCTTTCATATGCCCTCTCTTCTCAGCTGCTGTGTGGAGGAATGCTTCACGAGCGCTGAATGCTTCACGAGCGCTGAAATATAATGAGAGCTGTGATTTAGGGAGCACCTACTATGTGCCAGGGACTTTGCAATCATGGTTTCTAATGATATCAACAACCCTGCAAAGTAACTATCAGTATCACACGAGAAAACTGAGACTCAATGAAGTTTAATCACGTGCCCAGGGTTATTCTAAGTTCTAGAGGTGGGATTCAGTTTCTGGTGCATGTTGCTCCAAGGCTATAGTCTTTGTAGAATATCATGGGACTATCCACCCACCCCATCATACTCCTAATTCCCTATTTCCCAGGCACTTCTCCAATGGAAAGCCTCAAGCTTTTTATATCACACGTCTTTCTGTAGTTGCAGGAAAGAGGTTTTTGCCTCCAGGTCATCCTATACACCCCCTGACCCACAGTGCAAACAATTCCAGGATACTTGGGCACATTCTGCCATGATCGGGAGCATTAACCTCCTTCTCTACCTCCAAATTCTAAGAAACAGTGGCAAATTATATCTTTGTTATGTCTTGAAATTTTTGGATTTATTATTGAACAGCTGTGATATACCATCCACTGGGAATACAAAGATAAGAGATAAATCCTGCCTTCAAGTCCAGTAAGAGAGCCAGACTCAAGGTCAGACAATGAAGTACAAAAAATGTAAGAATAGAATTATGTGTAAGGGACAGTGATAACAGGGAGGCAAGACCAACTCTGCCCAGGGAGTCAGCGGGGAATTCACTAAGAAGGTGGTGCTTGGGCAAGACCATGGAGTATGAGTAGGAGTTTGGGGAGTAGATAAGGGGGAGATAGGACATCAGAGACGAGGGGGTTAGAGTCAATCAATATTTTATAGAGAAAATACGTTACAATAGCTACAGGTCTTCACTGAGGTCCTTTCTGGCTCGAAACAGATGATGCTACATCAGAAAAACCTGGGCCAGTTTTCTTGCTTCCGCAGATGAGCATGAAACTCCTTGGCCCTAATGTTCTCTGCAGTGGGAAGGGCATTCACCCTTCCAAGCTTCCAGAAGCCCATTTAGTAAATTAATGCTGGAGCTACTGTGGGATTGAATCACAGCTTGCTGTTGTCATCAGCTTAGCACTCCTAGAGACAGGCTCACACCCAGGCCACCCGGCAGGCAGCTTAGGACAGAGGGGCTAATTGTCTTCCCATTTTCTCCTCCAATTATAGGGATCCTCTTAATGATGAATGTGGGAAATGCAGCCCAAAAGGAAGGAACATGTAATGTTTTAAAGTAACATTTCTACATCTAATGGCAAAAGTTACACATCTTCATTGTAGAAAAGGTTGAAAAGTAGCAGGGAAGAAGAGATCACCTATTGGTTCTTTACTGAGAAATAATCATGTCAACATTCTATTCTTAATGCATATATTTAGAAAAATATACAGACAATAACAGCGTGCAACACATGCTGTTTGCAACCTCTCTTTTTCACGTAGTAGTATGATGAAAACATCATATCATTAGTACTCTTCTGGTGCAGTATTTTTAATGGCTCCATAATGTTCTGTACCTTTTCTGATTTATTCATGATTTATTTAACCAGTCCTCTATCACTGGGCATGGAGATTGTTTTCGAACTTTTCACAATCTTAAACAACACTGTGACGAACATCTTGCAGCTAAATCTGTGGGTACATACATGATTACTCTAAGCCTAGGAAGGATGTTAAGCAGGCAGACTGGATTTAGAAATAAGCCTTGCCCTGGCTGCAGGAACAGTAGCTTTGTTTAGAAAGCGTTGTTTCCCTGGTTGCATGTGCTTAGGATGGTTGGCCAACCCGAGCCCTGTGGCACACCCTGCTGAGCTGCGTCAGTCCTGCCACCTGGCACCGCCCCATGTTCTCCGAAACCCTGCCACAGGGCTGGAGCCTCCCAGTTGAGAGCGAATCTTCTCGGGGTGGAAAGGCACCGTGGGGAGAAGGAGAGGGCCCTCAGCAATTTTTTATGACACCAGGCTTCTGTTCAGTGCTTTGGATAATTAAAAATAGACCCCCATCCAGGCCACATCTTTAGTCTAAAATGTACTGCGTGTGGATTTTGGAATTGGCTCCTGAGGGACAGGGCGGAAGCACGGTCCTCTGGGACATCTAAACTAGGCTGGAGAAAGTGCTCCAAAAGTATTGTGTCGAGATGAATCCTCCACAGGCAGTGCTTAGATAGATGACCTCATAGGTCCTTCCCATCTGTAATTCCTGTGATTATTGGAACAGATTTTAGTGTGTGACCAGACTCAGAACACAAACATTTAAAAAATAAACCAGCCCCTGTAGAGTTACAGACAGATCTTCCTTCTCTATATTTTCAGCCTGAAAACCACCTCTGTTCTCCCTGACATTTGGGGCTGGCAGCATCCTTTCCTTGGTTTATTTGGCTGGAGAAGCTCTGTCTTCCTGTGGTGATGGCAGAAGCATATTCTAGAGTCCACTCTTCCCAGGAGATGAAGTTCACAGATAGCTTCCTACTGTAGTCCTGCCTGTAGGCGGGGGGAGGAAAATGAATCCACACCCCATGGCTGCTGCCTTTGATAAACTGGTCCCCTGCTTTAATTGGGGTACTGGGGGTGGGGCTGCAGGCTTCCTGCTTCTCCATCTTGGGGGCTTGGTATGTGTCTTTAGCTTTTTTTTTTTTTCCACTTGGAGTGAAAACTATCACCACAGCAGGAACACACATGTGGTTGTGAGATGGTGATGACACTACAGTATTATTTCTATAGATCTGGCCTGCATTTGTCCAAGCCTCATTCATTTGACAAATATTTATCACTAGAATGGGAAAAATTCATCTGTTTATCACTAAAATCTTTGAAGGCAAGAATGTCTGGCTGGGTATAGTGGCTCATGCCTGTAATCCCAGTAGTTTAGAAGGCTGAGGCTGGAGGATTGCTTGAGGCCAGGAGTTCAAGACCAGCTTGGGCAACACAGCAAGATCCTGTCTCGAAAAAAAAAAAAAACTTGCCAGGCATGGTGGCACACTCCTGTAGTCCCAGCTACTCAGGAGGCTGAGGCAGGAGGATCGCTTGAGTCCAGGAGTTTGAGACTACAGTGAGCTATGAAGACACCACTGCACTCCAGCCTGGGCAACAAAGTGAGACCCTGTGTATTAAAAAAAAAAAACTTTACTTTGTTTACTGCTATCTTCCCAGTCATGTCATTTGCCCTCAATAAATATTTTGAATGAATGAGTGAATGAAGGAATGAAGCATCTGCTGTGGCAAGGTTCTGTGCTAGATGCCAGGAAAGCAATACGGCACAATGGAAAGGGCGCTGGATTTGCAGTCACGCACTTCTGGGTTCCAATCTAGGTGCTAAGCCTTCATTTCCTCCTCTGAAAAATGGGAATAACGATGCCGATCTCCTAGGGAGGTTTCTATGATTAAATCTTTTGGTCAGATGCCTGGTACAGCACCAGGACTCAGGAGGCATCGTGTGAGTCCTTATCATCCTCCTCCTTATGCGCAGTTCTGGACTGCACCTCTCCCTGAGGGCTGAGCCAGGCTGGGAAGACGCGAGGAGGGAGGGCTGGGAGGGCTGGCTGTTTGTGTGTTCCACCGTCCCTCCCTCATACCTGGTGGAGGAAACTGGCTGTGCCTACACTAAGTCATCAATCTCTTTTCAGGCCACACACCTGGAGCTGTGCACTAAGCGGCATCCGCTCCAGTGGCAGCTGGTTCATCTTATAGCTACAGCCCAGACACACGGAGAATTTAGAAGAGCAAGGAGAAGGAGGTTTTTGCTCCTCTCTACAAAAAGTGAAGTGCTCACTTTTATTATGTACACTGGCATATTGGCTTGGCAACTGATGTATTCCTTTTATAGCATTGCTCTGCATAAAACTGCATGATTCCAACTTATGGTACACCAGAGTTTGATTATCTTTATTAATAAAAGTCAAACATGGAAGGTGTCCATTGCCTGCATCAGGGAGGAATGAATCACTATTCTTTGTACACTTTTATTCCCCAAACTAATTGCTCATTTGCTTAAATAAAAGTCTCCACGTTGAGTACTGGTCATTAGCAAATGCAAGCTGATTACATTTCACGAGAATGTCTGAACTTCTTAAGCCTTATATTTCATACCAGAAACCTAAGCTGAAATATTTTCATGTGGTAGTGCTTTTGATAAAGGCAAAATAATTTAAACAAATAATTAGTCTTGAGAATAAAAGTGTACACAAAAGCACAATTAATGAATTTACTAATTGTTCTTCCCTGCTGTGGACATTGCTCAAAGTTGAATTTTCAGCTCTTGCATAAATATAAACTACTGTACCAAGCCACAAAACTGGATGACTCATCATTAGTCATTAATGTTGCCTTAAAAACAATCTCGAGCTCTCAGAGAAAATGCATTCACCTAGGCAGACATAATTTTGAAAATAAAGCAAGTCTTTGATGATAAACTGGTCTTTGAGTCTTTGGAAAAAATACACACACACACGAGATTTGTGGGTTTTAATGCTCTATGTAAATATCAGACAGGCAACATTTACCTTATTCAAAATTCTCCATTAGCTGAATAGGAATGAATTTGGTCTGTCTTGGCCATGTGGTCAGACCTGTCCACCCTCCCTCTCTATCCCACCCTGTGCTGAAATGGGATAAAAATGTGAATTTCAGGACCTTTTGTGTTTGATATCCTCTACATGTGATGCAGGCAGCTTCTTCCTCCTCCTCCCTGCCCTTGTCTTCTTCATCTTCATCTTTTCTTCCTCCTTTAATTCCTACACAAGTAGTATTTTCTGGATTTGCCTAGAAAGCTTGCAGCTAGACTGTAAAATAGAAATTGTTCTCATGTTTTCTCAGCCTGGGAACAAAAGTGGGAGAAAGCAGTAGAGAGATATGCAAGGGTTAGATAAATTCCTGGCAGAACTGTTGGGTGTTTCCTTAAACAGAATAACAAGAACAATATAAAATCTTTGTACCATGGTTGTTTTCTTTTTAATATGGCCCCAAAAGGTTATTCTTAATTTATATATGTTATATCAAGAAAGCATTGCAGCAATCACCTATAAGCAATGCATTTTAAAGCAAATCTACTCATATAAAGAATTGCTCATGTATATTTGCGACTTTAGCATCTTAAGGGATTGCCTATGAATTGACATCAATGCATAAAATGGAACATTCCGACGCCCATCTCATTGTGGGTTTTTCTTTCCTCTCATCTAAACTTTATAATATAATGGACTGGTCTATGATATTATGGTGTGATCTTAATAGGGGAAATTGCAAATAAGAAGAAGCCTTAGGATTCTAGAAGTGGTTCAGGATGCTCAATGATGGCATATTCTAGGGGGGAGAAAAAAGATAAGAATGGTCTCAAAAGGGGTTCAACCACTAAACATTATTTGAAAACACTGCTTTGTGAAATTCCATTGGGTAGAAGGCCGTGGAGTAGCTGGGAATGGAGGAGGGGGAGAAAGGGTGTTGGCAGTAGGTGCCTCTTCTCATTGCAGCCAGAGTCAATCTCCATATTGTCCTAGGTTACTGCAGTCTTGTTCCATGATGAGGCTAGAGCAGTAGTACAGGGTAATGATGCAGACTTTTTTTTTTCAGAGACAGGGTCTCCTTCTGTTGCTCAGGCTGGGAGTGCAGTGACATCATCATAGCTCACTGCTACCTAAAACTTCTGGGCTCAAGCAGTCCTCCTGCCTCAGCCTCCCGAGTAGCTGGGAGTACAGGCACGCACCACGTACCATGCACCACCAGCCTAGCGAATTTTTTTTTGTTTTTGTTGTTGTTGTTGTTGTGTTTGTTTGTATTCTTGCTACGTTGTGGTTGCCCAGGGTGGTCTTGAACTCCTGGCCTCGAGCAATCCTCCCCTCTGGACCTCCCAAAGTGCCGGGATTACAGGTGTGAGCCACCGAACCTGGCTCAATGATGCAATTTTAGGGGGTCTAAATTGCATGAAGGGTCTTCTCTCCCCACCATCAAGAGGCTTGTATTATAAACATATATTCACCTCTCCCCCTTCTTGAACTGACCCAGAGCAGAGAAAGGGAGGAGACAGGAGGGGAGATGGGGCCGAGGAGGAGATGTTCTTGGCTTGGTCTTTACTGGTGGCAGTTTGGAGGAGGTCACAATCTCTTCAATTTTGTTTGTCCAGACAGTACATTTCTGATGATTTTGATAATTTCAGCAGAAGAGAAGGCCCCCAGCCTATGTGTGTGGGAGGGGGTGGGGGACAGGAGGAACAGGGCGATGGGGGGATGGGATCTGCCTTTGAGAGGACAAAGGACACAGAAAGGAAATGGGAAAGGCAGGCAAGCTAAGGTATTTTTCCATCTTTACATTTTGCTCAGGGCCATCTAAGTCCACCAGTGCAAGCCCCGGTTCCCTGGAGAGCTACTGGAGAGCAAATTTCTACAGGCAGAAAATCTAAGCAGAGAGGGCTCTTTGCAGCAATGTGCAGCTGGGAGCACTCCTGCTGCAGAGGTGGCCTGTGGGAGGAAGATGTCCTGGGGGCTCTGACCATCCGCCCCCAAGCAGGTGTGGGGGCTGCATTTGCTGCTCTCTGATGATTCCTTTCCCAATGAGTCCTGTACTCAGGATCCCAGAGTGGTGGCAGGGTGCCCAGCCTCCTTTTGCCTGCCTTTGGATCCTGCTCAGTCATCTCTCACCTGTGTGACCTTGGGACAGAGTTATCTGACCTCTCTGGGTTTCAATTTCCTCCTCTGTAAAGTGGGGCTAATAATAGGACCCACCTTATAGGCCTGCTATGAAGAGTAAATGAGGTAACCAATGGGAGGCAGTAGAAGCGTGTCTGGTACCACCTAGTATCATAAATGTTAGCTAAAATCCCACTTGGTTTCTCCTCCAAAGAGTGCAAAATTCACCCTCGGATCCAAGTGAGTTTTTTTTTTTTCTTTTTCCTGGAATGCTTTCCAGAATGATTTGGCTTCTGGAGAGGGAATTATAAGGCAGCTGAACTTCTCTGGTTCTGTCTTCGACTCATTATCGTGCAGGAGTAACACAGGTTAATCGCATAGCTAATTAAGAGATAACATTAATGGAATCTGAGTTGGTGCCCTGATAAAGCCGAGTCCTGGCAGATAAATGCTGAGGTGGAGCCAAGCCATTTATTTGAGGAGCAGCAGGGCTCCTATCAGGGCACCAACTCTGCTTCCATTAAAGTTATTGATATTACACCCCAATCTACAACTGTAAGAAAATTCGATGTGTCTTTTTTTTCCTGTTTCTGTTTTCAGTCTTAGCTGTACTGGCTGAACAAATGCAGCAGAAGCCAGGTGAGATAGCCCCTTTAATTGAACAACACACTTAATAATGAATTAACAAATAAATGAATGAATGAACATTGAAGAAATTCATTCACAGCAAACACCGCTGCAATTAATATGCTGCCACCCACAGGGGCATGTTGATGAGGCCTCTAGCAGAGCCGATGCGTCCCCGGATTGATCAGTTTTTTTTTTTTTCAGGGCTTTGCCTCCAAGCAAATCAATGAAGGACCTGAAGTGCCATTTCTATATTTCTCCCTGTCTCCTTCCAGTTAACTTGATGAAAGAGTTTTGGAGATTTCCTCCCCTCCTTGCTTTAATAAATTCTCTCATGGTTTTTTTAATTGTTGCTTTTTTCACCTTTCTCAGGGAATCATGATCAATTACTGCATTCAGCTAGGTGATGGCTGACAAATTCTATTTGACATAATGCAGCCGTGATTTAAAGGAAAAGCCCTGGTGCTAACTACACACTGCTTCATGAGGAACAATGGGGATTGTATTGCACCCTCCATGATGGCGTGGCGTGGGCATTCTGCAGTTAAGCAAGCGAATTCCTCCGCTAGCCAGAGACAGCCTAGAAGAGAACCGAACACAGGCTCAGGACACTGTCATCTCTGGTCACGGATCCAGGGACATCTTCTCTGACTACGTCCTCACAATGTGTGGGGCTGCATTGCCCCTTGTCCCTGCTCCCTGAAAGCCCCCACATGGGCAAATTCCCTACAGAGTCAATAAGCTTCAACAAAGGCCTTCACCAGGGTGAGGAGAATCAGCCTGAAGAGATGAGAGTTCACTTGGCATATTCCTGTGCCGAGAATGTTAAACACCAATTCCGTAATGACAAGTAAACGCTGAGGCTGCCTGGGAATCACAAATCAGCAAAACACGACTCACCCACGGTACAGGCATAACTGTGAGTTGGTCTGAACTGTCCAAAGGCCCACGCTGCCACTTTTATGAACCCTGAACTCTCGGCACCTTGAGAGAATGTACCCAAACCACGGGGCCTGGAATGTATAAACACACAACACAGAGTAGTTCCTGTTATTATTATTTGCTGTGATTATGGTGATGGTCATACGTAGTTATTTTATAGTCCAGGCTTGAGTGAAAACAAAGCCAAATTTCAAAAGGGGATCATTTACGAGGAGAAAAGGCAAGATCTCGTCACAATTATTAACTTGGATAATAGGAAACTTCACTCTGGACAGTGCGATTTTGATATTTTGTATTATGATTTCAAGTAGGAGTGAATTTATATTCCAGGAAAGTTCTATCATTTTTTTAGCTATATAAATTAAAAATAAGTTGAAAATCGAACATCCACACACTTGTGTGCTATTCAAAATTCCCATTTACTGAGTCTCAAAAGTGGATATATGCCTTTCAGCAATTTGCCAAATAAATCTAAAAATACCCAAGACACTGTAACACAAGGGGAAATTTCTTCTTTTTCTCCTGAAATTTTAAGTTGAAATTTTATAAGAAGTTATATGTCATAATCGTGTCTTTATATATAAAGGTCTATCATTAGGTCTTATAAACACATGATTACATTATTTATTTTAATTGCCTCATTAAACTAGTAACTCCTAAACATGTAAATATGTAATAAAAATAGTCTATGAAAAGGACATGCAGAAGTTCCTCACATTAGGAAAAGGAACTCGCAAAATAAAGAAACTCACGATTAAGAATTAAATCTCTAAAATCTACACACAAAGCAAACCAGAGTTTTATGGAGATGGTGACCCACCGTGCCTATGTACTAAAGAGTAAATTCTATCCTGTTCAGTCCTTGATAAATACACACAATTTCCATGTCGAGCTAACTCTAATTACCGACAATGTCAATATGAGGTGCGTGCCCAAGAGCACAGAATAGCTAGTGGACATGAGGATTTTCTTGATTTTTTTTTCCAGGGGACAGAACTTGAGTTTTTGAAACCCAAAAAGTTCAGTTCTTTGTGCTTGTGTCCCTCTGCATCTTGTTCCATGTGGAGCTACAGCAAGATGCTATACACAAATGGCTAAGTGGGCAAACAGAAATACCTGACTTTGTTAGAATGTGCAAAATATGTCAAATTAAGAGTCAGAAACTTGCTACCTGACCCAGCCTATCTCACTATTAGGAATCAAAGCTTCTGTTTCTCCAAAGCCTTCATCATATCCATATTTGCCTCAGTCTCTTGCCTTAGCTCATCTCTTTGTCACACTGAGACTTCTACAATATGTTACACACCCTTTGCATTCTTTCACCAAATTCTTTGTAATTCCTTTCAACCCAGTTTTTATTTACTTCATGAGGACAGAGACAGTTATGTTTATTTCCCCCTATTCCCTGAGCCAGATGCACAGTCTCTGGCATAGAGGTGTTTCTAAAAGTGTTTATTGAATTGAATTATTGAATGTGATCCTCTGATCAACACTTCTCATTTCTTGTGTGTGTGTGTGTGTGTGTCTCCATCGCCCCTGGGATTCTTTAATAAAACAGCTCTTGAATATTACCCTTTCCTAACTCATCATATGCAGTCCAACATACCTTTCAGATGAACTTATGCTTAAGAGATGCATACTGAAATAGTTAAGGGTAAAGTGTTCATGATATTTGAAACTTACATTTAAATGGTTCTGCAAAAAAAAAAAGAGAGAGAGAAAATATGGCAACAATTGTCAACAACTATCAAATTTCAGTGGAGGGCATGTAGGTGATCATTGTACTATTCCTTCCTCTTTTCTATAGATTTGAAAAAGTTCAAAATAAAAAGTTTGCAGTAAAAAAAAAAAATCTTTCAGATGGTCAACTTCTTCAGCTCTAGTGGAGTCTCAAAAATGTACTCAAGCCAGGCATGGTGACTCACACCTATAATCCTAGCACTCTGGGAGGCCGAGGCAGGAGGATCACTTGAGGTCAGGAGTTCAAGAACAGCCTGGGCAAGAGTGAGACCCTTCTCTACAAAAAATAGAAAAATTAGCTGGGTGTGGTGATGTGCACCTGTAATCCCAGCTACTCAGGAGGCTTAGGCAGGAGGATCGCTTGAGCCCAGGAGTTTGAGGTTGCAGTGAGCTATGATGATGCCGCTGCACTCTAGCTGGGATGACAGAGCAAGACCCTGTCTCAAACAAAACAAAACAAAAAAGTCCTCTGCTCTTGGGTGGGGTCCCTTGCTCTTTCCTTCCCCCACATTTTGTCACTGGGAAATTGCCTCTGTTTTGTTTGCTCAACAAATCGCCCAAGTGGTTTCTGGACTAACCTCACTTTCACCTTTGCCCACCATGAGTGTGAAATGGTGAGACACTAAAACCCCAATCTACTATAGCCATGGAGAATTTTCACAGTGATTCACAGGAAATGCCATATAGTCTATGCTTCTGCCCAGTGAGAGATTGCATCTTAAGCCTTGGTCTTTGCTACAAGTTATTCTTCCAACAGAAGGAGCAATGTAAACCCATCTCTGTAGCATAGACAGACATACAGACTATCCATAAAGTAGAAGGAAACCCTTCTCTAGTAATAATTAACTGCCAGCAGATATTTCAAAGCGGGCATTGGAGAAAAACAAATGCTCTTTAGTAATAAATTAGTGCAGTCCCTGGTTTTTTTAATTAGAAAATTATGTATACTATCCAATCATTTTCTACAAATAGCAATAAGTGCCTCAATCAGCCAGAATCCAGCCAGAAAAACAGAGCTCGCATCAGCTCAATAAAAGGGAATTTTATATGGGGTACTGGTTACAAAAACAAAAACAAACAAAAGACAAGTGGCAAGAAGGCAAACCAGAGATTTGTAACAGCAGGAAACCTCTAGGGCTTGAAGGTCTGAGGGAGGCAGTGGTGTTTCCAGAGCCCAGATGCTGTCTGATGACAACAGGAGTGACAGAGTGAAGGCCTGTCCCAAGGATCAGGGGCTACAGAAATGCCACCTGAAGAAGAAAGAGAGAGAAGAAATATGCTGGACATTTTCCCTCCCACTCTAAATTACCAGGCTCAGAACCCAGGACTTTGCAATAACTGTAGTGCAGACTTCTGTGTGCTAAAACTGTATGTGATGCAGTGAAGAGGTTTTGAAGCACCCGGACAAGGCGAGAAGAAAATCTATCCCAACCAAATCAGAACAAAGACTCTAGTTTTATCCATACCATCTATGAGGTTTTTGTTTGTTTTGTTTTGTTGTTTAACTATTTCTTTTATGAAGAATAAATAAAACTTGATAACAGAACCCCAGTATAGATTCATTTGTGGTTTCTTGCATATAATTATACTTTATGCTTTACCACATATAGTTCTCATTTCATAGTGTATGTGCAGTTAATTCAATAAATATTTTTATTGTCTTCATCAAGGCTAACATTGACAGATTCTTCCAGGTATTGTCACAGATAGATATTTGAGTGTAGGGTGGTTCCTTGTTAACCATTACAGGAATAATATTGGTGCCCAACTTAGGCAAATAAGATGTGGCCTTTCTGACATTTCTTTTTGGCTAGAAAAGCCACATGTTACACAAGCACGAACACATTTCTTACTTCCTTGTATCTTTTACTGCAGGTCACCTCTGACGCTTCATTCCATGAGGCAAGACAAATGGAGAATTTGTTTTATATTGTCTCTTGAAAAATCTTACCCAACCTGTCATTAAACTGTGAGACGCTAGAATATTTTTATTCTCCCAGAGAGTACCTTAGGTCTCCTGGTTCCCCTTTCTCTTACTCCTTCCTCCTCTTCCTTGAACATATTTCTCTCTTCATAACTAAATCCCTATTCCAGGTTCCGATTATCTTATATCTGAAATTTTACTGTTTTCTCCCCAGAAACTTCCCTTCCTTTTTACTAGAAGGACGTGTCCTCTCTTATCAACCATGCCAACCCTACTGTTCAGGAATCCTCTCTCTTCCTGTGCCCTAGGTGGCCTCCTGCTCCAGACCAATCTCTACCCTACAAAAGTTCTTGAAATCTATCTTTTCACAGCGTAGAGGGAAAATATCCCATCCTCTGAAGTGTCACAAAGAAGAAACTCCTTTTAAGTTTTTTGAGAAATATTGACAGGTCAACATGTTCATCATATTCAATAACTGGAGTAACAACCTTCTTGGCTTTGTTTCAATCCGAATTTCATCTCATGAAATGGAACCTGTTTGCTTTACGGACTAGTTTCTGCTCTTCCTCTCTCCTGACTCCATTGAAAGCATCTTCCCCAAAGTACAAATCAGAGCAGCAAATCCATTTTACAGCAAGCTCTGTGGCAATCCAGAGCCATAGACCAAATCCCAAGATCCTCCAAGCCCCAATCCTGGTAGCCAAGGAAGGGGAACACCCCCTTCATTTCAAGGGCGGGGACCCTCTGTGGAGATCTCTCAGCCTCCTGTCTTAATGAGTTTAACTCCAGAGATGGGCAGCCCAAGCCCCCCTGCTGAGCGTAATTACCATGATGGGGCACCTGGGGAGAGATTGTCACTAAGATAACTGGGTCTCAGGCTCTTTAGTGCTTTACAGATGAGAGTAAGGTGGTGACTTGGAAAAATGAGGTCTGGTTTGGATAAGAAGACTGTTATGGTTCATTTTCCTCCCTCCTGTGGAAGGGTAAACTGTTGTGTTTTTAATTGATGTGCGTGAGCCCAGGGCACAAAATGGACTCACATGAGAAATTACAGGATACCAAGACTGGATGGGACCGGAGAGGTCATTCTGTCCACCCCCAGCCTGCAGGCAGGACTGCGTACAAACCGCCTTGGAAGGAAGGCTCGCTACCCTTTCAGCACTACCTCTGGAGGACTGGGCACGGCAGATAACCAAGGGCTACCTGGGCACTGACACACACTGCAAAAACCATGTGTATGTGTTTACTCTGGCTCTCCTTGCTTAAACGCCATAGTCAGGGGCAGGGGCAGGTCCCTAACACGAGCAGCTTAGAGCAGCACACTGAAATGTCAAATATTCACCGGGCAGCGTGAAGATACTGAAAAACACACAAGGAAAATATATTGAATCATCTTGTACAAATTCACACCTCACGGTGGAGCTGAATGAGGAGCGTGATCTCTTAACCACTGTCAACCTCTTCCTGTGCGTGCAGCAGGGTGGGAAAGGACTCTTGTTTTTCCCAGAGAAGGAGCCCATGGAGGATCTAAAACAGGGAGTGGTGGAAGGGGGACTGGACAGGTAGTCCTGATGCGATTAGATGCTGGCATCCAGACCCCTGCAGAAAGCGATCTGCTAACCACGCGGGTCGGGAGAAGGTAGGGGGTCTGGCAACTACAATCCCGTTCTGGCTTTAGTGCCTCCCTTGCCCATATTAATGTGATAACATGGCGAGGTCGGGTCTAGGACCCAGTGTAAGTGGGCCAAGGGACTAGTACTGGCAGACAGAACCAACTGTCCCATGATGCTGGCTGGATTAGAGGACGTCTACCAAGAAGCCTGGGTGTGGTCCCGTGATGCCATGGCACAGGGAGCATTGTAGAGCAAGCAGGCCCTGCTCCCTGCAGAGAACATAGGGGAAGATTTCTCTCTGGACTGTCCATAACTGCAGCCACCGGATTTCACACAGCTCTGAAGCCTCTAGAGGAGGTGAGGAACCCCTCCTTTTGGCCAGAAGTCAACCAACTATAGTCTGTGGGCCAAATCTAGCCCATGGCCTGTTTTTGTACATTTTTTAAAGGTTGAAAAGAAGAAGAAGAAGAATATGCAACACAGACCATATCGGGCCCATAATGCCTAAATTATTTACTATCAGGCTCTTTACAGAAAGTTTGCCAACCCCTGCCCTAAGCCACTGAATCTCAAATTTCCATGTTCATAAAAACCACTTAGGGCACCTAATAAATATGCAGATGACCTCTCCTTTTGACTTCTGACTTAGGAGATCTTGCACTGGGCCCCTCATAATGCATTCTAATAACCATCCTAGGTAATTCTAACGCAAGTGAGCCTCAGATGACCTTACCAATGTTCCCTTTCAATTAATCATTAAATATGTATTTTATAATTTCTCTGTGGCCAGCACTCTGCTGAGTATGGTGGGAGACACAATTTGTGGATGATAACTCACTCTACTCCATCAAAAAACTTGCAATCTATTAACAGTTGGGGAGAGGAAAGTCCTATTAGAGATAACTCAGGGCCACATGGCTTGGGGCTGATTTCACATGAACTGAGAATTTGGGGGCAGGGCCACCATGTGTGATCAGAGTTGCCCTGAGGCAATCAGTGAGGGATGGAGCAGTGAGAATCGGAAAGTTTGGGATATGGGAAGATATCACAGACATTTGCAAAGGCATAGAACAGGAAGGGACTTTTGGAATGGTAGTTACGGAAGTTTAGGCAGAGAACAGAACGGCCAGACCGCAGAGCACAGTCCCGAGAGCACCTTCCCCTTCAAGGTAAGAACTACTCAGGAGAGTAGCTGAGCTCCCTGACTCTTCTTCAAGCCTTGCTAGACCCTAAGCCAGGGCAGTCAGGATTTTGTATCTTTCTACCTAAACTGTTTTTGCCACTTCCCACCCCCTCCCCACTTGTATCCACATATACTCTGTAAGTTCCTACCTCACTGAGTTTTTTTTTCATTATGCACCACTAATTTATGCCTCTATTTCTTTGCAAATACTATTCTTGTAGACTAGATTGTTCTTTCCATATCACCTTCTTATTTACAGAGACAATTCTGTTTCATATCTCAAGATGCAACTTAAACATCAGATTCTCCATGAAGCAAAACTTTCTTGAGTCTCATCCCTTCTAAACAGAGCTAAGCAATTTTTCATTTTGCACCACCCTAGTATCTTGAACAAAGTGAAAGGATAGGGCTTACATTGTATTAGAACTGTTTGTCTTCATTTCTGTCTCTGGAATGAGACTCTGACCTCTTTGAGATCAAAGACCATGCTTATGTGCCTCCATTTTCTTGGTGCCTATGACATTGCACATAGCAGTGGTCAGTAAGCCTTTCTTCAGTGAATGAGTGGATGACTCCTGAGCAGAGCATCTGTAGCTTGTGGAGGTACCTAAACATCAGAGAGTGTGGCCTTGCCCATGCTAGCAACGAGACCCATACAGGTTCTTAAATAGGGGGTGGCAGTAGGATTCCATTGTAGATGACTTATAAAGAAAATGTTAATGGAGAGTAGGAGTCTGAAGATGATTTGTTCAATGGGTAAGAAGGCTAGAGCTTCTCCCTAGAGGAATACAGCCTCTCACTTCTTCTATTAATATAATAACCCCTTGGCACCACAGCATCTTTAAATTCAATAAATATCTGCAGAGGAAGAGCATGTGTGAGATCTGAGCTGGGCACTGTCATACATATTGTGCCTTGGCTGGGGCCCCTGTAATTTGATAACCTGAGCTTTCAGATGGCACAACATGGGAAAAGCTCTTGGTGCCCTGGAAGTCCTAGAAGACCAGAAGAAATTTTTAAAAAACCAAAAAACTTTAATATCACCTACCACTGAAATCTCAGGAATCTTGTTAAATTGGAACTCAAATCTGCCCACAACGAAATGTTGTCTATAACAATTAAGACAAATGATTTACCTTAAGGACAAGAACCAACACTACATGCATAGAAATTGGCGAAGTTCCAGAGAACAACCAAAAAGTATGAAGACAAAGGAAGATAAGTCTATGAAGTTTAGTAAAAGACAATAAGAGGGTAGAGATGGTGGAACAGGTTACATGGGACCATGGCAAGCATCAAAGATGGTTGGGATTCTGAAGCCATAAAGAGGACATCCAAGGTAGGTAGGAATACAGAAATATTTCCAATTGGTGGTCCTAGGTTCTGAGTTTTGTTTGTCAGGGGATGTGGATGTTATTTGGGGAGATATGGCAGAGCCAACTATCTGGACTCTACAGCTATCTAGCCAGGGCTAATATTTCTTTAACTCTTCACATCTATGTGGGACCAAGTGACAAATGCAGGCCAACAGAATGTGAACAGGAGTAGCAAGTGTCACTTCCAGGATGAGATGATTAAGGACCTAATGTGCCTTTCCCTCATTCTCTTCTGCTTCTGAAGTTGCTGGAGAGGCCCTGGGTTAAACTCAGAGACATCTCAGGATGGGAGAAGCCTAGGTCCCTGTGTCATGGCTGGAAGGAGAGCCACCCAGGAAAGCTGCCAGAAGAGAAATAGCCGTATTGGTTTTAGGGTGGGGGAGAAATAAACTTTTATTGTGTCAATCCTTTGAGATTTGGGGTTGCTCCTTACAATTTATTAATTCAGGGTAGGATGCTAGATTTCCAGGAAATTTTCAAGGAGCTGCTAAATTACAGCCTAAATTAGCATTTTGGGCAGGGCAGGAACAGAATAGGAAGAGTTCTGGGTGGTCTTGGGGCAAATAAAAATACAGGAGGGAGCTAGGCCAGCCATCCTTTTCCCCATTGATTTTCGCTGGGGGGCAGCAGCCTTCGACTCATTGATTTTAGCTGCTGATTAAGTCATGTTCTCCGGGCTGTCAGCGGCCACTTCATGCCCTTTCATCTCATGTTTTCACCTGCTTGAAGCCCCACAACAATTGGGATCTTGAGTTCGCAACTGAGCATTCATTCAGGAGGGCTGTAAAAATGGCTCCCTTTCCTACGTGGCAGTGTTCAGCACAGACTCTTCCTCCCTCCTCCAAGACAATTGTTCTCAGGGCTGTTGCCTGGTAGACACAGAAAAATGCTAAAGCCGGAGGCAGCTGATCTTCACAGAGGCTACAGCAGGGCAGAGTTCCATCTGGAGGAAGCTGGAGACCTGCTGGGAGTTACCTCAAGACCGAAATGCTCCTTTCTCATCCACAGAACGAGCCGTGGAGATACCCAAGACCCAAAGTGAAATTTACAGCAAACAGGAACTACAGAGCATACGGCAGGTGGTCGCTCAGATGCCAGAGCAAGCCTCATTCCAGTTGGAGAGGGGGCACAAAAATAGAATCTAATATGGCCCACAGTGCTTAGAGTGGGAAAGAAGATTCTGAACCTCAAGACAGATCTGTAAGGGAGAGAGGGGATGGAAGTATTCTCCCCCCGCCTCGCTCTTGCTTGCTCACATCTGTGGTTGCTTTAGCAAACGAAACAAGATGGCTGCTGATGGATGGCTCCTGAACCCCGCGGAAACACCTACGTGCCAGGTTTGCCCAGCTGTACACATGCCACAGCTGATCCGTCTGTCGAGCAGGCCACACACCACCGCGGATCAATCTGCACATGCCAATTACTTGACTTAGAGTGGGCTGGGAGGAGCGTGCACAGGCAAGGGGGGCCTGATGCAGGGAGAAAATTGCCCCTGGGGTTCTTCTGTGCCCCTGCTCTCCTCCTCGTCCCCACTAGGAGAGAGTGAGAAGACACTGAGGACCCCTCCCCTCCCTCCTCCCTGCACTGCACCACCTTGCATGTAATGCCTGGTTAGACAATGTTTGGTGCCACCTCCACCTGCCCCTGAGGAGGGCCAAAGGAATCAAAACAGATAGAAAGCTTTGTACAGACAGGAGATCGGCTTCCTCTTTGTGGCAGAAGCAAATTCTGTCACCAGGCTGGGGGAAGCAAGCCATTGTGTGTCCTTGTTAGGATTTCTGACATGGATAGAGATTTGTTTTGTGCCCTCTCTTTCCATCCTCCCTGGGATAACAGGCACACCATAACCTTACCTGCTTGCACAGCGGACTGGAATCTGTTGTCCTCAAGGAGGTCAACTCCCTTGGCAGCCCAGCCCCAGACACAATGATGGTGGGGTGGGTGGGGAGCAGCCAGCTTAGCATGTGTGTGTGCACGTGCTTGTGTGTACATGTGTGTGGTCTTTAGTCGACATGTCTTCCGAATTTTTCATTACCAGTTTGAGTAGCCATCAGAAGGGCTCCCAGGGAAAGCTGGCTAGACCTAGCAAATAAGAGAAGTCCAAATGGCAGTGTGTGGGATGGAAAGGTCCCAGAAGGCTTGGGTTATGCTCCTGTGTCCTCAGAGCAGCAGACTCAATGCATTTCCTGGATTCTTGTCTCCTTTTTTTCTAACCAAAGCCTATGCAGCAACAGCAGAGATTCTTGTCCTTCTCAAACTCAACTCCCTTTTCCTCTCTTTAAGCATAAGTTCATGCATCTTCCCTGCAGGCCAGAGTCCAGCCTGCTCTCCCTGCAAAGTCTCACCCATCACCTTAGCCAGAGGGCCCTCTCCCTTCTCCCTGTGGAGTTTATTGTCTGAATATCCCGTGTAATTCTGCTGTGCATTGTATGGTTTGTGAACTCTACTAGATAATTAGTCCAACTGGTGCTGGTATCCTGTCTTGCATATTTTGGTGCCCCTACACAGTGTCAATAAGAGTGCTATTCAACTATTAGGATTGAAATACATTTCAGCTAAAATGAATGACTTCTCAGGAAGGGGCAACTTGAAACTTGCCCCGGCAAACTATATGCCTCAGAAAAAATATTAGCAACAAAGACCCTTACATATACCCCACAACCCCCCCTTTCAAAGCTTCCTCAAGAACCAGAAGTCCTGTTGACTGATAAGTCCCACAGAGCTTCTCTGGCCGCTGCCCTCCCCACTGTGAAGTCACTGGAAACTTCCCGCATTTGCTACTTGTCACAAGCTCCAAATCATTCATTGCTAAGTTTTGGTTTTCAGGCTCATGCAGAAGCATTTTCCTTTATGTCCTTTTTCATCTGACTCTTTAAACTAATCCTCCTCGACTTCAGATCTTTGCACAAACCTCCCGTGTCATCATTGGGGAGCTGTGGGCCCAGAGCAAAGGTAGGAGGCAAAAAGCCCCAAATCTGCACGTTTTATTTCATTGGTACATGTATTTAATCCATCTGCAAACTGTTCATTGGATAGCATTGTAGACTTCTCTCTCTGGGAACACTAAGGTATGTGTATTCAACAGTGGAAAATAAACATAAGATTTTATTACAAAGTGCCACTGCCGCTCCTGGCATGAGTAATTTGTGCACCTGCATTTTTAAAATGTTTCAAAGTTTTTCCCCTTGGTGGGTTCTGTGGTAGCACACATTAGCTTCCCGGCTGTCACAGCCTGGCTCTTATAGGCTTCTGTCACTTCTGCCCGTTCTATCCAGACATCATTGTTTTCCAAGCAGATAGCAAACAAACATGATGACTGCCCGGGGAAGCCTTTGAGAGCACAGCTTCCTCTTTTGTGCTGATCAATGTCTTTTCTCCCAAGAATTAGCAAAGCTGTGGGGCATTGTAATCCCAAATCCCAAGGGATAGGAGACAGATCATACAGGGAGGAATAAAAGTCAGAATTTATCCCAGTAAAATGTGGGAATGGTTTTGGAGATGAACGCTGAGTTGATCCCTTCCGCCACGCTCTTTGCCTTGCAGTCTGCTGTTGCTTAAGCAAAGGAACCAAGTCACTTACAGCTCGTTACTGAGGTTCTTCAGCAAATAAGATGACCCCGTATGGAGCAGATGGAACCAAGATGCCCAGTGAGTTATTGAACCTGTCTCCAGGGAGCTTCAGGTTTGGAAAATGGTATAGAGGGATTGGAAGGAGAGACACTATTACTTGGAATGGGATACAGCCTCCTGGCTTTCTTTTATCTTTTCTTTCCTTCTTTTTCTTTTTCTTCTTTTTTTACAATGATTCTGATTTCTGCAGGTGTCTAAAGTCAGCTTCGTGTGCACAGTGCTAACAGTTTCCCCTGCGATATCTGCAATCTCCTGGAAATGTTCATTGATTCCTTCCAATGTCCCCCACAACAACCCAGAAGACTGGCAATTTCAAATCATCTTGGGCATGTTAATACTTTCTTAAAGTCATATCACAGCATATTGCACACTCCTCCCTCAAACAGCGGTCTCAGAGGAAGACGGTAATGACCCAGGGCTACACCAACTTGATTGTTAGAGTCTCTGTCTCTCTAAGCAACATCAGCCAGATAACTTGATCTAAAGGATATTTATTTATCTGTCCAATGCTGCAAATGGAGACAGAGAAAGCGCCACTGATAGAGCTGCTGGGTGTGAAATCTTTGCTGTTCAGTGTGATCGAGAGCAATAGAATGCTTGTTTCACTAAAATAATACCAAGTTTTCAAACACTGTGCACCATCTGCCTCAGGAACCACTTGGCCCAGGCACAGAATTTAACGTATGTGGCATTTTGAGTGGTTTAAATGCAAGCTTGTCCTGACTTTCATTCAAGGGGCAGTAGTGAAGTAGTAGGGGCTGTTTTCACTGCTGAAGCTCAAGTTCCTTGTTCTGGCTGTGGATGAGACCTCCATTGGCTGACTGTCCATTTCTGAACTTGACTTTGCAAAAGAATAATTTTTATATAATTCCCTCCTGGACGAATAGGAAGAATCTCACTTTGATATCCTCTATGATTTTGAACACTGGTGCTTATAGTCAAGTCCTAAGTTTAAATTCTGGAAAACATTACTCAAAAAATCCCCTAAAACTTCTGAACCAGGCCCTCTGGTGAATTCTGCCTTAAAGAATGTATGAAGCTTTGTCCAAATGCAAAGAATCTTTCAATTGTAACTGAAACCAAATAACACACCCCCGCCCCAGTTTATTTGGAGAGAAATCAAAGATTTATTTTGGCATAGTCCTCTGCATTGTTTTGTGCCTAGGTTGCTTGTGAAAGTTGTTCTACGTAAAGAATACTAGAAGCAGATGGGTGATAACTTAGGACGTGCTTGCCACATTCGGCTACGTTGTACAGTGAGTAACATTTGATTAATATACCTTGATTTGGATCCAGTATCATTTAGGCTCTGTCCACAGTTTCAGTCAATGAAGCTATTTGAACTAATTATCTCAACAGTTCAGAGTAAGGATACTGTGTTAGGATAAGTAACCCTAACTGTTCAAATTAATAACCCTATGATTTCAACACCTTAACAGAATAAAGGTGTATTGTTCCTCCCATCACCATTTTAATATTATTTGGGGAGACAGTGTGAGGCTCTGCACCATGAAGTCATTCAGTGATCCAGGCTCCTTCCATCTTTTGCCACCTGCATCTTTACCATGTGGTCTCCAAGGTGACCACAGAAAACAAAGAGAGAAAGAGAATATGGAACATACACACCCACTCTTACTGCCTTGCTCCCAAAGCCCCTCTTCAATACAAAAGGGCTGGGAAATGTGATCCAGGGCCAGTCTCTGCTACTGACACCTTTGCCTTCATTATCTAGATGTTTCACATGAAAATATCCAGCTCCAATCATAGGTAATTATTCTAGTTCTCTCCTTCTCATTATGTCTTGGAGCTGGTGGAAGGAATACTTGCAGAAGGCCCCTTTTCCTGAAGTATTTCTTCATGAGTTCTAAGCCAACACCTTCCACAGGAGCAATGACCTTGTGATGAGTTGTTTTGAAATGGCGGAGCTGATCACAATTATGTCGCAACCACACTTGTGCCTGAACTGTTCTTCAATCAGTTTCCACCACTTTAATTTGATTCAGTTATTCTTTACAGTAGCAGAACTGTAATCTGAAAAAAGCAATATCAAAATTAGGCTATAAGTATTATTTTATTATACTAAAATAATAAATATTAGCAAATAATAATTTATAATAAATAAATACATTTATAATAAATGTATAATAAATGAATCAGTAAATTACTATTTCCTAATTTATTATACATTGGTAAATTACTATTTACTAATTTATTTATTATACATTAGTAAATTACTAGTTACTGACTTATGCATATTTGTTATAATAATACAATATTTATTATAAATTTTATTTATACTAAAATAAAATGTTATTTTATTATAGTTTTGAAGGTGCTATACTCTGAAGCATTATAGTAGCATGCAATATCCAATTCTTTCTCATTGCTTTGATATCCTCTATGATTTTAAACACTGGTGCTTCAACATCAGTGAAGCTGATGAACAGGCTGGCCTATTATTTAAGTACTTAAACTTGGTTCTGACATACCTGCTCCTAACACAGTGCTTCTGACATATTGGGCCTACATTGTCAAAAACATTAATAACATTTTTTCAGTCATTCTGAAATATTTCTTATATTTGTGACTTGCCCTATTTTTAAAATGGTGATGGAAAACAATAGGACAATGGGATTACTTCAAAAGTTTTGTTAAAGGGGATTTGAACCACTTGGAATAGAAGCTACATTGTTCCTGGCTCTAGGTTTATACGTTTATACGCCTCCACTCTCTTGTGCTGGAAATAAATTTGCTGTACTCGTTGTCTCTATTCTAAGCACACTATACCAACAAGGGCCTGCTCCTCAGGAGAGTAACTAAGCCAAGGATGTCATGTTCCATCTTGATGATGAAATGCAGATTTGTCATTAAAAAGCAAATTCTTCATTTCCAAAAGCTGAATTTAAATGATGCTTTAAAAGATTTTAGCTAATGAAATTTAGGCTCCTCTCCTTCAAAAAAGAAGAATTGAAGAGAATGCTCTGGAACTTAGCCAGAGTATTTCATTTGGTTGCAAAATGCATACATTTTCTTTTAATTTGTGATCCTGCCTGATGGTATTCTGTTATCTAGAGGCTTGCAGACAAATGTCCATAGCCTTGTTGAGTTCAGTATTATTGTCTGCTTGGTTTCCCTGATTTATTTCCATGACTTGTGGCCAGTTAAGCATAACTTGCATGGTTTCTGGCTATTCCAGTAGAGAAAGGCTATATGTACCAGGAATAGTGCTGCCACCCTGTACACTTCGGGTGAGCCCAATCATCTGATTTGTGCAAGAAGGGAGGACAGAGATGCCCCCTTCCTCTCCAACATTTCTACTTGTTTAGGCTGATTTTTCAGTCTGGGCTCTGCGTAGGAGATTTCTAGGTTTTGAGAGGCTTTAAAGACTCTTTCCTACCTTGCCAACTAGTCCTCATAGACTTCAGTTTTGGGGAGCCTCTTCAGTCAGTTTTCTGCAAATGTCCAAGCACGAAAATCTCACTTGACTCCCTTATTTCTGTTCCCCTGGCTTGGGTGAGCCACAGTGGACTTGGGTTGCTGCTGTGGACTGGCTAAGGAGGGTTGAATGAGTGAAACTCTGTAACTCCATTCAATATAGCTGCCCTCAAAAACCAAGGGCTCTTATAGGGGTGGTATCCCTGTGCAAAGGGAGGTTCTGCAGGGGAAGCTGCCAGACCTTCAGGAAGATACGGTAAGTGCAGTGACCTGGGAGAGGCATCCACTTTCTTATCTGTGGAGTACTGGGGAGCCAGGCATCACATCTAACACCTTTGTATGTTGTATTGTTTATTTTATTTTGCTATAAACTCCAGCATGACTTTGGAAAATTCAATTTCAACCTGTCCCACCCATTGCTCCCCGCTAAGCTTAGAGTGCAGGAATCAGACCCATGCATTCATGGAGATGATGGTGAGGTAGAACAAGCTGGCAAAGGTGGTTCCTACCTGCTTAGATCCTCAGTGCTGAGGAATGCAGACTGAGGAATGCAGATGTTGGGAAAGCATCTGTTAGACTGACATGGTAGTCTCCAGGGCACCCAACAGGCCATGCCTTGGCTCTGCATAAAAGCCCGTGGGGAGACAGGCAGCAGCGATCCACAACCAGAGGAGCCCAATCTCTCCAGGCGAGGCTGTGTGGCTCACCCTGGAAATGAACTTGGATGAAGGAAAACCCTGAATGACATTCACAACCCGAAGTGATTCCATTTCATCATTTTGTACACATACATTCATGATGTGCTATATGTTATATATAATTTACTAAAGCATGCTTTTAAAAATAGATTTGAGGAGCATGGAGCCCCAGAAGTGTATGTTATTGTACTGGGCTTGAGTTTCTCTTTCCCTCCCACAGGGGACCTCTGAGGGTCTATTTGAGGGCATGAATATGGAAAATTCAGCTCCAGCTCCCCCACCCCACTCCCCGAACAGCACTGCAGAACTGTGCTAAGCTCTTGTGGTTTAGAAAGAACAGATGCAAGAGACAAAATAAGTACAAAAGGAATTTGGGGAACGGGTCCTAAGAATCACCGCATTTCTTATCACTCTCAGAAAGTGCATCCATTTTCAGGGGTACTGTACATCTGTATGGCTCCAAACCACCTATTATTTTTCCAAGCAACATAATTACAGCCTTTTCCTGAAAATGCCAAACACTCAAATGAAATACAGCTTCAGAAATTTTCATTTAAGTTAATTGGTTCCAATTACTCAGACCCGCTTTGGACCCCCAAAACACATGAAAGCTAAGTTGTTTTTTTTTTTCTCATCCTATTCATTTTTTCCAGAGAGAGAGAGAAAAAAGAAAGAAAGGAAAGAAAGAATGAAAAAAACAAAAAAGGAAGGAAGGAAAGAAGGAAAGAAGGGAGGGAGGGGAAGAAAGAAACCTACACCTGAATTCTACATATCTTATTAGAACACAACCTAACCAGGACAGGGAATATAATTGAAGGAGGTAAGGAGAATGCTGTTCCAACATACATCTGCACCCTTTGTCTGTTTGGGCAGTGAAATGTCACAGACGTCACCAGCCTTCCTATTGAACCACTCTGAATGTAATCTGTTGGCTTTGGTTTGCTGAATGTATATGCACGTCAAAGATTGTGGGCATGGATTATTTATAAGATGTTCACTTTCAATTAGCGTTGCTTAAAAAGTGAGCTTCAACTTGGCACACAGCAGCAGCAGTCTATTCTGAGAAGGTTGGGCAGGTCTGGGGGAGTAAGCAAGCCTCTTGCTGAGCGATTGTGTGAACTCTTAGCTAAGGTAACGTTTGGGAGCTGCCCTGTTTTGAGACAGATTCTTATTCCAGATTAACAACCCTATAAGTGACATGATAAAAGACATATAAGGGTACATTTTCAAAGGGCTGCCCTGGGAGCAATGCCTACAGGCCCAGAGACTGTTAGGTCATTTGGTTGGACCCATTACTCCTCAAGTGCCCACTTGCAGAATTGACCGAGTGTCCTTTAGGACCTGTGTCTGCCTCAGGGGAAACCCCATTTTATAACTTTTTGGAGACTCACAGTCATTGGCTTCTAATTCCAAGATCTGGTATAGTAGGAAGAGCTTCTGGGAAAATCATTTTAATTTACTCATTTTTACCAAATCTAATTAACCAAATTTAATTAACCCATTTTCTGAGGTTAACGAAACCCTTGTTACCTTGACTCAGAAGGTGGATGGAAAGGAAGGCCTTTTAAACTAAGATTCCTAATAAGCTCTATACCTCTGGGAGCCATGAACCTGTCAAAGACAGGGCACTAGGTTAAGGCTTTGAGCTTGCTGACTTTGCCCAGTAAGGGAAGCAAGGGGACATTTTGAACAGAGAGACAGGATAGGAAATGTGGCCAGCACTCTAGTCTCTCCTAGTTATTCTGAACCTCACTTTGGTATTTAGTCTAAAACATGGTGGATTCCTAGAATCCTGTACATGTTCCAATGAAATTGCGGCAGGACACTCTGACACTGAACAGAAACGATTTGGGGATGATCTACACTGCCAATTAGCTGACCTGCTGCTCCACGTTACCGGAGGGCCTCCTCAGTCCACCGCATTTGCGAGGTCCCCATAAACGCCCGAAGCCATGACTCTCTTGCCTGAAGTTTAGCGTTGGTACAGTGAACTGACGAGCTCAGTCTGTTTTTTATTTGCCAGAAGTCACTGTCATAAAACTCCCCTTCATCTGGCATTGGCTAAGAGCCCTGACAACTGACTCAGCCTAGAAGGTTTGAACACCTGGAAGGCTGGTGCCCTTCCCTCCTTTGCAGTGGTCTTTCCTTAGAAGTTCCTTAGCCTGGCTGTGTTTTCTGACCCTTTGGGGACAGTTAGTATGCCAAGCTGGTCCTTGTCAGGAGGGTAGTTCATTTCTTTCCTGAATGTAAAGCTTGTGCTCAGGAGGTAAAGAACCAGGAAATCTTAGCAGACATATGGAGAGCAGCGGCTGAATAGGAGCCTTCTGCAGTCAGTGAACATTCTGTCAGGACACAGAGGAGCTTAAGAGCTCCAGAGGGCACAGTATCAGGAAACCATGGAGGTCTTTTCTTCTTGACTCAAAAGATGGTAAGATCAGCTCAGGACTGGCCTGGCCAAGTGAAGGATGTGGCGACATCACACATGACTGAATGCAATGAACTCAAACTCTAAGGTTGAGAGAGGAGGGGCCAAAAGCAGCATGAGATGCACTTTCTCCCACACTTAAAGCTGTTGCTTCCAATCAAACCCTCCACGTCAGTGACCTCGAGGTAAAAGAGCAGAAATACAAAGTGAAACATTTCTACTGCTTGAAAGGAATACATTTGGCAAGCCCCTACCTCCTTCAATCTTTTGTAGGAAGACTGTGCCAAATGCTAGATGAACAATTTTATTCCTGATCCACCCAAGAGGGAAAGGGAAAAAGCTACTGAACGCTACAGGACGGATTTCCGTAGAACAGAACAACATCAGTGGGAATACAGAGTAACAAGATTTGGATCAGATATACAACAGGAGCAGAGCTTTTTCGTTATTGATTATTTTAAGTCTTTTTCAAAAGAATTTTCCTGGGACTTTAGAAAAACTCGGTAAAAAGACATTACTTGTTTACTTATGGGTGGAGATGGCACTTTCTTTTTCTAAGTAAAAGTATATATGTATACATATAAAATAAAATTCAACATTACTTAGCATGGAAAATATTTTGGGGGAGTTTTCCTAAAAATTACCTAGCTTTTCAGATACAAAACATCATTTTCTTAAAATGTCTTACGTTTTAGCCATTTCCTTCATTCTTTAGCCAGATAAATGCCTCCGAAAAACTTTTAGCCCCCAATCTGAAGCAAAAGTGGTCTAGGTGCACCAGGATTGAGACACTTCTGTGTTATGGATTGAATGGATAAAGGGGATCGCCTTGTGACACCTCATTGCACTTCCCCTTAAGGGTCAGCAAGACCAAGAATTTATTCATGGAATATTCATTACTACTATTGACGACCCAAAAGAGTACAAGCCGTGGATTTTGTTTTCAGCGAGTGATTAGCTCAGTTAGTGAAATAAGACCAACATGCACAAAAAGGTTGATGATGCTAGAATCTCCCACACTTTGCCAGCCACAGGCAAGTCAAGTCAGTATGGACTTCATTATTCAAATCAGCACCAGACTGAGAACTTTGAGAAGTGATATCACGGAGGCCAGAGCTGGGGCCTGCAAGGGTAACACACATGCTCAAGGCCACAGAGCTTCTGGGTAACAGAGCTAGGCTCAAGCATACATTTGCTGATTCCAAACCCAGCGCTCCCATTCAAGGTCATAGTGAAAAGCATTTTCCCATCAGCTTTCTCTGGTGATGTTCCCCTATACCCTGGCAGAGCACACAGGTACATGACAGAGATGCATGTTCTGGCCCCAGCTGTGCCACTGACTAGCCATGTGTGTTTGGACAAGTCACAAAACTCTAGATTTCAGATTCCTCATCTGTAAAATGTGGTATTTAGACTTGTCCATTGCTGTCACACCTCAATGAAGTATCCCTCATAGCAGAGCAGAGCGGAGAGGGGTTTGGAGACATGGCAGTAAGTGATCTCCTGCAAGCAAGAAGTGCACTAGATATATTGGAATTTGTCTGTCTTAATATTTTGTGTGACGTCTACGTTTTACTTAATAATATATCTGTATTTGCTTTCATGTGAAAATCATGTTTGAAATGTTTTACCATCCATGAAAGTTGGTTTGCCAAGGAAGGCCTGTTTCCCCTGGGGCACAAGGACTAGAAGGTTTTCTGAGGCTGCCCCTCCTCATTGATTCTGCGTCCTATATCTGTGTTGCTCGTTTTATCACACCCTCCTCTTCCTGGTTCCCAGATTCTAAGTAGTTCTCCCTCCACAGTGTTCAATGGCCCTCAAAAATGCCTGGCTGCATAAAGATGGGAGGGGGAGAGAGAGAGCCCTGGAAGGGAAGATTAGGTCCACAGACATTTAATAGGTGGGAACAGGAGGGCTGCTACTCTAGAAAGTTATGGGAGGTGGCTCACCAACCTGGACTCTATCTGAAGGCTACCTGCTTTGGTGTCTAGCCAAATCTTGATCCTTTGCCTTAAATCTTTTCTGGAAAGAGGTGGGCTATGAATAAATATTTGGATTTAGGAGGAATTATTTTAAACATTTCTGAAAAGTGCAACATTATCTCTCATTCAGATGCAAATCTTTTGAGCCCCTAATTGTGGTTTTTCCTCTCTCTGGAGTCAACACCGAAGCAAATGCCTAACTTTGCCTTCGCCCTGTGATTATGGCTCCCAACACCTCTGGAACTGTGGGGTGACTCTTGGAGTAGAAAGGATAAAGCTGGGGGTACAAAGAAGGGTGATTCTCACCCAGTCGCTGGACATTCATCAGCAGAGGGAGGGCAGCCAAATTCCTCATCTGCTGGAACAGCAAAGGCGTTCTCCCCAGGGACTTTTCCAGATGGAAAAGTGCTCTGAGCTTCTGACCATTTCCCAGAGGATGGAGTGAATTTAAGGAAGAGAGACTGAAGCTCTTCGAAGCAATTGAGTCTGCAGGAAAATCAAACTGTTTGTTGGCATCTTCAAGCACCTTGCACATAGTAGGCACATGGGAATGATCCGTTAGATACACAAATCAATACCAATTCTCCACCAACAGAGAAACGTTGGCAAGTGGCTTATGAAAAAGAATATTCCATTACAACACAGTAGCTCAGCTCAGGTTTAGTTTTCAATCCTATATTTAGAGAATAACAGATTTAGATTAACCTAGAAGATTATGGAATAATCGTCTAACCAAATAGCTTCAACTTGGACTGCATTTAGAATCACCTGGCAAGCTCTTTAAAAATACTGATGCCTGGACCCCCATTCCAGAGTAATTGAGTCAGAAACTCTGGGGAGGGGTCCAGGCATCGGTATTTTTTTTTTAATTCCCCAGGTGATTCTGGTGCACAATGAGCCTATGAATGAGTAGCATAACAAGGCAGGTGGAGTGGTTTTCCCAGGATCCCACCAGGCTGCTGCAGAGCTGGGCGGAGAATCCAGGCCTCCCCATCTAATCCTGCTCTCTTTCCCACATACCACATCAACTCTCCTTTGGCCCTGTGGCCTGTGGGATAACTTGCACTTTTCCACCGGGAAAAGGGAGCAGTAGTTGACCCACTAACCCTCTGGAAACAAGTGCCTCGGCACCATGGGAATTTTCCTGGTCCTATTTGTGGGAATGGTCCAACCTTGAATGTTTTTTCAGGAAAGGATGTTACGAGCAGGGTCCCTTTGGTAACTGCCTATAAGCATTCTTTGTGAGACATGGGAAGATTTTAGCCCCAAAATATCCCCTTTGCCTTCAACTACTTATGCCGAATGGCATCTTATAAGAATATTTTAGGGAGTTAAGAGATATTAGTTATTAGAATATAAATAAAACTGTGGGTAGCGCCTTCTCTCTTGCTGGTTTTAGGAAGAATTGAAGGGTTAAGTACCTAGCACAGTGTTTGGCTCTAACAGTTTGGCAGTACTTATACGGCAACTACCTCTTAGTATCTTCTTACCATGTGTGAGAAAACCATGCTGGGCCCATATGTACATCCTCTAATTTAATTATCACCCAAAACTTAGGAGGTCGTTATTATCCTTGTATTAAAATGAGGACACTGAGGCTCACATTCTACAGGTTTAAATTCAACTGGAAGATCCTATGAGCTTGACCTAACCCCTCTGCTGTACCTATGAGGGAAATGGGGCCAGGGGAAGGGCTGTGATTTTCTATGGGAATGTACAGCATGTTCGATTGTTCATCAATGATTTGCGCCTTCTAATAAATTAATGTATCAGTTCCTTTCCAAACTGAAAAAGGAAAGACTTTGAGTTTCACTTCAGTGTTCAAATCCTGGCCTGACCATTTTCTGGCTGTGGAAAAGTTACTTAACTTCCCAGAGCCCCATGTTCAGAAGGAAAGGAGGAATAAAGGAAGAGAGAAAGGAAGGGCAACCAGGAGGAAGGAAGAATGCAGAGGAAGGACTATAAGGAAAAGGAGAACAGAAAAGAGGACCGAGGGAAGGGGGGAGCGGGACATGCAGCAGGAGGCTGAGGCGGAGCCGGCGTGCGGAGGGCTGGTGTGGCGGGGCTGAGTCACGGAAGGTGCTGGGCAAGGGGCTGCTCTCCAGAGGGCACCTGCTCTACCCCAACACCCCAAACGGAAGAACAGGACCTGCTGCAAGAAGAAGGGGGACAGACAGAAGGAGGAAGTGTGTAAGTGAGACTTTCCACAGAAACAGGGCAGAGGAAGAGCCGAATTTGTTCGAGAGAAACTCAGGGGCAAGAAACGTGGAAAGAACAGGCAGAGGTTGGGTCTACGGAGACTCCGAGTGGCCTCCCTCTAGGACTGCGCCAAAGAACATCGTAGGAGTCCCAGGCATGAAACAGAGTATTTTCCACCAGAAGAATATATGTCTTTGAAGTCGCCCCTCCCCTCAAAAAAGGTATGTCGTGGACCCCAGCTTTTGAAGAAAGAAAAAGGAAAAACTTGGTCGAAGCGAATCAAAGGAAGTGATAAATCTGTCCGTGGCCCTCTCCTGAAACAAAGCACATGCAGCTTAATTAATGCATTTAGCTACCTGACCAGAGGAGCCTCATAGACAAGCCCACCTCGGGGGCCTCACCTAATCCTGGGGTTCTTTGAAGATGAAAAGCACTTTTTAAGTGCTGGCTTGGATGAGGACCATGAATGCTGTTAACTCCATGGGGAAAGAAATAAAAACACATATTAAATGTGTTATAATACTTATGAGCGCCTCTTTGAAGGCAGTGTCCTTTAAACATAGGAAGGCATACGTAAGGAAATAAAGAAAAGTAAGAAGGGGTGGAGGGCGATGGAGCCAGGCCCAACAGGATTGTTCTCTGATGCCAAACACTGGGCTGATGGCAAAGAAGGCTCTGGCAGGGCAGGAGGGAACAGTGGGAGGGAGGATGCTTACGATGTGAAATGTCAAGTGCTGGGCTCTGACAGGAGGAGTCTAAAGCCACTCTGAGTTTGGGCCATGTGAGAGGAAAGGAATTGTGTCACGGTGAGGTAGAAGTTGTTAAATTTCTAGAGAAGGTTGAGGCTAGGAGTTCGAGACCAGCCTGAGCAGGAGCGAGACCCTGTCTCTACTAAAAATGGAAAAAAATTGGCCTGGCGTGTTGGTGCGCACCTGTAGTCCCAGCTACTCGGGAGTCTGAGGCAGGAGGATCACTCGAGCCCAGGAGTTTGAGGTTGCTGTGAGCTATGATCACGACACTGCACCCTAGATGGGGCGACAGAGCAAGACTGTCTCAAAAACAAAAAACAGAATACAAATTTCTAGAGCAGTGACATTACCCGCATTCAAAGGCATCCAGCACTGAGGCTTTACTACAGGCGTGGGAAAACAATGAAAAGATGCAAACGGGCCATTCTGGAAAAGCGGACTGCGATGGTGGGTGGACAGCCTCTCTCCTGCCTCGGTGTTCCCGCTGTCTCTTTGACTCACCTCAAGGTTGGCTGAGATGGCAATAGGTAATACTCAAAAATGAGAAAAAGCACAAGTGGCATCAGGAACAAAGGTGGAAACCTGTTTACATGGAACCATGTGTATTTCTTCTTTTTTCACTTAGGGAGATTTCTAAGGAATAGATGGACCATTCACAGACTTGGAAAATGATGGTAAAACAGGTGAATAAAGGATAATAGAGTGATTCTTGAATTTTTTTTTTTTTTTTTAAAGAGACAGGGTCTTGTTCTGTTGCCCAGGAGGGAGTGCAGTGGCACGACCATAGCTCACTGCGGTCACGGTTTAAGCGATCCTCCCACCACGGCTTCCCAGAGTGTGCCACCACACCTGGCTAATTTTTAAAGTTTCTTTGTAGAGATGGGGTCTCACTATATTGCCCAAGCTGGTCTCGAACTCCTGGCCTCAAGTGATCCTCCTGCCTTGGCCTCCCAAAGTGCTGGGATTATAGGCGTGAGCCACTGTACCTGATCTTTGGAATTCTTAATTTCTTTATTTTCATTATTTGATTCAAGAATATAAGAGCATTTCTGAGGTTTACTCATAAATTTGGGGAGACTTTAACACCACTGGGCTAACCTTGCAGAGGAGGGCAAGTAGAGGCCATGTGGCATAACAGAAAGAACACACACATGGGAGCCCCAAGCTCCAGCTCCTTTCATATGCTCCTTCTGTAATATTCAGCCTTAGCCTGTTACCAGACTCTGGGTTTCAACTTTCCCCGTTTGTGTCAGGACTAGGATATCTCAAATATCTGACTCTAAAAATCTATTTTTCTAAGTTGGCGTATCATCAGGAACTTGAGAATAAAAATTTGGGAGCTGCAGCATTTCCATGACCTCCTAATAGCAGTTTCAAAAAAATGTTTTGCATGTATCAGCTTATGAATTCAGGAGAAATAGAATTGGCTGTGATTAAGCCTCACTCTTGCTACCTTCCTGGTGGAGATATGGTTGAATGTGATGTGTCCTTGTAGGCAGGCCCTGCATAACCGTCTTGGAGGGAAGCATGCGTCAAGGCACCTCCCTTATCTGCTCTAATGAAGCAAGTGGAAGGAGCCACCTCTCCAGTGCTCCTGGGCCACCTCTTCCTGGGGAACTTGGGCAGATGTATTGAGAAGGCTACAGAGCGAGTCGGGGCTCAGACATGGGTGCCAGTCCAGCTGTGTGGCTGGGGCAGATGTTGTACTTCTTGAGCCTCCGCTTCCTCATCTATGAAACAAGGACTAAAATCATGCTTTATAGAGTTGTGAGCATTAAATAAAACAATACATAAAAAGCACTTAGCACTATATCTGATACAGAGTAAAAACAGTAAATGTAAACTACTATTCTAACGTCATTATCATTAATACAATTGCCAGGAACTTATTACATAATGAGTAGCCTGAAATTCAATTCTGCTCACTGCGCTGGTTGTTTATGACTCAGATTTTTTTTCTTCTCCTTTCTGATTCTTATTGCTAGATAGTTTTTCCAATTAAAATGTAACAAGCTGAATATTGTTTAACAGTAACAGTTAATACAGGAGAATTACTTTCTCCCTCTATTTTTTAACACTTTAATTCATTCCCCCTACCTTTATATTGGGGTCTTTAGGGTTAATTAGAAGCAGCTTTGTACTTGGATAGTTGGTTAATCACCAAGTAGAGTGTTGGAAGAAAGCTACTCATATGCTTTTCATCTTAGCATCCAATTCCCAGGAAACCTGGAAAAAACCATTTTACTTGTCTAAGGCCACCTACAGTATTAGGTAATTATTAAAGCTGATTGCATATCAGAGCCTAAATATAGTGCTATAGAACTGTACTTTATTCATGCTCCCCTCACGGCAAATGAATCAGAGACACCGCCATGTATTTTTGAAGAGTAAATCTTTGTGCTAATTAATTATATTAATATCAACATGTTGATATTGATATAATTAGCACAGTGGATGACACTGATATAATTAGCACAAATATTTACTCTTCAAAAATAAGTGGCAGTGCATATGCATATAATAAGCTTAATAATAATACTGAGCGGTTACAGCACCACTTTCTCTGAGGAGCTTACAAAATACATAAATAGCAAATAACTGAAACTCAAACTTCATTGAGAGCTTTGATAGCATCATTGAGCAAAGTTGCAGGGGTTTATGCAGTCAGAGAAACCTCATAAGTATACCCTGACAAGAGCATTTTTCCCCCAAATAGAAATGAATTTCCAAGCAGCTTTTGATAGACCTAACACTAAGAGATAATATCAAATTATGTAACTGAATTGAAATTGAATAGGTCTCCTTCACTTTCTTTATTCTGATTCATGTTCAGCTAATCTAAAACCATGATTATTTTGTTTTAAAACAAAACAGAATTGGGTAAAAGCTGGGATGTCGAGGTGCAATATAGAAAATATATTCAGGTCTCCTTACCCCCAATGGCTTGTTTGTAGAAAGACTGTGGGCCCACTAAATCTATCCATAGGTCATCTCTCTTTTGTTTGGGGATATAGATTCCATACCTCATCACATAATTGTGACAGGAAGGGAGGGTTTGGGAAAAATGCATGAGGTACCATGAGAGGAGGAGGTGGCATGGTGCCTAATGGTTCCATTGGCACTCTGCTGTTGGGAGCCTGTGAGAACCAACTTTCCCACTGTGCTTGTGATGGGAGATATTAATCTCAACCAATTTCTTATTTCTTTATTTCTGAGAACAGGCTAATCGAGTTTCACATTTTCTTACCCTAGCAACTATGTTTACAGCCACCATCACAGAACACATACACAGAAACACACATGTCACGTACATATCTGCACATGCAAATACACAAACACAACATAACCGTGAGTTCAGATGAACACACTGCACCGATAAGCATGAAAAATACGGGCCAAGAGACTTTTAAAACATGTTGCATTTTACAAAACACTGGGCTTACTGGCAAACATCTGAAAAGTAAGCATGGTTTTATGGACTGACAGAAAGGAACATTAGTTATTTTAACCCTCTTCTCCTCTGAGCACTAACTCCTATAATGGAGCATCCCAGATGTTTTGTTTGTTAGAGCCTCTTTGGATGTGAAGATTGCACAGCAGGAGGCAACATCTGGGGGAAAAAAGGAACGTGAGAGAGACTTAGGATATTAGTGTGTGCTGCCTGGACGCGATTTTTGGATATGTTTCAGAGATTTTTTTTTTAAGGCAGTATCCATTGTAGATTATTATTTATAATTTCTGGGGGCAATAGCAAAAGAGCATTTCAGTATTTCTTCTTGAGGTTTTAATTTTTGAATTTTCAATTTTCTAGAGAAAAGGGATTTTTCTTGCATTCGTGCAGATTTAGAAATTCAGCTGTGAATTGGCCTTCCTCCTTACCACAAGCCATATTGCTTTGCAACTTTTTAATACATAAAACTCTATTGGCCCTTCCATAAAGGACTTCATTGTTACCACGGTAAGAAAAAGCAGAAAGTTTCAGCATCTCGTGAACATCACCGCTCACACAGTGCTTTGTTGGGGGGGCGGAGGGGCCAAGGGAGGGGTTCAATCCTGGTGCTTATGATTTTCTCATTTCACTTTGACATCATAATTGAGACTGATCTCCACTGATTTTTCCCCTACATTCTTGCTTGCAAGATTAATCTTCCAGTGCAGTTTGGACATAACAGCAGTGAAGAGGGTGCTTTCTCAGAGACACACATTGGAATCATTTTGCATTGTAGCTTCAGTTCATGATGTTCTACTAAGCAGGTATCCAAAGGCACACACTGAAATCATTTTGCCAGCATAATCTTGCCTTCTAAAAGCTTCCTAACAGGGTATCCGAAGAAACACTCTGGAAACATTTTGCCCTCCTAATTTCATGTTGTAATGACATCAAAATGTCATAAAGCAATTACCATCCCAAGCACAAAATGATCTTTAGAAGTTTCTCCATAGGCTCATTAACTTCTTTCTAGCTTTAATATCTTGATTGTTTAAAAAATGTTTAATACTAATTGAGAGACTTCATTTAAAACTGAATACCATTTATTTAGCACAATCCCTCTCTCTCTCTCTCTCTCACTCTCTCAACCAAATTGCACTAGGCTGACAGAACCCTAGATTTATAGATGCACACACACCTTCTGACCTCTCCAGTTAAAATTCTAAGTGGAATTGATCTGGTACAAAGCAAAAATCAGCATAGAGCATGGATTGCTTTGGAGACAAAGGGAACAGTAGATAGTGGTGGTGTCCTTGGCAGCAGGAACATCCTGAAGTTTCTGCAGTGCCTGAAAAACAAAGGCTGAATGCTATAACAATTATGGGGTCTGGAAGAAATGTGAGAAGTTCTACATGTCAACACAACCATCTGAGTCCAACTACCCCTAGTTCTAACCATTGAGCTCTACCAGGTATATTTCTCCAAATGAAAATGGTAAATCAAAGGAACAGATAATGACAAATTGGGTTCAGTCATTCTGTGATATAGGCCATGATTTGCAGCTGTATCCTCCTGAAACATCTATAGGAAGAGTTCAAGCTTATGTATTTCTCTGGGCTATCTGAGATAAGTAAGGAATGGCAACCGACCTCAACAGCCTCTTCTAGTATAAGCATAGGAGCCAATTTCCTTGTCCCATATGTGCCAGGTAATATTCATAACTTAACCTTTAACTCTCTGAGCACATTCTTATCTGGATAATGGAAGGGTTGAAAATGAGCTCAATTAATTTGAACAAAACAATGCCAAGGATGTCATGGCCTCTCTACTCAAATCAAGAGATAAGATGGCCTCTGACTTTTTCTATAGACTTTCTCTGTCCATGACTAAACAACACAGCTATGTTCTTGCTAAATATTTTTTTTTCTGTTTTAAGCTTCTTCAAAGGTGACCTATAGAGTCCTAGCAACCAGTTCAATCATTTGCTGGTAGTGAAGAGGCAGAATGATTGGTTCAGATGTTTGAAAATAAAGCTAAAACTGGGAGGACCTATTTGGTTAATAATAAATAACAAGAAAGATGTATGAATAAAAATACGCATCTTAATGATTTACCATTGCTATGAAACCAATAGGCTGGTGATCCAATCCGATATCTGCAAATTTGTGTAATCCTCAGGGTAAAACAATTTAATGGGCTGTCTCTTTTATAGTTACAAAAGGCCTTTCATGTGATCAATTATACATAAGAGTACAATAAATGTAACTTTCTTCATACTAATCACATCTAACTTAAATTCTCTTGTTGGTCTTTGGAGTGTATGTAGCATTCCCAATAAAGTTTTTAGTTCTGACTCTTACCAAAAGTTAATCTGCCCAGAACTTCCAAATAAATCTTCAGTATGAGGGCCTTTTTTTTTTCACACTAAATAAAACTGTTCAAACAATACAGTTTGTTAGGAAACTGCCACCTCCTCCTGTTCTGGCCCCTTCCTCGACACAACAATCCTGCTGCTTCAGTCAGCCAGTGGGCAGTGGGGGGTTGGTTTGATTGTTTTTCTTCTGTTTGGTTTTGTTTGTATTTTGTTGAAAAGGCAGCCTAACACTGTGTTAACACCATCACCTGAGGCTAACAAAACTCGGCTAAGAGGTGGAGATTTCCAGTCCTCACTCCAATGACAGATCCCAGGAGGCCCTCAGACCCTCCCAGATTCCTACAAAATCAAAATTCCCATCTGTTTTATTATATGTTTAATTGGTTTGCTCCTCTATGGAACAGGAAAGTAAAATGAAACCCCTCATCATGTGCCACTTAAGTTGGGGGTAAAGGTCACATAGGCTCTAAAAGTCAGTGTGAAAAATAAGAAATGTCTAAATTCCTCAAATTACCTTAGCCAATGAATTGATGCCTGACTATGAGTTAGCTGATTCAATAAATAATTTTTTTAGCCACTACTAAGCACCAGAAACTGTTCTAGATGCTGTGGATACAGTCATGAGTAAGAATTTACTCTGTATTTGCATCAAAGAGTAGAATGAACTTAAAGGCACTTTCCTGTTCCTACACACACTCTATCTACAATTTATTTCAAGGTGTGAAGCATTTCAGGGCATAAAAAATAGGACTAAGGAAAAGAATAGACAAAAGGCAGTGGGTACTTTTCTGTAAGTATACAAGAAGAGAATGAAAGGTTTCTGAAAAAGATCACTTCTTAAGGTCCTTGTTGGGGGATTACTTAGTCCCTTTAAAATCAATTTGGGGACTACATATCCTGAGAGAGTTACATGTATATGAAAATTTAGGAAAATCCAGGCCTAACTATCAAAATAAAAAGAGAGAGTTTGTGTGTTTGTGTGTGTGTAACTTGCCCAAGAGTACCTAAGAAAACATATTCTGAAGGCTCACTTGTTGCCACCTGCTCCATGATTTTGGCCTTTCAAGTATGGTTTGCTAAAGAAATCAGGCTGCCAGCACAGAACAGCAAATTAGAAAAATGAACTGGAACATCATAATCTGCCTCAGCTATAGCAAAGAAAAAGACATCTGGTAGACCACTTGGAAGCCAGCCAATGATGAAGACTTCAATTAAAATAAAGAACATGTCCTCAGGAGAGCATCTCCGAGCTCAAGAAGTTATAAGTCCAGTGTGCTACTTGAAAGCCAGCTACTAGAAAAAGTCATTTTCAAATAAAGCAAAACAGAGTGAGCATGTCTTGAATTCTTCCAAGAAACCTCTTCCTGCGTGTACTGTCCTAACTAATAATTTAATTGGAGTTGGAGGTGCCACCACTCAATGCTGGAAATCAGATATTACACAAGAAGCGAAGCTGTAGGTCTGCCTGTGATGTTTCTGGAGAAACTGAAAAGTTAGCAGTGGGTTATAGGGGGTGCCATGGTGGGGCAGACTAGGAGTCAGCAGACCTGGGTTCCAATGCCAGCTCTGCCACTTTTTCCTTGTGAACCTCAGGCAAGAGACTTCATCCTTGCAGTTCTCAGTTTCTCCAGCTGAAAAATGAGGATTCTAAAACCTACACCATAGAAACAAAGGGAGGAGTACATGAAATATTCTGCGGAGAGACACTTCATACAGTGCTCTGCATATAGTATGCTTGTAACATGTTAGTTAAACAGCACAAACCAGATAGAAGAGAAAATCATCTTTGCTAAGAATAAGGATTAATTTTTACATTAGAGAATGGAATCTGATATAAAGAGCATTTATTAAATAAACCCCTGGCCCACAAGATAATGTGGTGTTTTCCTGAAAGAAGAATCACATGATTATGGAAAAGATACCAAAAATTTTGTACAGTCCCAGAAAAAGTCTTAAAGATTGAACATAGAGACAACTGGACACCAAGGCATCGAATCTCCACTCAGTAAAAGAACTAAAAGGTCAGTGGTTGCAAGTGTAATGAGGATTCTGTAAACTGAAGTTACATAGAAATTCTCAACAGACATGCAGTCTACCTACTAAGTTTCTTGGTGTATCAATAACAGAGAGTTTTGTTCATTAATATTCTTGATATCAAATTTCTAGCAAGACCATTTCTATATTGTAATTATTTCCAGAAAGGCTAGAAAACCATGAAATCAAACACCTTGGTGAATTCAAGCGAATTAGCATGGATTATGACGTTAATACTTTTAAAATTTTATATTTAAAATGTATTTTAATTGACATAAAAATTATATATATTAATCATACATAACATGTTGTTTTGAAATATATATGCATTGTGGAATGGCTAAACCTAGCTGATTAATGTATGCATTACCTTGCATACTTTCATTTTTCGTGGTTAGAACACTTAAATCTACTTTCTTAGCAATTTTCAGAAATATAATACATTGTTATTAACTATAGTCACCATGTTGTAAAACAGATCTCTGGAACTTATTCCTCCTGTTTGACTGAAATTTCATATCCTTTGGCCAACATCTTCCCAATTCTCCACCCCCAACCCCTGGTAACCACCATTATACTCTCTACTTTTGTGAGTTTAATTTTTTAGATTCCACATATGAGCGAGATCACGCATTTGTCTTTCTGTGCCTAGCTTATTTTACTTAACATAATGTCCTCCAGGTTCATCCATGCTTTAGAAATTGGCAGGATTTTCCCCTTTGTTAAGGCTGAATAGTATTCCATTGTGTATATATATCACATTCTCTTTATCCGTTCATCCATCGAAGAGCACTTAAGTTGATTCCATATCTTGGCTATTATGAATAATGCTGCAATGACCATGGGAGTGCAGATATTTCTTCAACATACTGATTCCATATCCTTTGGATATATACCCAGTAGTGGGATTGTGGGATCAAATGGTAGTTCTATTTTTAGTTTTTTGAGGAACTTTCACACTATTTTCCATAATGGCTATACTAATTTACATTCCCACCAATAGTGTGCAAGGGTTCCCTTTTCTCCACACCCTCTCTAACACTTACCTTTCATCATTTTTAATAGCCATTCTAACAGGTGTGACGTGATATCTCACTGTGGTTTTCATTTCTCTGATAATTAGTGAGTTTGACCATTTTTCCATATACCTGTTGGTCATTTGTATGTCTTCTTTTGAGAAACAGCTATTCAGATCCTTTGCCCATTTTTAAATCAGGTTATTTGTTTTCTTACTGTTGAGTTGTTAAAGTTCCTTATATATTTTGGATATTGATGTATGGTTGGCAGATATTTTCTCTCATTCTGTATGTTGCCTCTTCATGCTGTTAACTGTTTCCTTGGCTATGTAGAAGCTTTTAAATATAAACCCATTTGTCTATTTTTGGTTTTGTTTCCTGTTCTTTTGGGTTCATACCCAAAAAATCATTGCTAAGACCAATGTCATGGAACGTTCCCCCTATGTTTTCTTCTAGTAGTTTTATAGTTTCAAGTCTTCCATTTAGGCCTTTAGTCCATTTTGAGTTAATTTTTGTATATGATGTGAGATGAGGGTCTAATTTTATTTTTCTGCATGTGGACATCCAGTTGTCTCAACAGCATTTATTGAAGAAGCTGTCCTTTCCCCATTGTGTGTTCCTGACACCTCTGTCAAAAATCAATTGACTATAAGTGTGTGGGTTTATTTATGGGCTCTCTATTCTGCTCCATTGGTCTATGTATCTATTTTTATGCCAATCCCATGCTGTTTTGATTACTATAGCTTTATAGCATATTTTGAGATCAGGCAGTGTGATGTCTCCAGCTTTGTTCTTTTTGCTCAAGATTGCTTTGGCTATTCAGGGTCTTTTGTGGTTCCATACTAATTTTAGGATTTTTTTTCTATTTCTGTGAAAAATGTCATTTGTATTTTGATAGAGATTGTATTGAATCTGTAGATCAATTTCAGTAGCATGGACATTTTAACAATATTAATTCTTCTAACATGAACATGGTGTATCTTTCCATTTATTTGTGTCTTTAATTTTTTTCATCAATGTTTTATGGTTTTAAGTCTTTCATCTCTTTGGTTAAATATGTTTCTAAGTATTATGCCCCAATCCTTGAAAGGGTAATTTTTAAGTGACCATCAGTTAATACCTTAAAGAGAATTTGTTCATTGAGACTTTCTTATTCATTAAGCAAAAACAAAACCCAACTATGCTGAGCCTTTTGTATTATGTCATTATAGTATTTATACTTCTGTGTGTGTCTTTCTCTTCAGGTAGTCTGGACTGCTTTGAGAGTGGAGGTTGTCTCTTACTCCCCTTTAAATCCTCAGCTCCTATCACAGATACTGGCATATGGTATATGCTTAAAAAAAATCTGTCCAGTGAATGAATGAAAAGAATTCAGTAGGTGTGATGCCGTGTGGAGGTGGGCTATCCAAGTGGTGAGAGCACCGGATACCCACTAAGACTGGGGAAGGAGAGAAGGGATTTAACAGAGGATAGGTTATAGAAATAACACTTGCCTTGTGCCTGAGAATTCAGCCTGGGAGGAGTTGGCCCTTACCTTCCCAATTCCAGGCAATTGCTTTGTTGGGCTGTTGACTCCAGGAAAACTAATATTCATTAGTAAACAAATCTTCCTATTTGGAAATTGATAGATGAACTTTGAAAGGAAGAAAGGCAAATGATGACTCTGCAAACAAATGACAGCTGATTACAATAGGAGAAATCCCTCATCCCCTGCTAATAGAGACAGCCTAAGCCCTGGCAGATGTGGAGGAATAATGCCCTTGCTTTCTTGGGAGAATTCAAAGGGATCTGAAAATCTTTCAGGCCTCGAGAAATGGGAGTAGGTTTCCTGTAAAGCCAAGGATATGTCGATTCCAGGAGAAGTTGAGTCTGTCCTAGAGAACTAGGGCCTGACAAGGAAAAACTCAAAAATGGTGGGAGAGAAGAAACCAAAACCAAAATATGAATAAATAGCATAGAAAAAATGGAATAAGCTAGTTTTTGGCTAGCTTTGCAAATGTGTTGAAAACAGTTGTGAAGAAGAGGAAGAGGAGGAGGAAGTCCAGGATCCTTATTTGAGAAGACCCGTGTAAACATCTCTCTCTTTCTTGCCTTTCTCTTTTGATCTTTAATGGAAGAGGAGCACAGATAATAAATGAGTCTGCAACACCAGATAAAATGTTAGCATTTGGGCTCATTTCCTCCTCACTCTCTGACATTCATCTTTAATTCAAAGGAGACACATGTGCAGATGCCTTTCCCACAAGAAGGATAATCGACAGAGACAATAGAGACATTGTCTATCCCACTGCCCTGGCCTATGACAGCTAAGGATCATAAAAATCCACAGCCCTTCCTGTTGGCCACATGCTGGTTCCTTATCCTGGAAGTGGCAGGAATGTCAGCAGGCAGGAGGGGAGAAGGTTTTTCTAAGGTGTCTCATTATCACACCAATTGGGAGACTGCCCTGAAAGCAAGACTCTACAACTGCCTCATCCGACACACACACAGAAGTCATCTTCAGAAGATGTCCAGAGGGCATGAGAAAGTTCTCCAGTGAGCTTTTCCATGAGCATCTCCTTTATGGTACTTTGCCTCATGACCACACTGCCTGCGGTGCTGGAGAACGGAAAGGAGTCGCACAGTCCTCGAGTCTAAGCCTGGCCTTGCCCTTAGCTACCTGCCCCGCCTTGGGCAAGTTGGTTACCTTCTCCAAGACTGTTCAGTCTTTTTGGAGAATAGAGATTCTGTTACCCTTTCCCAAGGGTCACTGGAGGATTGAATGAGTGAGCCTATGCAAAACTGCCTGGCACATGGTAAAAACCTAATAAATATGAGTTTCCTTGACGTTCTTGTTCCACAGCAGAACTACTCACCCTATGGGACCTGTCAGACCTCACCTCTTTATGCCACATTCTCCCCAGTCTCCACAGTAGCTTGGCCAGTATTATGTGACGGTGATCACCTAGCCCATGACGCCTGATCCCATGTTATTTTCTAAAATGTCTATTAGGAATTTTGTGATCCCCCCCCAAACTATTAAGTGTGTCAGAGCTATAAAACCCATTGCCCTCCATGATTTTGGAATTCTCTTGGCTCCTGAAAATAATATTGATAATAATCATAATAATGAAATCCTGCTATTTTTAATAGGTTACAAATGAGCTAAATACCTTGCTAGGAATCTTATATAATAATTATAACTTATATGCATTATTATTTTTGAGCATTTGTTGTGTGCCATTGTTATGTGTCTTACCTAACAACAATCATAAATAAAAACAGCTAACATTTGTTTAAACATTTAAAATCTGCTCGTCATTGTGCTAGACACTTTTACTTGTGTTGATCTCCTTTGGTTTCTCCACTGTATAGGAGGATGAGGCTCAAAGAAGGAAGTAACTTGCTTGAGGCCATGCAACTCCTATGTGGCAATGCTGGGGTTTCAATTTAGGTCTAACTCTCAAGGGTGTGCTTTTAACCACTATACCTTACTGCTTCTGTGAGGAACCAAAGTTTTCAGGTGAGATTATCTCAGAACATGGAATGTTCCCAGAACCATATAATAACCCTGGAAATAAAGGGCTATCTTAAGTCAGATAGTATCTACTTTGGCCCACTCTAAATTTGGGGGCTCCAAACCTCACGGTCTCTTCAACCTGCACCCTCCAAAACATGCCCCTTGAAGAGGAGGTGGCTACAATCTGAGGATGTTTATGTCACTTGATCCAGTTCAGGATTAGAAACCCTAGGCCAATTTTGGGTGAATACCCTTCCCTACCTCCCAGCCACAGCCAACTAACCTAATGTGGGACCTGGGACTGTATGTGGGGGGAACTGATTTATGGAGTAACTCCAGTAATGGCAGAGGTGCCATCACTTATTATTGTAATTTCAGGAGCTGGAGAAGGTCTCCCTTTTCTGAAATGCCTTGCCTGTCTGCTTACTGAGGTCTGACACTTCCTTAACAAGAAAAAGTCCTTCATTTCATGAGGTGATTGGTCCTGGAAGACATAACTTAAATTCAAGCCAAGGTGGAAATACCTGATGTATTTCTATAGTAGAGATTTCTGTGCTGGGAAGGAGAGAGGATCTGAATGCCTAGAAATGGAAAAGAGAAAAGGATTCACTTAGACAAGGCCAGAGTTGCTCCAAACAATACACCCCATATAGTTCAGTCAAGGACAGAGCCCACCCTGAATGCAGTTAGTGTGACAGCCTGCAACCAATGGCTGGGAGCTATCTGGGTGCAGGAACGTGGCTGCTGAGCTTTGGGAGGTGTGAAAAGGAAACCAATGAAGTTAAGAACCTGGGCTCTGGAATCAGATGGGATTTTGAACCCCACTTCTGCTACTCACCAGCTCTGTGTGACTATTGAGAAAGTATTTTATGGTCACCAAGCCTATCTCCTCCTCCATAAAATGAGATAATACTAATACCTCCCTCCCTCTTAGGGGTGTTGTGTTGATTGAATGAAATAATGCATATAAAGCATTTAGAACAATGGCTGGTAAATATTTGGTGCCTAATAAGTGTTATTAATAATGACCATATAAGTTAATATCAATAACTTTTCTTAACCTCCCAACTTTCCCTTCTTCAGAGCAATTAGGAGGAGAAGTTCATCTTGGTGGGTTTGGAGAGCTGACAAGTGTCTTATGAACCAAGACCACAGAGGAGCAAGGGGTTGGGAGAGGAAGGAAGGAGAATGGATTCCATTAGGCTCTGGGGTCTGGTGGCCAGGGCTTGCAGAGGCACTTCTGAGAGTAGCTGAGATTCCATGTGCCTCGTTTTTACAAAGTTTCTTAATACAGAGCACAAAAACTTTGTTATTTCCGCTGAAAACGCAACCCCTTCTGCTCCCACCTGGCGTGTAAGTATTCCCACCCGCATTTAGAGGGTGGTGAAAATAAGGCCCAAAAGATTCTTGCCAGAGTCTGAGTGTGCACAGCCAGCCCTCAGGCTGTGTCCGGGGAAGCCCCAGATCTGCAGGCTCACCCGAGTCACTGGCTGTCAGGGTAACTCCTTCTCGCCTCGTTCCTGAGTCCTGAGAAAACCATCAGATGCTTAAGAGGATGTGTAACAACTCAGTGCTTTTTAGGCTTCACTAACACTCTTTCTGCCAAAGTTGCTTAATCTCAGAATGATCTTTTTACCAAACCTTGATTTCTGCAGGTTGAAGTCTTCCTGGGACACATCCCAAGCAGGCTGGAAGTCAAGTGGTGTCTCCCTTACAAATTACCCAGAATGCTAAGGATGATATATAATCCCGTGCTGGAGCCCACGAGCTCTCTTAGCGGTGATGATGGAAACCAGGTAGCTGTCTGCTTGCAGTCACACATGGCTCTTGTTCCGAGAGCACAGTGCCAGACAGCTGTGGAGCTCCCTTTTAGAGGAAGAAAGAAAGAGCTTTGAAGGAATGAGTAGTACCTTGAGGCTGTGAAGCCTAGAGTCACAGGGAGTTTTCTCGTAAAACCAAGAAATACGGCACTATCCTCCAGAGAGGGGGACAGCACGTGACCTGCTTTATTGCCGTGCCTTTGAGCCCAGCGAGTTGCCGTTGAACTTCAGTGGCTCTCCTGGCTGACCTGTTGCATGTGGTGTTCATCTCCAGACAGCTTCATAGTTAACACAGGAAGTTCATGGTGTAGATCTGGTTGACAAGCAATTTAAGACTTGAGGTGCTAGTGCTTCCTTCTTCCTTCCCACCATTCTTTCTCCTGTTGCTAATGTACTATCTGCACACTGTCCTTCTCCACGTCACCCACTGCTTTAGCCAGCATTACTTCCTATAAATCCTACTAATAGGAAAGAGGAGGCCTCCAAGAGAGAACCGTTTAGGTCTAATCTAATGCTCTGCAAGGGCAGGGTTTTAGTCTCACTTGTTCACCACTGTGTGTTCAGAACCTAGAATAGCACCTAAATCAGAATAAGTGCTGGATGCAAATTTATAATAAACTAGGGAGTCCTGAGACTCATTTCCTGAATGGACGAGCTACGAAAAATTACTGGGACCAAATCCACTTCTTTTATAAGCCAAGGCCCTATCTACAGTTGTAGATCACCCTCTGTATCAGTTAAGCTTCATTTTAGTTAACTACGAGGTAAAGAAATTTAAAATCTCAGCACAATGATAGATACTTAAGATTTTACTGCATGAACACTGTGCTGTCTCTCAAAGGTTTGTTATTAGCACTTCTTACAACACCCTTGGAAGTTAGCTACTTTATGACTAGTAGTTCTCCCCTGTTGTCCTTTGATTAGTATAAAAGAAACCTCTTCTCTGAATAGCATAAGTCTTACCCCCCATTTCCTCCCTTGAGAATCAGAGAACTCCCTATTCCTGTGGACCAGAAGGCAGTTCCTGGAAGGAGTCTTGGGTTATATTCATGTGTAAAAGAAAGTCTGAAATTAATGAGTAAAAGAATAAGTTAAAGTTGCCCAGGGTCTTAGGTTGGGTTCCCTAGAAGCCCACCCTGAGATGAAGATTTGTGTAAAGTGCATGTACAGGCTGCTCCCAGGGAACCTAGTAAGGAAATGGGGGAACAGGTTAGAGAAGGGGAGGAAACCAAGCGAGCAGTGTGGCCTTAGCCAGAGTCCCACAGAGGATGGCGTCAACCTGATCTACCAGGTGAATTCTGGAGCCTAAGTTACGCCTCGGAACTGTCCCGCTCTAAGGCGAGGGGCTTTCTTCCTTCCATGCCCGTGAGTCATCGGTTAAGGGATTCCCCAAGAAGGATGAGAATCTCCAGGCACTTAAATCTCTTGTGAACGTGGGGAAATCAGACTCCAGTAGCCTCGGTGTGGACCCCAGAGGATGACCACCGGTGTGCTGTGTGAGTGGGGAGAGTGGGCGTGATGTCTGTAGAAGGGGATCCTGGGGGAGCTGTGCGGGACACCTACACCCACTGCACTGAGTCTCCTATCATCCTGTGATGCAGCTCTGAGCAAATAACGAAGGCTTTCCGAGAAAGTCTGACTCTATGGTCTTATTTTCCAAAGTATGAGCTATATAAATGCTCTCAGGAGCCCAGTAGGACATTTAAGTGGAATGTTTTGAGGATTCCCTATTCAAAATTCTCCCTTACTGTTGACCTAACTCATTGCTTGAAATCTCACTATTACATATTTCTTTGGCCTAGGGCACCTCCTGTTAAAATATTTTGTCTGGAAGGCAGTCTTTTTGCAGGATTATGCACATCTTTGCCAAAATTAAGAACAAATCTAGGAGGCTGTTCATCAAAAGCTCTTTTCATTATAACCATTCATTCTACCCAAGTAGAAAAAAATGCTATAACCACTTATTTATTCAAGCAAAGGAAGAAAAAAGAAAATGGAGGATTTCTTCATTGCTTCAGCTGGTGAAATGAAATAGAATAGCCAACTATTCAACACTAAAATTCCTAAAGACAATTTAAGAAAGCATGAAAAGTGGCATTTTATTGTACTTTATATACTGCTTATATCTTAACAAGTAGTTTACTGGATCTAACTTCATCTGGGAATAATTTTTTGACCATTCTTTTCAATAGGCCAGAGATAAACCCATTTTATAATTCGCTTATTTATAAACTCACCTTTGTTTTATACAGAAATGGGGCATCTAAAAGACTATCAGTGAAATAATTTTTCTATTTGAAATTACACAATACTGCCAGATAAAGCTTCCTAGATAATATTTTGATCATAAAAAGTCAGTGGCTTCCTGGTGCTTATTGAATAAAGTTTAAATTCCTAGTTCTGGCACTGAAGGCCCCTACAATGTACCTATCTTGTCAAACTTGCCATATTTGCTAAATTTGACAAAGTCACTGTGAGTCTTTTCAGCTCCTTTAACATGATACCTTGTCTATGTAATAACAACAGCTCACACAGCTGGAAGTAACCTTTTCCTTCTCTGAAATCCTACGGCCCTCAGTTTATCACTTACAAGGCAGTTATTGCACTGCCACATTTGTGTGCAAGTCTTATCAACCTTATCATACTAAAGGCCTAAGCCCAAGTATGTATGTGTGTGTATGTGTATATACATACACACACACGTGCACGTGCACAAGGATAATTAGGGGCTTTATCCCTTCCCCTTTCTAGCATAGTAGGCTAGACAGGGGAAGTACTCAAAAGTACTTTTCTACAATATTTCCCTCCTTTACAGAGAAGACTTTTAGGCTTGGAAGGAGCAGAAGAGAAAGGAGGCACAGTGGTCCTTTTGTTAATCTCAGTAAGTTATATTTGTATAATGCTTTCTGGTTTGTAAAAGGCTTACACACACATCTCTTCATGTAACATCAGAAATGATTAAATATCAAAGAAAAATGAAAAAAAAAATTTTGTCTGGAAGGGGCACTGCACTAACTTCATCGTAGTCCATAACCCTCTCGTGAGGTCTAATTGATCAGACTCTCTAGCCAGTTCCCTTTAAGGAGAACAGGCCTTCCTGTGGTCAGATGCGAGGCAGTCAAAGTGCAGTAGGAGGAGCGAGAGTCAGGAAGGCACCAGGGTTGAGATGCTGTCTGGAAGCAGCCACAGAAGAAGAGGCAAGATGCAGGCAGCTAATGGGTGCAGGGGAGTGGACATGAAAGGGAAAGGATTTGGGGATGGAAAAAGTGAAGCCTGAGATGACAGAGAGCCAGAGAGGGGCAGCACTGCTCAGGGATGGCTTATCCCACATTTCTGACCTTTCTACCCATTGGAGGGAATGTACAGTCTTCAAAGAGAGAATTCTGGCAAAATAGCTTCCACCTTCCCCAACATCTCCTCAGGACTTCTCTCCCAGGCATCCAGATGCAGTTAGAGGCCTGCACAATATACATTCTCCTCTTCCACCTTAGTAGGAGAACCCTGATTTGTTTGGGTGCGTCCATATGCCCAATACAGTATTTTCTCCTCCCTAGACCTCCTTGCAGCCATGGGTAGGCAGCCACTTGCTCTGGTTCTGACCATGAGATGTAAATTTTTATCACCAGATGGGGTTTCGGGTAGCTCGCTAAAGGGGGTCAACTTAACCCATAAGTACCTTTTTGGCTTTTGCCTTTTGTTCTTCCCTTTTGTCCTGCCTGGAACTAGATGCAATGACTAGAGGGACAGCAGCCATCTTGTGTCCATGAAGACAAGAACACAGACCAGGGATGACGGAGCAGGAAGGTGAAAGAACCGGGATCCTCTGTGGTCTGACGGCACTGCTGCTGTAACTCTGGATTGTCTGCCTCTGCGCCATTTGTCAAGTGAGAACAATGCCACCAATTTGATTAAACAGTTGTTCTCCAGTTCCTGTTACATATGCAATCCATCCACTAGAAGCTAAAGATGGGAGAAGGAACTAGGCATTCACATTTCGGTTCTTTCTGGGTTTCCTCTTTTTGTGAAATGGCCTGTCCTCAGGATACACAGGTTCTTTGTTTCTCTTTGCACCACGCTCACCATGCAGGCACCACCCCTGTTGGTGGTGACAGGGCATAGTCTACAGCTTGAGCAGTTAAGTTCAGCTCAGAGGGGAAAATATGAGGAAGCCCAACTGTGGCCACACATCTAAGTACTCTGTAATCTCCAGAACCGCCCTTTCAGAGACAAAGCTACTAAGTTGCTCTCCATCTGCCTCACTTCTGTGTCCATCTCTTCATAGGCCTACAATTTAAAGAAGAATTTCATGGAAAGGTACTTTGGGCCTCTCACACTCCAGGACTATGTTGCTGACTGCCAAAGCTGCCTAAATAGCTTTGTGAACCTGTTTCTCAGTAGTCCATACCCCATGTATGCCACTGAGAGAGAAATAGAGAGTGAATGTGATACTTCTTAGTGCGGAGTGCGCACCACCACTGCCCCCCCCACACACAAATGCCCAGAGTTTGTGCCATGCGCTCGTGCAAATATTCTCTCATCCGACCGCTCAAGGGGTTTGTCTCCTGAGAAATGTATGTTTTACAAGCCTGTACGTGGAATCCAGTCCACATACTAGTGGGTGCCCCAGGGAGCATTTCCTTATTCTGTCTGCCCCTCTACGAGAGAGAAGTTCTGTGAGGGCAGGTCTTGGTCTTCCTTGTTTGCCATTGTGTGCCCGGAGCCTGGAAGGGAGCCTGAATCGGCAAAAGTGCTCAAAAGATTTTTTAAAAATATATATTTGTTAAATGAATTAAAGAATGAAGGAAGTCACTTCAAAATAAGCTAAATCATTCAGCCAGTCTCTATCTATCTAAGTGGAAACTAATTTTGGATGATTTTTCTCTACTTTTTAGTCAACTCAGCACTGTTCTTTAATGATTCAATCTCTTGAAAGTACCTTCTAATGGGTTTGGTTATTTTATTTATTCTGTTTTGTTCCATCACAGATAAATTTGCATTCGATTGGACCTAAATGGCTGGCAAAGACCCATCCTTGGCTAAGACCCATCTAACCATAACAAGACAGGCTGCATTTGGGCACTTTTCCATGGAAGTAAAAAATATTTCCCACATATATTCAATTCTTCATTGATGGGTGGATTGTTCTGCTTAAATATTATCTGTATGTTTTGATTTCCTGCTTCCTCCAGGATTTGAGCTTTTCTTCTAATAAATGGTTGGAAGGGTAAAGGAAAGGAGATGCATCTCAAACCAGTTCATTTTGCCAAGTAAAAGGAGCTCCGTTACCCTCAACTCCTGCCACACTGAACTCTGAAGTCTGCTTTCTCCTACTTCTGTGCTTGGCCCGTGCTCTCCTCTCTAAAATGCAGCCTCTCGCTGACCTTGAAGTGTAAACTCTGTCCTTCAAGACCCAGTCCAAAGGCTGTTTGCTTGGTGAAACCTCTCTGTTGACAGAGTTACATGCTCTCTCATCTCTCTGCATCCAAAGGTACCAGGTTTGAAGGTCTCTTAACACTTATCACGTTTCTTTGGAAGTTAGTTCATCAGGGTGAATAAGCACATAGGCTTTGATCCAGACCATCTGAGTTCAAATCCTGGCTCTACTACTCACTGGCTGTGTGACCAGGGGCAAATGACTTTATTTCTCTCTGTTTCAGTTTCTCATCTGTTAAAGAAAAAAAAAGAAGAAGGAAAAGAAAAGGATATAGTAGTACCTACCTCATACTTTGTTCTGACAATTCAATGAGTTAATACATGAAAAAAAAAAACCCACCACAAACCACATAGAATAATGTCTGACAGGTAACCAGTGATCAACAAATGTTAGTTTCCAAAAAAATTATTATCCTCTTTCACATATTTGCCTCATCAACTAGGTGGTGATCTCCCAACAGGGCTTGATATGTGAACTTGGCATCTTTCTACCTCTAAGACTTAGAGCAGTATCTGGAACACAATTAAGTTAAACACTGAAGGAATGAACAAAAGCTAGCCTTTGACTATGGTGATAAGAGTACGGTTTGAGCATTATCTGTAAATGAGCTGCATATCTTAGAAAATTCTTGTAGGGGGCTATATTCTATGGAACAGTGGCCATGGTGAAATGGTCTTCTCCAAGCCAGTTTTTCTGGAAAACGCCTACAGTTCTGAAGCTGGACTAGACCCAATCCAGGGACCATTCTTCTGGGCCCACCCAGACTCCCACCCTCACTCATGGGTAAATGCTGAACCCCAAAGGCACTGCAAGATAACAAGAAGGATGACTTTGGCAGGTGGCCCACTGTTGTTGACAAGGTGCCCATTGTCCTTACCAAAGCATTTAATACTGTGCACATAATTCAGGCTAGTGTTCAGAGGGGTTAAGGAAGGGGGCTCACCTCTGGCTATACTAATGCTAGCCTTACAAGTAAGTGGAGAAGCTGATTGCTAGTAACCTATACTTCCTAGGTTATTCCCAGCATTCCTGTGGTAGACCCCATTTCTCTCTCCTTCTTTGTTGCCCACAGAACTGTAATTCCCTTTTTAGGTCAGTGATATGTTCGACCCAAGACATTGGATCATGTCTGGCTTAGGCCAGACATTGAAATTTGTTTTTCCCTTGTGAAATAAGGGAAACAAATGACAAATGGCCTTATGATGCTATCTAATGAAGTATCAGAGGAAGTGTCCTGGGGGGACATCTAGGACAGCTTTTGCTCTCCTGTTGAAAGGATGAGTATAAGAGAAGAATTCTTTGGCACCACCTCTTTCACTTTCTTAAACACAGAATGTGATATCTGGAGCTATGGCAACTGTGACTCTACAAGCACGAGGATGAAAAACCAACATCTCAAAGGAGGAGAAAGTACAATGACAGAAAGAGCCTGAATGCTTGATGACATTGTGGAGGTACAAAACCAAGGGGTAGGGCTGAGAGTATTATGGTTTAAGGTATGGGTTAGCAAACATTTTCTTAACAAGTCAGATAGTAAATAATTTAGGTCTGTTCACCATAGGTTCCTTGCGGCAATTGCTCAACTCTACCATTTGAGTGCAAAAGCAGCCATAGTCAGCATATAAATGAATGGGTGTGGCTCTCTATTCCAATAAAATTTTATTTACAAAAACAAGTACTGGCCATGGACCTTAGCATTCCAATCCCTAGTTCAAGCCACTCTTACAGGGATATTCTTTTATTTGCAGCTAAATGAATTCTAATTAATATATTTCTCCTCCCTAAATTCTACTCACTAGCTTCATTAACATCTAAAATTACACAGTTAGCACTCTATTTCTTATTTTATTTAAGTGAAAGCTCACTGACTGTATTGCAGTGTAAATGGTACTAATCGTTATCAGCCATTTCTAGCTTAGTGCAAATTATTTCAATAGACCCTTTGTTAAACAAAGAATGTTGTAGACTAGGTCAGTTTGCAGGAAGTACTTATTCCCTCTTCCCACCTCCACAGAAGATGGGCTTGGCCATGTGACTTGATTTGTCAACAGATGATGGGTAGAAGTGACAGTGTGTCTGTTCTGACCCTTAAGAGCACTGCCTTCTTTCTGTTGTATTTAGTCCATCTCCGTGAACAGAAATATCCTGCTGGCCCCAGAATAGGGCGGTCCCAAAACCTACCTAAGGCAAGCTAGATCAGCAAAATCCAGCCAATCCGCCGATCCATGCTAGGGCCCAGAGCTCCGAGACCAGCCTAGCTCATGTCAGTAGCAGCTAAAACCTAGACCCACTGCCTGGAGCAGAGCAACCCAAGATGGCTGCAGACAAGTAAACAAGAAATAAATGCTTATTGTGGCTGCCACTGAGATTTTATGGTTGTTTCCATGTAGTGCTACTAGACTGACACGTGGGTAATTAAGGAAGAGTAAGAGAAGCTAAACCACAGGTTAATTTTACCTTCTCTGTACTTTTGTGAGGGCTGCCCCAAGCTTGACTTAGAAAGTCCTGTGGCCCATGGCACGGGAGAAGTTGCGTGCCGATAGGAGAAGTTGCAGCCTGCCTCTGTTTGCTTTTGTGACACATAGGAGACTTAGAGGAAACTTGCAGAGCTCCTCATCCATATTTTCCTGCAGAGGGAAGAAGGAAGATTGGGACAATCTCTTCTCAATGATAAGTGACATTTGAGATGTCTTGTCCAAGTACTATCTGTGCAAGCTGGAAGTGACACGTTTTGTTTGGGTCAGGAAGGGGGATGGATTGCTTCAAGCATTGTGAGTAAAGCCCCAATTCTCCAGAGACAACATGCTAGAGTGGAAGATGTAAATCTGAAGGGCTGGAATCAATATGATTTGGTTGGAATCCTGCCTCCATCGGGTGTGACCATGGGCAAATTATTTAACTTTATCTAGACAATTTCCTCATCAGCAAATTTGGGGTAGCAATATCAACCTTGCACAGTAATTTTGAGGAGTAAATGAGATGAAGCATGCAGATTTCCTGGTTCACGGTAGATGGTCAATAATAAAAAATAGTGATTTGTACTGTTTTTCACCAAATCTCTCATTTTCTGACATGAAAAGATATTAAAATTGATCTGATGACACAGAAATATGTAAATATTATAATTCAATTGTTTCTGTTTAAAATCTAGTGCTAATCATGGCAGGATGCATCTGGGTTTCCCAACAGTGGACTGACACTGCTCCATTTCAGATGAGTTTAACTAGAAAGTGTATGTAATACTCCCTCCCTCCTCACTTTGAGTATCATGGAGGAGGGGGAGGGCCTTGGGGAGGCTGGCGGTAGAGTACCAAGAGAGGCCTTAGGCTTTCCAAGCACACAGAGAAGTTTGCCAAAGAAAGGCACAGTATTATTAAGATTAACAGTTTTCAGATGGAGTCAGGCTTTTCAACAGACCAAAGTCAGACCGACTGGTAATGATGTTCATGAGATGCCATTTCCTGCCAAACAGTAAGATGCAGAATTTGTTAAATTAAGCCATGTGATGGGTTTGAAATGTATTAAATTAATCCGTAATGAATGTCATTCCATTCCTTTTAACATGCTTCCCCAATTAAGCTATTTAGGCCTCAGATATCTAAAGAAATTGAGCTGTCCCACTTGCTGCCAATTGGTTAATTCCTTGATGATGGATAAAAGCTACCAACTGGTTTTGTTTTAAAATCTTTGTTTTCTTCAGAAATAGCAATCTTTTAATCAGCTATTACAAAGAAAATGCTTAATACTGCATAAGCAAATGCTTAAGAAGATCAACAATGAGTAAGATCAATGCAAAGAGGCCCTGTTTAGCCCATCCATCTCTGGCGGGACCCAGCGTGGCTACCATTACAGTCACCAGGCCACATGAAGGACCCGGTGGTTGTTTTTATTTTATTAGCGCCATTTGAACACACAGTAGATGTTCAGTGTTTATCAGACTGAATTGAACTGAACCCTGGAGTACTCCTAAGGTTTCTGACAACTGTCCCTCTACAAGACAGGCATTTCCAGATTTCAGGAGGCCCTTTTCCTTCCCAGGGGTGGAGAATGTGATAGAAATTCTCAGTAAGAGCAATATGCCTCTACTGTATCCATTGGGAGTGGGGGAAATCCTTACATAGGGAAGCCACCACCACATGTCCACAAGCAACTTGGCTACCTTAGGCTGCACCTACTTTGGCCACCGTGGTAGGCATGATGCATAACAGGCATCCAGAGACTTCCTGGGCAGTGTGTTATTAACCAGCAGGGAAACAGGGACCTCAGTCCTACAACCCAAGGAACTGAATTTAGAATGAACTTGGAAGCAGATAGTTTCCCAGATCTTCAAGTAAGGAGCATAGCCTTGATTTTAGCCCTATAAGATCTACATTGGACTACTGACCTATGGAACTGTGAGATACTAAATTTGTGTTTTAAGTCACTACGTTTGTGATAATTTTTTATGGCAGTCATGGAAAGCTAATACTGGGAAAAAAAAAAAGAAAGCTAATACTGGGTCTACCTTGCTTTTACCAATGGAATGTTAAGAAACAGGATTCAAGTAGAGGCATCAAATGTTGCCTGGGTTTCTACCATTGCCATAAGAAGTACATGAGCCAGCTAATCTGCTCGTCTAAAGAGGATGAGAGACACACAGAATAGACCTGGACCCAACCTGCAGCTTGGAGTTGAGCCCGCCTGAGCCCAGCCTGGATCAGCCAATCCACAGGCAACCCATAGATGCATAAACATTAACATGATTGTTTTGAAAAGCCACTGACTTTTGAGATGGTTTGTTATGGAATATGCTGGTAGATAAATGATGAATACAGAAATTGATACTGGAAACAGGTTACTTCTGTAACAAAAACCTAAAATATGTCTATGTGGCAATTGTTTGGGAACCAGACAGCAATTAGTGTAAAGCCTACTATAGGCAGCTAGGAAAAAATGGCCCAAACAAATTAAAGCAAAAACAGACACACACATGTCAGAGGGTATTAAAAAACTGAGAACCCATGTTATGACACGGGTATGCCCATGTTACCAGTGTGGCAAATGCTGGTGAACTGTTGCCTGCATTAATCTGGAAGGTAGAATATGTGCCTAATGAATTTGTAGGCTTGAGGGAGGAGATATGAGACAAACTGTTAAAAGCTTGAGCTGTTTCGACTAGCTGCATTTGACAAACTCCGAGAGGAGCTCAGAAAAGAGCTGGCTATTTTTGCAATAAGAGTTTTGAGGAAATATAGAAAACCCAGAAATCTCACTGTTGGAAATAAAACTGATTCTTACTAAATCAAAGGTATGGCTATTACGATAGAGACTAAAAAAATCAAATCCATGATGCTGCCAAAGATATATCTTCAAAATAAAGATCAAATCAGCCAGGTGCAGTGGCACCTGCTTGTAGTCCCAGCTACTGGGGAGGTTGAGGCAGAAGGATTGCTTGAGCCCAGGAGTTCAAGTCCAGCCTGGGCAACATAGCAAGACCCTTTCTCTTAAAAAAAAAAAGACCAAATCAGAGGAATAGTTTTAACACCCTTTGTTTGACCTATGAAAGAAATAACATGGTGCTTAGTACATATCTTCTTAGCTGAACAAAAAGGCTTGCAGAAATAGGGCATAGTCTTGTCACTTCTCTAAAACTTTACTGTTCTTTGTTGAAGATGCTATCTAAGCTGGAATTCAAAGCCCCCTCTTTGAGAACAACTCATTCCCTGGGTGTTTCCATGTATATATGAAACATACATGTTAATAAACTTCTGTTTGTTTTTCTCTTGTTAACCTCTTTTGTTACAGGGGTCTGTTCCCAACTAAGAACCTATGGGAGTTATTCTTCCCCTACAGTCAATAGAATGCTATCAGAAGTGACACAGACAAGACATGTGAAATGTCCTTATGTGGTTAATCTTATTCTCCTGTGCTTCTGCAATTGCTATGATAAGCGAATGCCCTCGCTGGTCCGCTGGTCCAAGGAAGACGAGAGACACATAGCGCAAACCTGGACCCAAACTGAAGCTTGAAGCTAAACCCAGCTGAGCCCAGCCTGAATCAGCCAACTTCCAGCTGATCCACGATACCTTATAGTTGTTTTAATCCACTGAGTTTTGGGGTGTTTGTTACAGCATTCCTGTAGCAAAAGCCAGTGATACAGGGATTTCTTTTATTTTTCCCCTTCTCCCAAGAATTTTATTATGAACACCGTGGCAAGTCCTACATTTCCTGTTCTTTTTAATATGCTTCCCAATTAGTCTTGTAGGTAACAGACCTCTACTTTGGGAGCCAGAAAACCTGGTTTTAAATACCAGCTCTGCCATATACTGGTTATATGATCTTGAGCCCATAAATTAATACTCTCTGAGTCTCAGTTACCGTATCCATGAAATAATGATAATCACCCTAACTTCATAAGGTTTTGTGACAATGAAATGAGATAGCAGAATTCAGAAAACAGTGTGCTACTTGACATAAGGCAGGGCCTCCATATGAGTTGAGCCTAAATCATTGGAATGGGCTACCGTATGCTTTCCAAAGTTCTTTCCAGCTCAGCAATACCATTGTGCTAAGAGATTCTTGGTTTCCACCACAACACTTGCTCACTGATGCTTGTGTAATGATGACAAACATTTTTATTTCACTATTTGAGATAATCCTCACATTGGGAACATGCATGGAAGGGTTAATACATTGACTCAAATTTATACTCTGTTGAGAATGACTAACACTGGAGCACATTTTAATGGGAATCTGTGGGAAAAACACAAAACATTTGGGTTTACAAATGAGTTCCTAGTGCATATTAGGTCCATGTGTGGAAATGAAAGAGGATATGTTCAATTAGTCCACGAACCAGGCAGCATTTGTGTAATGGCCATATTCCTAAGAAAGACATCCAAGAATGTGCGTATATTACAGAAAAGGCTCTATAACCACTTTCAAGTAATCATTGAAGTCTAAAGCACTTATCCAAATGAACTAAGAAAAATTGGCCCAACAACTTATTTAAATATTTTTTAAAATGCATTGTCTATTTCTGAGTGTGGTAAAAAACGTTTACCTACTAAAACTGGAACTTGAGACTTCTAACTTAAAATCTTTAATTTTTCAGTCTTTTAATTCAGTCTTTACTATTGAAAAACGTGTATCATGCATAAATTAGCTTTATTATAGGAAACGAAAATTAGTAAACTTATTTTGACTTTTATTTGAGAATTCTGGGGCCCACTTGGTCTCTGGGCCATCATTATAAATGGGAAACCTCATAGTTCAGGACTAGAGACATAGAAGATACCAGAATAAATCTCATCTAATTACATTAAAAACCCTGCAAATGAACTTTCTGATTAAGCCCCAGATAACACCTTATTTTCCCCCAAAGCAGAATATAAATAGAAACAAACAGACGTAAATAAACAAAAACACAGTTCAGGATATTTGAGGATTCTGTTCAACTGGGTTTCAGTTAATCGTAGTTTTGCTGTATTTCCTCACAATGCCATTTTCCTTACCATAACTCTGTAGATTACCAGAGTGGACTATTTCATGCACAATTTATTGCAGAGACAGGCAGTATTTATCAGTTCCTTCATGGCAAAGAAGAATCATCTGCTTGAAGGCCATCACTCACGCTGCTGTCAGCAGAGTAGCAGAGAACTGAATAATAAAAGAAAAGAAAAGAGCCCCCACAAATACTGGATCTGGGATAACTTCATTAATTTGAGAATTAGGGGGCTTTTAAAAATGGTGGCAAAATACCCAACCTTTTAGCAGAACATCCTAGATAATATAGAACCCAAGCCGGGGCTCATCCATCATTGTTTAGAATTAGCTTTCATGCACTTGACCTTAACCATCACTCTTTTTGTCAAGCCTGGGTGTCAACACAAAAGAAATTGGTTCATGGATGAAAGTACTGAATGAGCATCTGATCACACTTCTTTCAGGCGCTTACCTTCTCACAGTAAGGGATCAATTAAAACCAAATGGAGCAGATTTCTCTGGATATCTGGGTCGTCAATGTGGAATGCTATGGTTTGGGCAAAGAAGCATTTAACTGGAGAAGAGAGAAGCTCCCGGGCCCAGCACAAACAGGCCAGGCATGTATGTCACAAGCTGCGGGATGTAAACACATTCAGCACTGGACACAAAAGGACAAGGACACAAGAGACCGTCTGTCATGTCATTACCTGAATATCTAGCTGTATTATTTATAAACCAACTTGCAGCAGATGTTGTCTTTTTTAACACAAATTCTCCTTCCAGGGCATTATGCATGAGGCCTAATTGTAAATGCCTATATTGTTTCTTTCCCCTGCTGATTTATTGTTCTATAGACATCTACATGGGAACGCGGTGTGGAACTGCACTGTTTTCTCTATTAATTATTTTCACTCTTTGATTACTAATTTCAGAAGACAAACTTTTCACTGTTGACCTCCTCGGGAGTGGATTGTTTTACAACGAGACTGTATTAGGGAAATGAGTCCCCAGTGAAAGCAGAAGGGCATGAAAACCTTGTGTCTTATTTACATTAACCCAAACACAAGTTTCCCAGTCATTTCCCTCTTAAATCTTTATCTACTCATGAAAAAAAAAATCATAGATACAGGAAGAATGATTCCACTGGAATTATTGCACATAACGCACAATACTGGAGCTGTTATATTAGAAATTATTGTCATTGTTACACAATAAGGTACATATGCATATCTCTGCACCAAGGATGTAAAACCACCAAGCGTTACACCGGGCACACAGTAGGTGCTCAGAAATTATGAGTGTTCTTCAAATTGAGAATCTGACATGATTTCCAAAGTAAGTTTTCATGATATAATGAATTAATATTTGGGCGAGAGGTTGGAATTCTTTCCCAGAGAAGATTCTGAATGTTTTTGTTGTGCCATGGGATTTGATTCGTCCTTTTGACAAAATGTTGACCTGTATGTGCAATTCCTCACCCACCGGCCCCCTGAGAGAAAATCATTCCCCCGGGGGAGCACCCAGGGAGTCTGGTCCTTCTCAGTCCTTCCCTCTCACCTCCGCTCAAAAGGAGGCTGTGCTCCATACAAGCCAGGACTAAAATGCAAAATCCAGTGGACCCTGGGGCCATTGTCCTGAGCTCTGGAGGGGAAACAGAGATGGACACGACAGGGTGAGCATTTATTGCCTGTTTCACGTGCAGCTGGTCTCTGCCCGGGTCTCCCGTCTTCCGCAGCAGTCCCTTCTGACCTTGGCTGAAGTGTGTGAACTCAGACTTGGGAAGGTTGGGACAGACTGTCTAACCAACTCAAGTCTCTATCCTGGGCATCAAGCCCTTCCATCCCATGTTACTTAAACGACCACCCAGCTTCTGCAGGGATGCCCCCAGGGATGATGGGAAAGACAGTCCTCCTCAGGTAGCAGCTCATTCTCTTTTGGGAGAGCTCTAATAGTTAGAAAGCCTTAACTAAGGCTCTGTTGGGAGAAGGCTTTATAATTTCCACCATTCTGTTCTATCCGCTTTCTGGATCTACCCAGAGGGAGCTTAACCACTCTTCCATATGATGCATCTTGAATTATTTAATGAGATTGTGCAGGGCTATTGCGCCATATTTGATTTCTGTGCACAGAGGAGATAGACACTTTCGGCCCATCGTGCTTTGCTCCTCTCAAAGTTGTCAAAGGTGAGCAGAGGTCCTCCAGCCTGCGGCAGATGGAGTAGCTGATCCTGGTTGGGGCAGGCAGGGCTGTCCACCATCTGGAGGGAGGCTGGAGGGTGTAGAAAGCGTGGAACTAATGCTCCAGAAGGAGCTCGCGTGGATGGTTTATCTTGAAACTTGATTTTTCCCAGCCTAACGTTCTTTATTCCACACCAGCAGCATTATTCCATTTCAGATATTAAAGATCTGGCCTTGTAGGCCTGCTTCAGTTCTTAGGGGCAGCCACATGCTCACAAAGGCTCAAAGAGGCTTGGTACAAAGATCTGGTGACTTCCCTCCCTTCATTGTCAAAGTCCTCACCTGCCCTTTAGAGTGGGGGCATAGAGATGGGAAATACTGGGTCTCAGGGCCCCAGCACAGGAAGACACTGTCACTATTACTATAATAATGGTTAGTTTGTTGTTCCAAGCCCTGTTTTTATAATCAAATGTACCAACCACCCTGTGTGTTCAGGTTCTATATTCCATTCCAAACCATGAAGCCATTTTGCTGTAAGAAGAGACAGTTGCGACTGCTAGCCAGTTGTTGCGAGAGGTTCTTAATTCAATTATTCATCCAACATCCATTCTGTACTACATGTGTGAACACCGTGCCAAAAATACACCCTCAGTGCCTGCCACCTTAGTAGGCCCACAATAAAGTGTCTATTGTGGAAAGGATGGATGCTGTAGTCTTATTGTAGCTAAAAAGTGGACAGGATCCATAAGGAGCTCCCGAATTTTAAACTACTTTTCTGGGAGTCAAATGTTTGCTTAGTCTCTTGATGCAATATTTAAAACTGTTTATTTTGACGTAATTATAGATTCACAGGAAGTGGCAAGGATAACACAAAAAGGTCCCATGTACCCTTCACTGAGGCTCCCCTAAGGGTAACATCTTGCATAACGATAGCACAACATCAAAACCAGGAAATTACACCAATGTCAATGTCAGATCTCACCAGCCCTACACATACTCATTTGTGTCACCACACATTTTCTGATTGTCTGGCATTCAGTACACGGCATAAGCCTACTATCTGGCATCTTAGAAGAGCTTACTTAAAACTTTTAGACGTGCACCTATCTCCCTAGGGTCTACTTCTAAATTGAGCTAGCTCTCTCAAAATCTCAGAGTCAGCATATTCTCTCCCCCCCATCTCTCAGGAACACGAGCAAATAGGGTTGTGATTGCAACAGTGATGGAAATAAGAAGGTCTGGTCCTTGTGCAGCTGATTAAAATCTGTGACTGGATCCAGTGGAAGGGGTGGAGGGGTGGAATCACGCAAACAGACAGGCTTCAATCCAGAGGCTGAGGAGAGCCTCTGTCCCTAAAAAGAGTAGCAAAAAAGGGACCCAAGGAAGAGAGGAGCTAATCTGTGATGGGCATGTGCTTACTATCTCCCGGCAAGGTTAGATGTGCTGGGTCGCCAAGCTGGGAGCCGGGACAATCCCAACATCACTGTCCCAGCACTTTGAGCTCCCTGCTTACCAAGATCCTGGGGATCAGGAAGATCCAGGCAGTGGTGGGGGGCGGTGCAGGGGAGTCTCCCAGCCAAAACCTACTTCAGTGCATCAGCCAGGCTCTGAGTAGCAGCTTTTGACATCTCAGTGGGTTGTGAGGGAGGTGTGGTCATCACAAATGAAACAGACCTCAGGGGGTGCAGGAGGCCTCTGCAGGGCCCCTAATCAATTACTAAAAACACAGAGAGGGTCCTTGGAAAATGAGTGGAGGAGACAGATGCACGCTGACACTCAGTGGTATTGCTGGGCACCAAAGGAGAAATTGGGAGATTTTCAACTTCACAGAGGATGGGGTGATTGTTTTTTTCCATCAGCCATTGCCCTCAGAAAACAAAACAAAAACCAGAAGAGAAATGTTGCCTATGGAAAAAAAAAATACATATAGAGGCTGAAAAGAAGGAAATAAGAGGCATGGAACTCTGCTTTTATTAAATGATTTAAATAGTTCTGAATGCCCAGAGGGCCCAGGCACTATATTAAGTGTTACAGAGAGGTTGGTATCTCCCAAAGGAGATATGAAATGGGAGATGAATATTATTAATCATCCCTATTTGCTACATGTTAGGAAACCAAGGAAAAGTGAAAAATGAGTGATTTTACCACCAGGTTCGCATGCTGTGCCAGCCACAGAGCTGGGATTGACAGGCAAAAGCGGGGTGCCCTGCAGGACAGAGGGGTCACCAGCAGGCTGGTAGGGTCCATGCTGCTGAATGTGATGACACCCAGGAACCCGAAATGTCACCTGACAGAGGCTGGACATCTTCTACCTGAAGAACCCCACAGGTGTGGCTGGGGACTCCTTTGTTTGGTCATGTCCACAGGCAGTTCACCTGTGTGGCCCAGGCTGGCTCCCGTTCACTTGTAGGGACTCAAATGGATTAGTCCTCACTGATTGAACAGAGGCTACAGAGAACAGACTAAAACATCAGACTCATTAGATAGGAATTGTCTATTTAGTTCACTGTTTTATCCCCAAGAGCTAAAATAAGGCCTGGGGTCCAATCTATATTTGCAAGATAAAGGAACAGATTATGCTACCACTTACTCTCCATGTAGGGCACAGTGACAGGCAATAGAAACAGAGAAATGAATAAGTCAGCCCTTCCCAAAGAACTTCTGTAAGAAACTAGTAGGTGTTCTGAAGGGGTAGGGAGGAGGATGTTCTTTGACCAAATAAATACGGGAAGATTAGCTTTATTTCAGAAGGATTTCTTATAGCCTTTAATAAGCAAATGTGATTTGTGAATTTACAAGAGGGGCATAGGTTTGCATCCTTTCTCAAATATTATTGGTGATGAAACCCCCTCCTCTTCTTACACACACCTTAGTGTACATATTGGGACTGGTGTTGATTCCTTGGAAAAATCATGGCACCTGCCCTTGAGCAGCTCCCAATGTCTGGGTGATCACTTCCATCCAAGATTTGCCAAGGAATAATTCAGTCTTCCAGACTTATTGGTCTGAGAGATGATTAGATCACTGTAAAACCATGGCTGCCAACTGTTACACCCCAGGCATTTTTGGCCCCTCTGGACCCTACATAGTGCTTACCCGGTATCTCATCAACCTCCAGTGTGCAGCCATTGGATTCCCTCCCCTGGGCCGCCTGGAACAAATGAGTAAAGTCTGAATCTCCCTAAAGGCAATGAGTTCTAAATGCACTCACAACCTGATATCTAAAGTTGAGATAGAGTCAGAAACCTTGAAGCCAGTTCTGTTCTCAGTAATTCTGACCCAGTAATACATAGTTTAACCCCTGCCACCATGCCCATCATTGACAAAGAGATGAACAACAAAAGAAAACTGCTCTTTCAACCCCACGACCAGAGCGTGCCTTCATAAGACAGAGCCCGGGATTGCCAAAGTATTTCAGCCTCAGTTAGGCAGTGGACTCTACCCTCCTTGCTGTAAATAAATCATCAGTAGCCTTATACTGAAGGGAGTTAATTGCATTTGGAAGTACACCAGATACTAGGGTTTGTTTGGTCAAAGACGTGGGCAAGGGTAGGGTAACATATGCATCCACTTTCATGAAATACACCTTCAGAATAATGGGCTCAGTGTTACCTAATTTATAATGGATCCCACACACACTCCTCCTTGCCTTCTTTTCCAGGCAAAGAATGTGAGGAACCACGGCAGTATTTTTCTTTTAGGAATAACAGTCTGTCAGTATCAAATTCTCTCAGTCAGTGGGGAGCATATAGTGTTGATTTACTGAAAATCTGGGATTATGTCTGCTCTGTGGTGAGTGTAGATTTAAGAGAGGAGAGGTAAGGGTCTCGGAAAGGTGAGGAAAAACACAAATGAAAGCTAGCAGGGAAAAAAAATAGCTTGACAGTTAAGATACAGTGCAGCCACCATCAAAATCTTCTGGAAAGAAAAACCCAGGAATGAACACACGCACATACACACGAACACGCATGGACATCCATTTTAAGTCCCATGTACTGGAAGGTTTGCAACCTTTTCAATTAACCCCTTTCTCTTTGGGGCATTACAGATGTGTCAATGAAAGCTTAAATACTGTCATGTTTCACGCTGGAGAGAAATTGTGACAACAGATAACAAAGTTTTGTTTCGGTTTTTAAGAACTGGCTTTAAAAAAAAAGACTTGTGATGTGTAAAGAGGGAATTCTTCCCTTCACGGGCCCTTTGACACTTGACTACGTTCCTGGACCTTTTTGTCACCAACATTTCATTATCCGGATCGGATCCCTAGCCTCCTGCTCTTCCACCCCTTTGCCTCAAAATAACTGTCACGCTGTGTTACTTTACCCCCAAGAATATTTCCCAGGAGTGGCCCTCCCTTTTCCTTCTGCTCCTTCTTCCTCTTTGTCCTCTCTGAAGTGGAACACAATAACTAAATGGCATTAAATGTAAAGGGAAAACCCGAATCCCGTGACAGTACCTGAGAGCTTTGGAGAAGGGATTTTGGCACCTTTCTGTCTCTGGGACAGTGCCACAAGCAAACGCTAGTGAGGACAGAGGGATAGCAAGTGGCCATGGTGAGATCTGTTAGTGTTTTTACCCCTAGCCCCTCCCAGATGCCAAATAGCCCCAAGAAGTTCCTCCTAGGCCTCGGGATGGTTGGCAGGTGCACAGTGACTTTTGTCATCGGGGGTCCCAGCAATGATACTGTCCCTCAAGAACTCCAGGGACTCTGAGGAGGAGGGCAGGAGCAGAGGCTCCCACCTGGCAGCGAGAAGGGGTTCAGTGTGTCTTTCTGAAGGCCCCTGACAGCTGCAGAGGTGGGAGATGCCAGGAGCGGGTGAGAATTATGCTTATGACCCCTGATTGCTGTGGCCACCAAGAGCCACAGGCACTGTCTGAGCATCTAGGCTGGAAAAGAGAGATGAAGGAAAAGGAGAAGAGGAAAGAGGGACAAATAATGGGAAAGTGCACGCCACTAGCATTTAGTAACGCTAGAAAAGAATACAGAGCTACTCGGTTGTGAAAGAAATGCCATGGCCCTTTATTTTTTTTAAAATCCTGCATTCTTCATCTCCATGCTTGGGATTCTTATATTATTTTCCTAAGTGGACTCTGTTAGTTTGTGACTGTCCAAGACTCACCTCCGAGGTTAGGGCGGGTCTCCTATGAGGAAGTTTGCGCTCTGCTGCTAGAACCGTGAGACCACCCTATGGGTAGAGTTGCCATTTGCCTGGGATAATCCTGGTTTATGCCTGCTGTCTCTGAGGGATTATTATTAACACCCCCTTTCAATTTTTAAAGTGCCCTGGTTTTAATAAGAAACTACAGGGTCAGCCTACATACAAGCAAATTAAAGATTTCTTTTAATAGGACTATCAACCACCCTTCCCATCCTCATTGCGACTAAAAACTGCCTGAAAACAGTGACTGCAAAATGAAATTCCAAGGCAAAAAGTAACTCCATTGAAAATCACTTCTCTTCCTCAGAGACAAGTGCAGTCAGACCTCAGAAAGGGCCCCCATTCATGCATACTTGGGCCCCATTTGGACAGTATTTTTCTCTCTCTCTCTTTTTTTTTTTTGAATGCATGGATCCAGCTATTCAATGGCACAAGAACCTGGTTGCGACCAATGTCATTCACAAAGCAGCTTGACAATGACAAGTGTAATAGTGAAACCCTACATAATAGCGGGCCCAGCACTGGGACCAACGGGGCTAGCAGGCTTTGGGTTCATACAGGGCCCTTTAAAAATTTAGGCTTAAGGGTGTCTGTCCGTTTATTATCAAAACCCAGGAAGAATGCGAAGAACTATGAGAGAAACAACTGCAACTCCTCTCAGATTCTCTGCCTACTACACTTGCAACAAAGCCTGCCTTTTGTACATTTCAAAAGAGGCTGCTTTCCCTTTAAAAAGTAGGAGCTTCTTGGTCTGATGCGGCTGCCTTTATCAACCATGAAGTTCCCAGCAAGGTGCTGTTAGTGCCTGATTAAACCTCATACCAACCCATGTCCCCCATGGTAACCCAGAAGACATCCGCTGAGACCGGGAGCGCTGATTCAGTTTAATTGCCCGGGCTCTCTGTGATGGCCGGATTTCTTGTCTCTCAAGGCCTGGAATGGAAATCCATGTGATCAAGATGAACTATCCGGGTGTCTTGACAGATCTGAAATATGAATATGGAGATGCGCTGTGCTCTGCAGTGACTTAGGAAACCACAATGGTAAAATACGATCTGCCATTGAAACAATTTCAGGAGTGTGTGCGTGATTCACATGAAACTCATTTTCCAATGGACCACTAATGATTAATAAATCAGACCAAAAAAGGAAAAAAAAGTGTATGTGTATTTATGTGTGTGTGTACACATACAGGTAAGATATCCATATGTATACATATGTATCTACGTATACATACACAACTGTTTACCTATATGTATAAGTATATAGGCCACCTTTTGGACTATATCTCCCTATATACATCTGTTTTCAGATTCTTGCTTTTCTTGGGCTAATAAGATAATAACTTGTATTTACAAAGCATTATACTCCAAGGAATTTGAACATTGAAAATATCTGGCTTATTATCCCTCTTCTACAGTGAATGAAGAAATAGATGGTGCCACATTCTTTTATTTCCTAGAAAGAGAAAACAAGGCACTGATGGAGCCAGCAATGAGCAAGAACAAGAACAAGCAACGCCCCGGAGTCCGCGTCACGTTTCTGCTCTAGCAGAAGGAGGAGTGCAAGGAAGAAATCAGACAAGGTGCCCTGAGAAATCCTCAGGACCCTGATTCCTCCTGAAACCTCCCTTCCTTCTGGAAAGGCATCAAAATTAAAGGCACTGGCCTAGAGGACAGAGGGGTCACTTAAGGGACATTACCGAGCTGTGATTCCTGACCTTCTCAGCCTCGAACTCTCTTTTAGAAATTCCACCCTGTCCCCTCACATTAGACTATTTGCTCAAAACGTTTTTAATCGACTCAAGAAAGTTGGTACCCGGGCTCGAGGAACAGCTTAAGATCTACTGGTCATACTGCAGAGTCCGTGCAATGACACTGACATCTTTCCCATCCACACAAATTATCCACCAGTAACACGCAGACTTGCTACATTTCTAGTCAATCCAAAGAAATTTTACTGATCTCTTCTGCAGCCTTATTCTGAGTAAATATGTGATTTCCATTAGGCTTTCTGAAATATGTAAAATATATAGACTCCCATTACCACCTCCAGGACCTCTAGGTGTTTGGGGACCCTGACTGGGAATTGCTCCTATGCCCAAAATGAGTTTGAAGATGAAAATTATAGCTAGGGGGAAAAGAACTGTTGGTGTAACAAGATATTTAAAAGCAAAAATTTTTTCCCACCTGGGTAGGTCAGGGCCTAGCATTGGAGAAAGGGAGGTTTTCAAAATGAGAGTAACTGCTAAAGCAAAATGTGTAAAACCAAGACATTGGGCGAAAAAGGGAAGCATGTTAACTTGTAAGAGAAGACAAGTCCATTTTGTGAAACTGTTACCCCAGAAAGGACATTTCCATTCAGCTGGGCAATTTTCTGGGCTCCCCAAACTTTATTAGGTTTTTGTCAATTACCCCAAGGAGACCCAAAGAAAGGCAGGTTATAGTTACACAATCAAATGCATTGCGTGACAGAAATAAAGGAAGCTGCACACAAGTTTTCATTAATTAAAGTATTTTATCCTCAGTGCAATAAGGAAGGAAATTGTAAATTTGTAATCAGGCAGATCTCTAAGTTTTCCAAGAATGGCTGTTCTTTTCCTAACTAGGGTTAAAAGCCAATTTGTTGCACTCTGCCAATCCTGACTTGGTTCCTACATTACTCGAGGATTTCAGAAATGGTCGTAAATCTCCTTGTATATTTATTATTAATTCATTTTGGGCTGCTTTCATGACTCTAAAACTCCAGGATCTGTTTGAAAGTTTCCCGAGTCTCAAGTTTCATGGAAAAAGGCTGACTGGGAACCAACTTCCGTCGATGGTTTGGTGGTGTCTAAACACAGGCCATCAGCCATCAGCCAGGACATTCTGCTATGTCTACGATGGGCGCTGTTTGGGGTGGTCTCTGTAGGGAAGCTCTATGGACCAGGGGGAAATACTCCCACCCCTCCAATACTATTAGGACTAGTTCCTAAAAATGGACAGAAACACCTCATCATCCTCATGATAAATCCAATCATCTTGTTAATAAACAGAAAGGAGAACTACCAATACTACTTCCACTAAATAATTAATACATGTAAGGCCAACTCACAGGCACTATTCTGACTGTGGCATTTATAGAGTTTCCCCACTCCAATGTAAATGTAAAAGGCCTCTGAATTGAGTCCTTATCATTTGGGTCCACTGATGGATTATCCACAAGCAGACTCTCATTTCCCCCAAAAGACAAGCCACGTAAATTAGCCATTGTTCTATTAGGGATGTCAAATCAGTATCTCCTGCAGGGGGTGCAGTGAACACAGGAACCCAAATCCACCTTCGGGAGAGGAGGCCTTGAGGGGTAGCATGAAACAAGGAAAGGAAATCTGATGGCTGGGTATTCGGAAAGTATTCCTTAGAGTTGAGTCTACGAGGCTAGGGGACAGTCTCCCAGGGGAGGTGGTGGGAACCCCACAGTTAGAGACATTTAGAAGGAGGTCTAGCTGGAGTGATGGAAAATTAATCCTAGGGGAAATCCTGCCCTGGCAGGGGTTAGAAGAGACAAGTTTAAGAGGTCTTTATAGCCGTAATTTCTAAGAATCTAATTAGAGAGAAAGGAAAAGAAAATTTCAACTGGGGTTGGGGGGAAAGAAACAAAAGCCAGAAGAGAAAATAATGTTAAGGCACACAGTTAGGAGACACTGGGAGAGCCCTCATCTCGTCCAGCCACTGTCCCAACTGGCTGCCACGGAGGGGTGGGTTTCTTCCAAGAACACAGGCAGGCAACGCGCAGACCACGTGGGCGGAGGGGAGATCCCTCTTAACTGATGTAGAGCAACACTAAGAACTCCAGAGCCGTCTGTCTAAACAAAGTGCCCAGAGAAAGGAGCCTGAGATAGGATAGGAGCTAAGACTCATTCCCTGGGGGAGTTTGGCTATTCCTCCTTGCTTTGAATCAATGCAATCCTGCCTAAATAGCCTACTTTCCTTAGAAAATAAGTCTGCATTTAAGCTCTGGGCTTGCTTTTTTTTTTTTTAGGGAACCTCAGAGATCATGGTACATGACTTCCCTGATTTTTAGCAAGCAAAGTCACAGATTATCTGAACAGCCGGGTGCTAGCTGCTTCACTCATTGAAACCAGCCCCGATTAAACACTTAAGTCATGTAGTATTCCAGCATGAATAAACAAGGTCCCTGTATTCATAACTGAGTGTGTGTGTGTGTGTGTATGTGTGTGTAGAGAACAGTAGACATTTCCATACTTAGGATTTTTTGTTTTAACTGTTCAAAAGAACTATGACCTGAATTGAGAGTCAACCAGGCTCCAAAAAGGCAGTTTTCCTGAACATGTACAGACAAAGGAAATATTAAATAGTTTCCTTACTGAAAGGAGTCACTTGAAAGCTTTTAGGCCAGACCCTTGCTTGGGCTCAGATTTCCTTTCTTTTAGCCCTTTGATGAACAGCTCATATGGCGATTCAAGCGTCTCGTGCCTGGTTTGAATTTAAGCTGTTGCTGACTTTAGTGGAAAACTTTCATAAACGCAACTCGGGCTCTCTTCCTTTCCCTCACCACTGCTGACCAATTTGTGTTATATCCTTGGATATTCATCTTGAGTAATTCATTCTCCATGTGATCATTATTATCAACTTGATGGAAAACAATTTTTCCCCAAGAGAGACTGAATTCACTCTGCTCCTTTCTTCTGGAGCTCTGAGCTCTGTCATTCTCCTTCTGGAGCAGGTGGAGGATGAGGCAGACCTGGAGGACAACTGGATGCAGGAAGGAGGAACAGAATAGGAGAGAAGCTTGCAGACAGCTGCTGGAGATCGCATATCTCCATGGCAGTGTTATTACCGGAACAATACCACATGGATCCCAGCCAGTAACCCAGCAAGAGGCCACATTCTCCATGTCCCAAAGCCTTTCTTCAGGAATGAGCTGGGGAGAGAGTATAGTTTTAAAGAAAGGTCTCTGCCCTCAAAACAGGACTCTTTCTGCTGCTTACTTGAGAATAGTGTCCTGAAGGATTGCCCCTCGTCTTTGCTGGGCTCTTTGGTGAGAGTTGAGAGTCTGGAATGCCCAGAACACTTTGTTCAGGAAGCTGTGCTGCCTTCAGAATTGTGTAGTGAAAAACAAGATCCTTGGGATCAATTCAGCCTGGACTTGGAGCCCAGCCCTGCCATTTAAGTGGGTGCCTTTGAGCAAGCAACTTTAGTCTTCCTGGTCCTCAGTGTAGCTGTGAATTGGAGATATTATACTCAATTTCTGGGTATTGGGAAGGATTAAATGAGATTACATTTCTAGAGTTCCCTGTCTTCGCTTCATTCTTCTTCTCTGACCCTATGCTCTTGTTGATAACTTTGCAAATTCTCCTGGTCCTACGTAACTAAAACAATTGTCTCCTGTCCAAGAATGGAGAATCCAAGAATCATCCCCAGGGTATGTGGGGCCAGAGGCAAATCACATGGTGTGTCCCCACTCCCAACATGTTTACAAAGACACAATCAGATTTCAGTGAATTTCAAGGGCAGGTTTGAATCGAAGATGAAAAATATCATACAAAGGAAAAGTCTAAGAAATGCTACGAGTGGAAGCAAGAAGAAGGGGCACCCTGGCCAGCCTCAGGGTGGCAGTGTGGGGGCTGTGATATGCCCCACCCCCAGTTAGCACTGGTCCCCAGGTCCCCGAGTCCAGGTCAGCACTCGCTCACAGCAGCAGTGCACAGGGGACCCCTGGCCCAGTGTGACCATCCTGATTGCCCCGAACCTCCAGAAATCCTTCTCTCTTGCAGTTCTTGAATTTTGGGAGGCTCATTTGCCAGTTTCTTTTAAAAACTTTGTTATAAACAAGCCAAGTCAATTGGATTAGTTTTTATAATAGTGCAAATCTGACAGATAGCTACCCACACACCTATTTCAATTAAAAAAATATATAACCCATTAAAAGGAAAACATACAGAAGGTAACTACATAGGTGAGGCTTCATCTTGAACATAGCCCACTGGTGTGAGATGGCATATGAGTTTTCTAAAGCTGCTCTAACAAATTACCACAACCTATGTGGCTGAAAACAACACAAATGTAGGCTCTTATAGTTCTGGAGGCCACATATATGCAATCAGTTTCATGAGCTTAAACTCAAGGTGTCAGTAGGGCTGGTTCTTTCCAGAGTCTCTGGGTGGGGGGGTGGGCAGTGAATCCATTCCTTGCCTCTTCTAGCTTCTTGTGGTTGCTATATTCCTTGATTTGTGGCTATACCACTCCAGTCTCTCTCTGGGGTCACATTGCCTTCCCCTCTTCCATAGTCAAATCTCCCTCGGCTCCCTCTTATAAGATCACTTGTGATGACATTTAGGGACCTATTTGGTTAATGAGGATAATCTCCCCAACTCAAGATCCTTGATTTAATCACACCTGCCAACACCCTTCTGCCATATGAGGTAACATTCATAGGCTCCAGGCATTAAAATGTGCACATTTTGGGGATCTTTATTTAGCCCACCACAAATGGAAATCCCCCTTCATTAACAACAGCCAGCAGTTGCCTTCTTTGGCACCCTGCTTTTTTCCCCATTTTTAAATCTGTAATCCAGGTACAAGACCAATATATTACAGGAGCATCATTTCCTGCTACTGCCATTGTCTCTGCCATCTCAGGAAAGGAGCTGAGAAGTAGATTCTAAAGATAGTGAGAGTCTAAGACCTTACTTTCCTTTATGCAGAATTACTATATACAAACATCTCCGTCATTTTCTATCAAGTCAAAATTGAAGATGTGCTCCAAGTCTGGCAAGAAAGCATATGCTTTTCCAGACACGTAGAAACCTAAATTTATACCCCTTAAGGGACAGAGAGTGGCATTAAAGCTGGGAATGGTTGCCCAGTTGAATAACAGGAGGTTCTAAGGGGACAGCTATTTAAAAGTCACTCTGATATGACCTGTTCCCCAAACAATTCATCTCAGGGTCACAGCCATTGTTGCTGGGTGGCATAACATTTATTATTATAGTGTCCTGGGCTCCTTGGATTGGTAACAGACACATCTATTCCTCAGAGCATGAGCGATATTGATAACGTCCTCTCACCCTAGGCGAGCTGAACTTCAACCACGAAGATACTGCTTGACATTAAGACTTTGCAACACCTATCATTGTCTGTCACCTCCCGAGATAAACTCTCTTGTGAATGGTTTCTTCTGTCACCAGCCACTGATGCCATTTTATTTGATCTCTTTTGTAGACTAACTCTTGGGTCCCTGAGATTGTCTGGCTTGCTAGGTTGGGTCATATGTGCAAAACAGACCTTCAGACCTCAGAATGTGATGGGATAGGAAATAATCGGGGGACCTGGACAGAGTAAGACTGTCAGAGAAACTCTAAATCAGCAGAAGAATGAAAGCCCCTTGACCCTGAGCACATCTGCCACGGATTTAATTCCATGTTCTTGCCAAGCCCTGAAAACCCAGGCTGGGGAGACTTGGGAGGGAGTGGGGTTAGGAAGTCTAGGAGAAGGTGGAGGTGACAAACCTGACGGGTGGCCGACTCCCGTGCTCCCCTCCCCGGGCAGGGCCGCCTGAGCCCCAGAACAGCCAGGGACGCGAATGGAAGGGGCCGCGCAGTGTCCGGGAGACCCGCCTCGAGGCGCACTGCGTTGATTTTATTTGCTTGCTACTTTGCCAGCTGGCTCCAGACCAGAGGAAGCAAATGGAGCTTTTTGCTGCTCCTTGGAGTTCTGATCTCAAGGCTACATTAAGGAGATTCCGACATTTGGGAGGAAAGGAGCCCGGAGCTCCTGAGTCGATTCTCATTTCCACATTCTGGGGTCAAATTGAAAATTGGTACAGAAATGTTTGGTTTGGGAAATGCCAGAAGGACCTTCAGGATAGGGCTCTACCTCCTTCTCCAGCCTCATTCTCTGCCCCCCGCGCCCGCGCCCTCCACAGTAGCTCCAGGAAGACTGAGGAGCTACTTTCAGTTTCTTTTCACCACTTGTCAGACTTCCGTGTTTTCTCATCCAGCTCAAATGTCACCGTCTCTTGGAAGCCTTCCTGGATTTCCTCATTTGAATTAGTTTACCCTTTCCCAACCCTCCCTTAGCAGATCTCATATTCCTTATTACATGAGGTGCTAGGACAATTTTTATCTTCCTTTCCTACTAGACCAAAAATGTTTGAAGGTAGAAACTGTCATTATATTCCCAGTCTGGCACAAGGCAGTGTGATTCAATAATTGTTTGGTGAGAAGCTGACATTCCTATATTGGACACTCCTTTATGGTATAGACCTGGGCTGGGGACCTTTGGTCATGCTGCCAGACTGTGTGTGATGGATGCACTAGAGGGAAAATCTATGAAGCCTCAGGATTTTTTTTAAAGAAAAATAGCTCCAAATGATTTTTTAAAATTTTAGTTGCTAAGGCATATTCTTTTGAAGAGGTAAACCTAGTGATTCAGGTTGAGCACAAGGCAACTGTATATGTACCCAGCACAGGAAACTTGGCCAGCTTGGAGATGCCAGCAGGAATTCTGCCCAATACAAGTGCTCCATACTGAATGCACCTATGCAACCCAGCTAAATTTCTTCTTGGGAAAAATAAAGGAAAGTCAAATAAAGATCAGAGATAATAACATTCCAAAATATTTCATGGGCACAACTACATTTCTTATACCTTCATTAGACTGAGGCATGTGATTTGTTCTGGTCAACGGACTGCAACTGGAAGTGACATGCGTCACTTCTGGGCCAGAGCATAGAAACGTAGGCAGAATTCTCCAAGCACTTGCCTCCCTGCTGTGGCGACCATGGAGGACTCGTGTTGAGATGGCTGACCAAGGGGATCAAAGCAGCCTGGATCACTGAGTCACTGCATGGAGAATATCTGTCTTGGAGAGTTGCCCAAACCCACAGCAGTGTTTACAGGAGTGAAAAGTAAATGTTTGTTGTCATGAGCCACTGAGCTTTGGGGTGGCAGAGAGCCCATCCTGACTAGAGCAGGCAAGTTGTTCTAAACACTTTCTTGCATTCTTAAGAAGTAGACCACTACTCAGTGTCAGCAGCATTCAGTTGATTGCTTCTTCAACTTCACGGTGAGTAATCAGCATGCACCTTTACCTGAGAGCCCAAGGAACCTGGAAGGCTGATAGGCTCAGGGTGAATTCAGTGAGCGTGTTGTGGAAAATTCAGAGGAGAAGCACTGACATATGGGGCTATAAACATCTGTGCACCTTCCTTACACAAATTCTTGAATTATGGTCTCACAAATCCGTCATCAGATGGCAGAGACAGAGATGATGGAGGATAGCAGTGGGATCATATATTTAATGCTCTTGGATGTCTTGCCATAGGCTGGTAAAAGGCCCCCACCCTTCACAGCATTATTTGACATCTTACATGTGTTCATTACTTAACACTTATTAAATGCTTAGGAATTACAAATTCTTACTTGGTACCGGGATGTTTTCGTGGCCAGGCTCCTGAATGCATCCATCCCATATGGATATTGGTTAGGATCCATGACCCACTATTTACTGATTGAAATGCCAGACCTCTGAATAGAGCAAGTGTTCAATACATATGCTCTGAATGAACAAATTCATTGCACTATCTTACCCCGTCTTAGAGCTTGCAAACACAGAATTCACTCACCTGAGCTAAACAAGGCAATTACCTTTTAAGTAAAACTCCATGAGAAACATTCTAGAATTTCTTTTCCTCAGAAATAAATAATTCTTCTACAGAGCTAGAAGGGAAAATGGGTTTGATTTGCAAACAACCTGAAGACACCCAGTCTTCTCTCTCTCTTTCTCTCTGTAGGCTCTGTGAGGCATTTCCTATTAAAAATTTCAGTTCTGCTTCTTGTCACCTTTGCCCTCTTCTCCGCTCTGACTTTAAATTCAGGAGATGGTTTCTCCAGGGAATATAGATCCTACTGCCATGTGATCTGGCCTAAAGGGTAGTATGACAGAGCGAAACAAAAGGGGATGCTAACCTCGCCTTTCACCCATTCACATGCATGCCTCCCCACTGACCGCCAGAGACTTGCAGTGAGTAACACTCAGCGCTCTCAGTAATACCTGTTAGTTTACGTGACTCAGTCATTGGCGACACTGATTCTGAGCTGGGAAGGGGATGTGGACTTAGCTAAATTTCTGGCATTTGAAAAGGACTGGTGAGAAATATATTTTTTTAATGGTATTTATTGTTTTTATCTTTTCTTACTACAAAATTATTGCTCATTGTGAAAAAAGTAAAAAAAAAACAAACCAGTAAATCAAAAAGACAGAAAAATCATTTTCAACCCAATCATACAGATACTGCTATTATTAATAACATGTTGGTTTGAAACCTTCTCTGTCTTCCTCTCTTTCTCCCTACCTGTCTTTCTCCTCTCTCCACCCCCCTTCCTGTCTCTCTTTGAATGTATGTGTATTCAAGTACAACTATTATCTATAATTATAATGTTTAGTATTATCTTAATAACTTAATATTAATTATCATAAAGAATGAGACTTTCCTCTCTGAATCCAACTGTACAAGTACGTACAATTAGGAAAATGTCTTGATCTGTTGCTCAAAGTTGGACAGTGTGACAACGAAGTCATGGTTGACAAAAGACAAGTAGACCAAAGAGATGGTTAAACTGCTGATATTCAAAGGCTGGAGCTGGAGTTGTCAAAATGAAAGAAGGACATTTTGAAACATTTTAGGGAAATCCAGCATTCATTTGGACTTCTACTGGGGCTGAAAGGTAATTCTCCTCACTATTTTCCCAAATCACCAGGGCCTTCAGAGATGTTTCTGGAAGACATCAAGGGAGATGTTCTGTCCCTCTCCCCACTTCTGGGGTGAAGCTCTGGGATATCAACCCAGGAGAGCAAAGAGAAGGACGACATTATCAACTCCCTGACCTACTTCAGCAACAGCGAGCTCAGAGCCAGAAGCATTGGAGAAAACAGTAGGTCACCACCCCTTTTTCCTGAGGCCTGGATCTCAGGAAGACAGCCCCTGTGGAAGACAGGAGAAAGGCAGAGAATGTGAAATGGGAGTCAATTTAATTTGAATTTCAAAGGGTAAGGTGCTCTGGCCTTCATCTAGGTCACATGCATATAGTTTTAAAAAGTGCTATCATGCTGTTTCTCTTATTCCACAGTCTATGGATTTTCACATAAATATTTCAAGGCCATCCATGACAATATATGTGTATGGAGATATATGCATATCTCTCCATAAACATCATTATGTTAGTGGTGGCTGTGACAAAGATTGGCCAGCTAGCACCAGTGACACGTGCTGGCTCTGGGCCGAAGGGGTGGAAAGAGCACGTGTGAAGCTCCAATTCCCTCCTCCCTGTTGTAGCAACCACAGAAGAGCCCTTGTGTTGAGACGATGATGCCAAAAGAGGACAGTGGTTTGGGTGGCCAAGTCACCTCGTGGAGGACAGCTGCCTGTGGTGTCATCCAAACTTGCGTGCGAAGGAAACACGTTAGGCAGTTAAGCCACTGAGATGTTTGGAGTCGTTACTGCGGCATTTATAAGCCTACCCTGACTAATATATTGATCACCAAACACATTTTTTTTCCTTTTCCTGGGTACTCAGCTAGATTACATTCCCCAGACTACTTTGTAAAAAATTAGATCTGATTTTGTGACTGCATTGTAGCCAGTGGATTGTGAGCAGAAGCTTTGAGTGTTACTTTTGCGTTAAGATGTGTAAGAAGTGGGTGCACCTTCTCTTTCTCCTTTCCTCTTTCTGCTGATGACCATGAAGCCCTCGGGATGAAGGAGCCACAAGTTTAAAAGTATTGTGGATCCTTGAAATACTGCTTTGAAGAGAGCAGCCCATCATTCAGAAACACACGAGTTGGACTTTGTGTGGGTGAGAGTAAATTTCTATCATTTTGGAGCCATTACACATTTTTAGTTTTGTTTACAACAGCATCTAGCATTACCTTAACTTTTAAAGAAACTGGTACTTTGAAGGACAGTGCATCCGTAACCAAAACCTAAAATCCATGTCATTTGGCTTAGTGATGGAATGACAGGAGGCAAAGAAACAAGCGATCTCGAAGGCTGAGCGCCTCCTTACATATTGGCAAGACATTTAGTAAAATTGTTGCCTGCAACCACTTGGAAGGCTGACCATGCCCATTCTGAGACTGTCAACTCAGGAAAATTGTCAGAAGGAGTAAGTATGAGTATGTGACGGCTACTATTAGCTGATTTTAGCAAGGTTTTATAAGAAAAAGAACAGTGAGGCAAGAATTGGTTAGTTTTCAAGTATAGATGAAAGAGACCAGCATGAGTTCATTTTTGAACTAAAAGTGAGAATTAAACGTTTATCATGTGGACATTTTTGGTTTTGTTTTTTATAACAGCTATCATTACTTTAAGTAATATGGCTGCATAGTGTTTTATTATGTGAATATATTACAATTTATTTAAACAAATCCCTATTGATGAACAGTTGGAATGTTTCCAATTATTTTGCCATTTGCTAAAAGCCCTACTTTGAATATCTTGATACTATAGCTTTGTCCATTTGTCTGATTATTTTCTTAGACTTTATTATTGTAATTGGAAGTGCAGGGTTAGAGAATATGGACATTTTAAATTTTAATGTATTTTGTCCAATTGCCCTTAACTAAATGTACATCATTTTGAAATCCCACCAGCATAGCCTCAACATCTGAGGCGTTATCACTAGTTTTATCTTTAAAATGGATGAGCAGAAAATATGATGTCCCATCGTTATTTGAATTTGTTTTCCTTTTGTTATTAGTGAGTTCTATCATAATTTCATATGTGTATGGCCACTTGCATTGAATCATCTATGAACTGCACTTCTCTCTTGAGATATTTGTCTTATTTATAAGGACTCCAGTTAGTTTGTTTGTCTGGGAAAGTCCTACTTTATGCCTGTTCTTCTGGCCTAAGAACAAATAGTACTTCCTTTCACTCTCCAGAGTAATTTGATTTGAACAACAAATGATATGGGCACCCTGTATATAACCCCTTAGTGTGACAATATGTTCCTATTTTCACCCAGGTTGTCATTTAAGTTTGATTAAATGTTTATGTTGTAAATCTTATCCAGTTTTTCTTTATAATTTCCAGCTTTAGTAGCATACTTTGAAATTTTTTTTCCCATTCCAAGGTTTCAGAAATAGCCACCGAAGTTTTCTTGTATTGGTTTTATGATTTTTTTATTTATGTGGGGAGCACAATGTTCCTCCCTCACTTTCTTTAGGTCTTTACTCAAACATCGCTTTTTCCATTTAAACTGCATCTCATACCCATTTACTGGAAAACAGTAATTCTATTCTTGGCTTTATTTTCCTCCATAGCATTTGTCACCATCCAACCTACTACATATTTCACTTATTTGTTTTATTGTCTCTCTCTGCCCCCTCTAGAAGGTAAGCTCCATGAGGTGGGGATTTGTGTCTTCATATTAACTGTTGTATCTCTAGGAACTGGAACAGGGCTTGGCACGTAGCAAGTGTTCAACAAAATAGTTGTTGAATAAATGAAAGTAAATCTTCAATGCATGTGAAATTTATTTATTGTAAGATATATAGTAAGTGCTCATCTTACTTTAGTCCATCTTTCCCTAATTGAATTAAAATCCCCTTTGGGAATTTTACATTTTGGTACTATACATATTATTATGTTAATCCATCCCTCTACTCCTTCACTAGCCTTAACAATTTAAAGAAATATATAGGGTTAACCTATTTCACAATGTATCATAGGAAAAATTCTTCAATAATCTTCTTTCTTTTAGTTTTTCTTAACTTTTTCCTCAAATATTTACTCACAGATAAAACTTACAATCATTTGTTATGTTTCCATCAACATACCACTGGGACTGATGTTTGGAATAGTGTTGGAATTACAGATTGATTTAAGGAGAATTTACATCTCTATAATGTTGGGCTCTCTTACCCAGGATAAAGTATAAATATCCATTTCCAAGGTTTTTTTTTTTTGTACTAGTTATGGTAACACTAACTGCTGAAACAGATAACTTCTAAAAATGCAGTGGCTTAGCATGCAAAAAAAATCCTAGCTGGTATTCACAGGGCTGCCTGCTACTCAGTGATTCAGAGATCAAGGATTCTTCCATGTTGTCACCCTGCCCTACCTCTCCCATGCCTTAGAACCCTTTACCAGCAGATGGCAAAAAACAGTGGAGAGGGTCTACCTGTTTCTTAACCACATTGGTCCGGAATAGACATATATTATTTCTACCGTAGGTCCTCACCATTGTTCTAAAGAAATCAAAGAAAAAAAATCAGAGGAGCAAGAGCTACAAAGGAAAAGCAAAGCAGATATTATTTGTAAGTGATAAGATCCTCTGTGGGTGTGTGTGTGTGTGTGTGTATAAAGAATCTATAGACTTTACAACTTTATAAGCCATTGTTTCTTCAAATATATTTTCTATCCTTTTGTCATTCCTCTTCTTCTGGGATTTCAATTGCATGCATCTTGTGCTACTTGATACTACCCCACAGGTCACTGTGTTTATCCAAGTTTTTCAGGCTTTTTCTCTCTGCATTTCATTTTGTATAATTTCCACTGTTGTGTTTTCAAATTCATTGATCTGTTATTATGTCGTGTCTAATCTGCTATAAATTTCATTCCAGTGAAATTTTCCTTTCATATGTTGCATTTTTAATTTCTAGAATTTATATTTTGTTTTTAAAATCCTTTTCTGATAACTCCATCAACTCTGTCATTACTAGATGTTTCTATGATTGAACTTTTTTTCCTCCTTATGCGTCAGTTTCCTGCTCTATCTCATATCTTGTAATTTTTGATTGGATACCCCACATTATTAATATTATGTTGTCAAGTATTTAGATTTTTTTATATCATTTTAGAGACTATTTGAATTTTGTGAGGGAGATAGTTATATTACTTGGCTTAATCCATTTGAGATTTGTTTTTAAATTTTATTAGAGCAATTCTAGAGTAGCATTAATGATTGGCTTTTTTCTTCTTTAGATTTTTACTAAATGTTTTATTTATTTTTCTCATCACACATGGTTTGGTTGTGAAAAAATTTCAATGTATAAAAAAGTTGAGAGAATAATACAATGAGCAATCATATACTCACTGCCTAGATACATGGAGTATTAAAATTTTGCCATGTTTGATTAATCTATCTATAATATTCTATATTTACTCAATTTGTTCTCACTATTTGAAATGTATATTCCTTGTCTTTAATTTTTCTAAATGTTACTTTTATGTCTTTGTATACTTGCTTACACCTATCAAACACTGTCATATCTTTTCATCTATTCCCTGAAAAAAATGAGAGAGTGTATGCATTTACACCCTGTGCATTTATTTCCTGCCACTCATCCCCTTGCTTCCTGGTGTGTGTGTGTGTGTGTGTGTGTGTGTGTGTTTTGCTTGCTTTGAAGTCTTTGTCCATATCTACTATATTTAAATTATTTTTTTTATTATATATATATTCCTTTACAAATTTAGCTTTTCTTTTTTATTTTATAATCACAATGATCATAGTTTAAATAACTTGGATTAATGTTTAAAACAGGGTTTGTCATGTATGGATTCCAAAGGAGGCCATGGATTGATTTCCACAGATTTCTGAATAACCCAAAAGAGTATGTACATTTTCAGCTCCCTGGAGTATGTGCATTTCTCTCTGAACAGGTTCATGTCTTCCTCAGAGTCTCCTAAGATTAAGAACAAGTGACTTAAGTAATCCATGTTCACCCACAGTTCTTTAATACCGTAACTTCCTTATTGTTTTTGATTCATCGCTTCCATTACTGCAAAACTTCGGCAAATGTCCTGTTCCATGAATTGTTTATTGATGATAGATTTCCCAAATTCTTGCTCTTTTGAGTATGCTTTTCTTTTGCCTTTACAAGAATAACAACTTGACTGTTTACGGAATACTTGACCATAAGCTTTCCTTCTTAAAAATTCTCTAATACTGCTAATGTGAATTCTGAGCCAGCTTGGTGATTTCTGTTGTTGGTTACCTATTTCCTCTGGCTGGATGTTTTTAATAACAGATGGCATTTACCAAGTACTTACTATGTGCCAGGCAACAGAACAGGCTAAGTACTTTTGCAAGGGTTTTAGTATTTCATTCTCATGATAATCTTATAAGTTAGATACTACCTGCTTGAAATCAGAGCAATGCAACTTGAACCCAGGTCATCTGACTGCAGTCTTAAGCAGTGCGATATTGATTGCAAGGCATATTTTTCTTTTTGTCCTTGGAGTTCTGAACCTTTGCTCAGAGAGGCTTCGGGGTCTGACAATTTCTTTTCGTTTGGCTTGTTGTAGTGAGCCTTTGCCACCTGTATGTTCCTCTAACTGTGCTTTTGTTTATCATTTCTGACTTCTACAGGCACAAAACTATATACTGAATCTTCATCAATTTCCATAGCCATTACACTTGCTCTGATTATTTCCATTCCTTTGTCTTTCTCTCTTCATTCTGAGTGATTTTTTTTCAGGATAGTTCTCTATGAATTACATTTTTTAGTGTCAGTTCTGTGCTTTGATACTTCACATTTGTAATAATATTCTTCTTCTCCTTTGTTTTTACTTCCCCGTGGCAGCCCTTTTCATTTTATCTTCTCCCATTTTTTGTCGAATAGTCTATTTATCCTTTCCTTGTCTTGGGAGTGTGGTAGAGTTATATATTTTTTCCCTATGTCTTCTTGTGTAAAATTTGCTTTATGTTTTTTAATCTCTCTTATCTCTCTTTTACATGTTAGGCTAATTTTCTCCCCTTTCATTGTATAATTTTTCTAGGTCTCAAGCTTCTGGTATTACTCTGAATTCTCATCCTCGAAAGGGGGTAGGACCCTGCAGCTCTGAATTTACCATCAATGTAGAGAGAACTAAATCTCCTAAACTCTCATTCTGTAGGAGTAATATGGAGGGCTGGCTGTTGTAGATTAAAATATCAATTTATTCGTTCATTTTTCCAAGGAAGTTAGAGCAGGAGCCAGGATCATGGATAATTTTGTCCATCGAGTTGGATGGACATATAGAAACCCCTTCACTGGGGGCCAGATTTTAGAGGGAAGAATAAAAAGTGGGTCCCTTGGGTTTCTGTTTTTGAGCAGAAACTTTGGCTATTCTTTATTTTTTCCCAGTTTTATTGTGATATAATTGGTTTACAGAAAACTGCACGTGATTAATGTATACAATTTGGTGAGTTTGGACGTATGTATACACTTATGTTACCATTACCACAATCAAGGTAATGGACATATAATCAAGGTAATAAAAACACCTGTAAAAGTTTCTTTGTGTCCATTTGTTATTGTTATTTGTTTGGCTTTTGTTTTGTTTTGTTTTGTTTTTGTGGTAAGAACACTTACCATGAGATCCACCCTCTTAACACATTTTTAAGTGCATGATATTTTATTGTTAACAATAGGCACTGTGTTGTACAGAAGATCTCTGAAACTTAGGCATCTTCTATGGCTGTAACTCTTCACCCATTGAGCTACAACTTCCCATATCCTCCTTCCCCCATTCCCTGGTAACCACCGTTCTATTGTTTACTTCTGTGCAGTTGAATATTTTAGATGTCTCATATAAAAGGAATCAAGTAGTGTTTGTCTTCCTGTGACTGACTTATTTCACTTAATATATAATATTTTCCAGGTCCATCCATGTTACTACAAGTGGTAGGATTTCCTTCATTATTAAGGCTGAATAATATTCTGTTGTATGTATATGCTGTATTTTCTTTTTAAAAATATTTCTTATTGCCTTAAACATAATTGTTTGGATCATCTTTAGGTTATTGAAAAGAGTATAATTTTGCATAGTGATACAGATATGATCAACATATAAATGTCATTTTTTTGTTATTTCTTACTTATATTGTCTAGTTGATCTTTGTATCAAAAAGTGTTTATGTCTTGCTATAAAAATGGAATTTTTAAAAGATATGTAGTATCCTTCTAGACCCAGAAATTGGAATAATTCTTTTTTTTTTTATTTCAGTAGATTTAGGGGGTACAAGTGTTTTTTGTTATATGGAAAAACTGTATAATGCTAAAGTCAGGGATTTAGTGTACCCATCACCAGAAGAGTATACATTGTATCTCATAGGTAGAATTTTATCCCTCACTCCCTTTCCACCCTCCTCCATTCTTAGTTTTCAATGTCCATTACACTACTTTATGACCACATATACCCCTCATTTAGCTCCCACTTGTAAGTGAGAACATGTGGTGTTTGTTTTTCCATTCCTGAGATACTTCACTTTGGATAATGTTCTCCAGTTCCATCCAAGTTGCTGCAAAAAAACATTATTTTCATTCCTTTTTATGGCTGAGTAGTACTCCATGCTATATATACACCACATTTTCTTTATCTATGCATCAGTTCATAGGCACTTAGGTTGATTCCATATCTTTGCAATTGTGAATTGTGCTGCGATAACCATACAAGTGCAGATGTCTTTTTTATAAAATGACTTCTTTTCCTTTGGGTAGGTGTTCAGTACTGGGATCACTGGATCAAATGGTAGGTCTACTTTTAGTTTTTCAAGGAATCTCGATACTGTTTTCTGTAGAGATTGTATTAGTTAACATTCCCACTAACAGTGTATAAGCGTTCCCTTTTCACCACATCCATGCCAACATCTACTGTTTATTGACTTTTTAATAATGGCCATTTTGACAGGGGTAAGATGTTATCTCACTGTAGTTTCAATTTGCATTCCCCTAATGATTAGTGATGCTGAACATATTTTCCTTGTTTGTTGGCATTTGTCTATCTTCTTTAGAAAAAAAAAACTGTTCATGTCTTTCATACACTTTTTGATTTTTTTTTTCTGATTTGTTTAAGCTCTTTGTAGATTCTGGATATTAGTCCTTTGTCAGATGCATAGTTTGCAAATATTTTCTCCCATTCTATAGGTTGTCTATTTACTCTGTTAATTATTTCCTTTGCTGTGCAGAAGGTTTTTAGTTTAATGAAGTCCTGTTTATTTATTTTTGTTGTTGTTGTTGTATTTGCTTTTGGAGTCTTAGTCATAAATTGTTTGCCTAGGCCAATGTCCAGAAGAGTTTTTTCTACATTTTCTTCCAGAATTTAAGGTGTTAGAGCTTACATTTAAGTCTTTAATCCATCTTGAGGTAATTTTTGTATATAGTGAAAGATAGGGATCCAGGTTTATTCTTCTGCATGTGGCTATCCAATTTTCCCAGCACCATTAATTGAATAGGGTGTCCTTTCCCCAAGGTACGTTTTTGTCTGCTTTGTTGAAAATCAGTTGGTTGTAGCTATCTGGCTTTATTTCTGGGTTCTCTATTCCATTCCATTTGTCTATGCATCTATCTTGATAACAGTAGCATGCTGTTTTAGTTACTATAGCCCTATAGTAAAATTTGAAGTCAAGTAATGTGATACCTCCAGATTTTTTTTTTTTTTTTTTTTTTTTGCTTAGGATTGTTTTGGGTATTCAGGCTCTTTTTTGGTTTCATGTGAAGTTTAGGATTATTTTCTTCTAGATCTGTGAGAAATCACATTGGCATTTTGATGGGAATTGCATTGAATTTATAAATCACTTTGGACAGTATGGACACGTTAACAATGTTGATTCTTGCAATCCATAAGCCTGGGATGTTTTCCCATTTGTTTTTGTCATCTGTGATTTTGTTCATCAGTGCTTTGTAGTTCTTCTTGTATAGATCTTTCACCTCTTTCATTAAGTATATTCCTAGGTATTTTATTTTCTTTGCAGCTATTGTAAATGGTATTGAGTTATTGATTTGACTCTCAGTTTGACCATTATTAGTGTACAGAAATGCTACTGATTTTTGTGCATTAATTTTGTAACCTGAATATTTGCTGAATTTATTTATCAATTGTAGGAGTCTCTTGGTGGAATCTTTAGGGTTTTCTAGATATAAGATCATATTGTCAGCAAATGGGGATAGTTTGATGTCCTCTTTCCTGATTTAGATGCCATTTATTTCTTTCTCTTGCCTGATTGCTCTGGCTAGGACTTTCAGTACTATGTTGAATAGAAGTGGTCACAGTAGGCATCCTAGTCTTGTTCCAGTTCTTAGGGGGAATGCTTTCAACTTTTCTCATTCAAGTATGATGTTGGCTGTGGGTTTTTCATATATGGCTTTTATAATTTTTAGGTATGTTCCTTCCATCCCTAGTTTGTTGAGGGTTTTTATCATGAAGGATTCTGGATTTTCCCAAATGCTTTTTCTGCATCTATTGAGATGATCATATGGTTTTGTTTTTAATTATGTTTATGTGGTGAGTCACATTTATTGATTTGCATATTTTGAAACATCCTTGCATCCCTGGGATGAAACCCACTTGATCATGGTAAATTATCTTTTAATGTGCTGTTGGATTTGGTTTGCTAATATTTTGTTGAGGATTTTTGCATCTATGTTCATGAGGGATATTGGTTGGTAGTTTTCATGTTTTGTCATGTCCTTTCCTGGCTTTGGTATCAGGGTGATACTAGTTTTGCAGAATGACTTAGGGGGGGATTCTCTCCTTCTTGATCTTAGGGAAGAGTTTCAGTAGAATAGGTGCCAGTTATTCTTTGTATATTTGGTAGAATGCAGCTGTGAATCCATCTGGTCCACAGTTTTTTTGTTGCTGTTGTTGGGATTTGTTACTACTGTTTCAATCTCATACTCATTATTGGTCTGTTCAGGATTTCTGTTTCTTCCGGATTCAAGCTTGGGAGGTTGTGTGTTTCCAAAATGTATCCATTTCCTCTAGATTTTCTAGTTTGCATGTGTAGAGGTTTTCATAGTAATCATGGATGATATTTTGTATTTCTGTGGTATCTGTTGTGATGTCTCCTTTTTCATTTCTGATTGAGGTTATTTGAGTCCTTTCTCTTCTATTTCTGGTTAATCTAGCTAGTGGTCTATCAATTTTATTTATCTTTTCAAAGAACCAACTTTATGTTTCATTGATCCTTTTGTGTGTGTGTGTGTGTGTGTTTTTTACTTTCCATTTTGTTTAGTTCTGCTGTGATCTTTATTTCTTTTCTTCTGCTAACTTTGGGTTTGGTTTGTTCTTCTTTTTCTAGTTCCTTGAGATGTGACATTAGGTTGCTAATTTGTGACTTTCCTGTCTTTTTGATGTAGGCATCTAAGGCAATGAACTTCCCTCTTAGCATTGCTTTTTCTGTATCCCAGAGATTTTGGAAGCTCATGTCACTTTTGTCATTCAATTCAAAAAAATTTTGTATTTTTGTCTTGATTTTTTCATTGACCCAAGGATTGTTCAGCAGCAGGTGGTTTAATTTCCATGTATTTGCATAGTTTTGAGAGTTTCTGTTGGAATTGATTTCTAGTTTCATTCCATTGTGTTCTGAGAAGATACATGGTATCATTTCAACTTTTCTAAATTTCTAAGACTTGTTTTGTGGCCTAACATATACTATATCTTGGAAAATGTCCCATGTGCTGATAAGAAGAATGTATACTCTGCAGTTTTGGGGTAGAATGTTCTGTAAATATTTGTCAGGTCCATTTGTTCTAGTGTCCTGTTTAAAACCAGTGTTTCTGTGTTGATTTTCTGCCTTGATGATCAGTCTAGTTCTGTCAGTGGAGTGTTGGAGTCCCCAGCTATTATGATGTTACTATTTATTTCTTTCCTTAGATCTAGTAGAATTTGTTTTATGAATCTGGGAGCTCCAATGTTAGATGACTGTATATTTAGGGATGTTATATCTTCTTGTTGAATTGCTCCCTTTATCATTATATAATGACCATCTTTGTCTTTTTTTTTATGATTGTTGATTTAAAGTGTATTTTATCTGATGTGAGAATAGCTATTCCTGCTCTCTTTTGGTTTCCATTTGTATGGACTATTTCTTCCACCCTTTTATCTTGAGTCTATGAGAACCTTTGAGTTAAATGGGTTTCTTGGAGACAGTATATATTTGGATTGTGTTTTTTTATCCACTCAGCCAATCAATATCTTTTAAATGGGGTCATTAAGACTGTTTACATTCAGTGTTAGTATTGGTGTGTGAGATACTGTTCTTTCCATCATGTTGGTTGTTACCTAGTTCTTTTGTTTTTTCCTTTGTGCTACTATTTTATAAGAGCTGTGAGTTTTAATTTCGGGGTATTTTTATACTGGTGGTTATCAATTGTTCTGTTCCATGCACTTTCAAGCATTTCTTGTAAGGCAGTTCTAATAGTGACAAATTTCCCTTAGTGTTTGCTCATCTGGGAAAGAATTTATTTCTCCTTCATTTATGAAACTTAGTTTTGCAGGATACAAAATTCTTGGCTGGCAGTTATTCTGTTTAAGAAAACTGAAAAATGGAACCCCAATCCCTTCTGGCTTGTAAGGTTTCTGCTGAGAAGTCTGCCCTTAGTCTGATGGGTTTTTCTTTGTAAGTTACTTAATGGTTTCATATCATAGCTTGTAGGATTTTTCTCCTTCACTTTGACTTTGGCCAGACTGATGACTATGTGCCTTGGTGATGTCCTATATGCCATGAATCTTCCAGGTGTTCAATGACCTTCTTTTATCTGGATATCTAAATCTCTAGTCATACTAGGGAAGTTTTCCTGACTTATTCTATGAAATAGATTTTACACGCTTTTTGATTTTTCTTCTTCTCCCTCAGGGATGCCTATCATTCTTACATTCATTTGCTTTACATAGTCCCATATTTCTTGGAGAGATTATTCATTCTTCTTGATTCTTTTTTCTTCATTTTTGACTGGCTTAATTTGAAAGCCTTGTCTTCAAGCTCTGAAATTCCTTATTCTGCTTGCTCTAGTCTGTTGTTAAAAGTTTCTACTCCATTTTGAAATTCCCTAAATGACTCTTTCACTTCTAAAAGTTCTGTTATATTTTTTCTTATATCTTCCTCTTTAGTGAATTTTTCATTCATGTCCTGAATTTTTTTTTGTTTTCTTTGTGTAGGTTTTCAACTTTCTCATCAAGCCCCTTGATCTTACTTGCCATCCAAATTCTGAATTCCATGTCTGACATTCAACAATTTCCTTTTGGTTGGAGTCCATTGCTGGAGAACTATTGTGATCCTTTGAGGGTGTCAAAATAGCCTGTTTTTTCATGTTGCCAGAGTTTTTATGCTGGTTCCTTCTCATCTGGAGCCTCTTCTCTCAGCTCAAGACAGATAGCTTTGCATTATACCTGTTCTCCTCTGCTGGGAACTCTGTTGCTCAGTGAAGAGAGGGAAAGGTCCCTGGATGGTGTGCTTGAATCCTACGCTGGAAGATTGACCAGGCAGGAAAGGGGTGGATACACTGTGAGCTTTTAATATTGTTGCTGTCTTCCATCTCCCTGTTTCACTGTGGTTGTCACAGGCAGTCATCACGGTGGGCGAGCAGCAGGTGGTTGGCATGTGTGTTATGAGTGTTTGCTCCACCCGGGTCCTGTATATACTATATTTTCTTTATGCATTCATTTTTTGTTAGACATTTGGGTTGTTTCCATATCTTTTCTATTGTGAATAATGTTACAATAAACATGGGAGTGCAGATATCCTTTAAGATCCTGATTTCAATTCTTTTGGATATATACCCAGAAGTAATATTGCTGGGTACTCTGGCTGTTCTGAAACCCAGTAGCACTTAGGCATTTTATTTGGTTGCTTAGATATTTTTTCTCAATGCAACGGTTATTATCTGTTGCTGCTGATCTAAGGTTAAATATTGTTTTCTATGATATTTTCTCATATTTTTTAATCTGTATTAACCTCGCTTCCAGACTGTGCTCTCAAGATTGAGAAAATAATGTGGAGCCTGAGAACTCTGATGCATTCCACCAATGTGCTGTCCACTGCTGATCCAGAGGGCGGGAATAAACTCCTGGTAATGTGGTCCCATCTCTTCTGTGGCCCCATCTCTTCTGTGACCCATTCAAATCTCCATTCCCATCTCTCCAAATTGGAAAATATTACCAGGAACTGACAACATTGTCTCTGCTCACTTCCCTTAATTATCTGCCATTCTTACAAGTATAGGAATTATACATTGACTCCTGGAATCTTCTTTTAATTTGATATGGAATTTTCTTTTAAATTTTAGTACGTCTAGTGGGTATCCCTCAAATCTTGGCAAATATTTGTATTTTAGAGGCAAATGGATGTCATTGAGAGGTACTAATCAGAAAGATTGGAGATGAATTAGAACAATGAGATCAGAGAAGACAAGTAAAGCAAGTATTTTAAGAGGGGGACTGAGGCTATTAATATTAAATACTGCACCAACAGCAAATAGAATAAGAACTGAGAAGAGTCCATAGGATTTATACCTTCATCAGGCCACTGACAAAGATGGAATGGAGGAGAAGGTTTCAGTAGGATGTCTGGGGCAAGGAAGAAACTTCAGAATGTTATTAAATATCTTAAAAAATATGGAATAAACATGAAGATTATGTGGCAGGAGAGATGGTCAGTGATGTCTCTCTGGTCACTAATTCCCTTTCTTATAAAATAAGAAGCTGGACTAGATCATCTCTAAGGTGCCTTTGGCTGTAGGGGCTGCCAAATTGAAGCAAGAGTCCACTCTCTTTGGTGCATACTACACAGAAACTTCCCAATGAAATCTGGAGAAACAACACTACCTCTGAAGTGCCCTTGCTGAAACAGATTGAAACAGACTGTAATCAAGCCTTAAGATCTGGCTTCCAATGTGCAGGAAATATGAGGGAGAGAGGAACAAGTTTAGGATACCAAAAAGGAAACAATAGGTCAAGCTCAGAATGTGAGACATTTTACTGGACAATGAGTTAATGGCATTTTATTCAAAAAAAAAAGGAAGAAAGGAGGCACCGTGGACCCTTGCCTGCCCCATTGCTGGCCCACCTCTGAGTTCCCTGCAGACACAGTGGACCATGCTTGCCCGTGTTGGCAAAATCTGCCACAGCCACCTGGGTCTCTCTGGTTCTCTGTCTCAGGCCTTCTTCTGGAATCACAGAAGCTCATTCAGCCCATGAGCAGGACAGTCCAGAAGTAAGCAGTGAGGGGAGAGTCTGCGGATAAAGATTTCACTTTCCCCAACTTTAGTGAGGCGGCTCTGAGATGCATGACACATGGTGCCTCCAAGTATCCCCAGCAGAATTAAACCCCAGTTGCCCTTGGTGATAAACTGCTCATTAAGACATCTTTTCTTGGCCTTTCACCCTTCCCTAGCTCATTGTTCCTGTTCTCCTATTTTTTATTTCTAGCACTACTTCCTAAATAAAATACCTGTACTCAAGTTTTGATCCTAAGGTCTGCTTTTGACAAAACCCAAATAAAGCCAAGGGGACTATTTGAAAATAAGAAAGACGCAGGAGACAAAACACTCAAATGCATCATGTGGACACTGATTAGATCGGGGTTTGAACAAACCAACGGTAAAATTATGTATCTGAGAAAATCCAGGAAATCTGAATATGAACTTAGCATTAGGTGATATTAAGGAATTATTGTAAATTTTGTTAGTTGTTATAATAGTATTACGTTCCTAAGAAAATGTCTTTATTTGGAGATGCGTAAGGGTGAAATGACATGTCTGAGTTTTAAAGTATTTTAAAAAAAGAAAGAAAAGGGAAAGGGAATATAGAATAAATAAGGCAAGTGTAGCAAATGTTAACTGTTGAGTCTGGGTGATACGTATGTGGGAGTTCATTATATAATACTACAATTTTACACTCCCTAGTTTGTGTATTTTTGAGATCTTTCACAATAAAAAGTTGTGTTTTTCTTTCAGAGGAGAAAAATTTAAATTCCAAGAAAATACAAACTTTGATAGCAGGCAAAATTCCTCAAGGGTGTTTACTTTCAGAGACCTAAGTACAGAAAAGACTTTCATATAACTGTTTCACACAAGACAAAAAACAAACAAAAGATCCTCCTACTTTCTCTGCAAAACAGCATCCACTAATTACTCAACTTCTGTATTCCCTGCCTGTAGCCTTGCCAAATGCCACATTTCTCTGTCTGAAGTATCAGAAACCAAACAAACTCTCCTGAAATCAGCATATTTCATTGCAAGAGGCCAGCCACTAGGCAATCACATGAGTAGTACTCTGAGCACCAGAGCGGGTTTTGAAATATTCTGGCCAAGAATAGTTCCAAGGGCAGAGTCCAGGCACACCATGCAGCTCACGTAAAGAAAATTCCATACATTTTCCATGCACTGATTCAAGATACCCACAGAAATAGACCAAGGCATTACTGAATCAATTCTAGAGACAGGAAGGAACCTCCTATAAGAAAATAGCTGTTGGTCTCCTGCAAGGTAAATTGTGTGCTTCAGATCCACAAACGAAAGAGTATCACAAGCATATGGTTAATGACTCATCCCAAATGGAAAAACAGAGTTTGTTATATTTTACAGAGATTTTACATGTTGAAGGTACATCTGTTGCTATTTATGCTGACATGTATGTAGAGATTGGCAGAGCAAGTTCTCTGTAGGGATAAGTGAAATCCAAACCAAACCACAGAACTTTCTAACTTTGAGGCTGGCTCCTGGGATGGAAAATGGCTTCCTGATCCCTTGAAACACTGCCTGGCTGAGCAGGGTGACTTTGAGAGGCCCACACTACAGGAGTGTGCAAGTGGATAAAGCAACAAAAAATCCTGCTTTGCACAAGGTCTCCAGAGAGAACAGAGCAAAGACAGGAAGTCAGAGAGGTGTTGGAGAGCTGGAAGAACAGTCTTCTGATTAGTGAACACCTTCTTTGGGTGACTGTTCCAGGCAAAATAGACCACGTCTATTCTGATGTAAACACTCCACCCACAATCAGACAAAGACTTACTGCCTTTAGTTCTGTTAAAAACATTCTCTAAGACAGAATCCATGTTCTCTGGCAGATGTCTTTTTCCCAGTTGGGTAGCTCTGGTAAGTTTGAAGACTTTTTCTCAGTTATATACGTTTCCACAATCTCCTATTTTATAGTTCATTAGTCTTTATTTTCATTCAGTTGCATGTGTTTAACCTGTGAAGAACATGTTATGCCTGTTTAATCTAGCCTCTGCCTTCTTCCTTTATTCCTTCACTCTTTCTCCCTTCTTCGCTTGCCATCTAATAGAAGAGAAACAATAGGTAAATAAGCAACTGTACAACAAGGCTGAAAGAGGGAAGTGCTATGAGAGTATTATGGGAGGAATTTTGTCCCCCCCAAATTGATATGTTGAAGTCCTAACCCCTAGTGCCTCAGAATGTGATCATATTTGAGGTAGAGTCTTTAAGAGGTACTTAAGTTAACATGAAGTCATTAGGGTGGGCCCTAATCCAATAGAACTAGTGTCGTTAGAAGAAGACGAATTTGGACACAGACAAGCACAGAAAGAGGGAAGACCATGTGAAGACACAGGGAGAAGGTGGCCATCTACAAACCAAGAAGAGAGGCTTCAGAAGAAACCAGCCCTGCCATTACCTTGATCTCAGACTTCCAGCCTCCAGAACTATGAGAAAATTAAAATTTCTGTTGTTTAAGCCACCCAGTGTGTGGTACTTCATTATGGCAGCCCGGGCAAAGGAATACAAAGAGCCACCCAGCTACAGTGCTATGAGAGTCCAGAGGTGGAGCAGAGGACTGCTTTGGTGGGATCAAAAACCATCATCTGGAAGAGGTAGAGCATGAACTGCGGCTGGAGAGACAGGCAGAATTTGCTCACACAGCAACGGCAAGGCTGAAAAGCAGGATCAGGAGCTGTTTCCTATACTGACCTGTCCAAGGCCACACACCCAGGCCCCATCAGTCCCCCAACATCATCCACAGTGATGTTCTCTGCAGTCTTGTGGCCAGAGCACCTCCGCAGCTGTACACACTGTCCTTGCTTGGTGGGTCCTTTCACCTGTCAACTCCACTTTCAATTTAGGCAAACCTACTTGAGAATTACAGTGCTTGTTAACCCCTTGTTCACTTGCATGTTATTACCAGTTAACATTAGCTGAAGGCCAACCACGGGCCAAGCACAAAAACTCATCTATACCATTTTAGATGTCTTGAAAGAAACAAACTAAATATGAATAGCAGAAACTTAATAGACTCTAATACAGTGTGAGTGAGCTCACTTCCGCTGACTCATTATTTGTTCTTATCATCCTTGGTACAATGGCTCCTGTGGAGTATTATATTACCTATGTACTAAGTTAAACTCAAGTTAGTTTTAATATTGTCTGAAGTAGTCTCATGTAAATCCACTTCTCTAAGGTCTGCATTATGAAAGTCCAAGAATGTATTACTGCTAGTCATGGAAAATGTATTTAACATTCTTATAAATATTATAACTCCCTTTTTTGGCAGAGGGCAAAATTGCTCCTTCTGCACTTATTCAAGTGATATCTGGCTGCTTCTCAGTGACTCTCAGGGAGTTGAGCTGAGGAGGTTGAACATTGTCAGAAGGCGGGTTTTGTCTCCAGTCTCTCCTCTTGTTTTAACCCTTAACTTCAGAAAGATCACAGATGTTATTCAGTCAGGATCATAAAAAACAGCCCAGGTGTGGCAGATGCTGCTTCTGAACTTCATGGAGATGTAGCAAGAAGAGACCCTCTGGGATATTAATGAGAAACTGGGTCCAAGCAGCACCAGATAAATATTAGTAGGAATGCACATGTGTTTGCTATCATGAAGACCAAGGACTAAGCCATCCTCTTTTAACGACCTCAAAATATTTTTAGGTTTTGATAGGGCCCTCCAAGATTATCTAAAATAATCTCCTATCTCAAAATTCTTAACTTAATCAGATCTGCAGAGTTTCTTTTGCCATGTAGGGTAACATGTTCACAGACTGTAGAGTTTAGGACGTGTTCATCTGTGTGTGTGTGTGTGTGTGTGTGTGTGTGTGTGTTGGTGGGGAGGGGCATTATATTATGTTAGGTCCAGCTCCTTCCCCACCCCTTTCAGTTATCAGAACTCCTATGTGCCCATGTTGTGGATTCAGAGGGGCACAAGGAAAATTATTTCAATAATTCAGGCCATGACATTTTACCTGAAAGGATCTAATAGTATTGGAAAGAGGAAATATTCCATTTTGGAAAACTCAAGATATTTTATTTGTATGTGTGTGTTGGAAAAGGGGGCAAGGAATATCATGTAGGAATGGAGGGATTTGGAGTCAGACCTGGGTTTGTCCCTGTGTGGTAGGAAGAATAATGCCCCTCCTCCCCACCACACACATAACACACACAAAGATGAACACATCCTAATCTGACAACCTGTGAATATGTTATCCTACAAGGCAAAGGGAGCTTTGCAGATGTGATTAAGTTAAGAATACTGAGACAGGAGATTGTCTTGTATTGTCTGGGTGGGTCCTATCTAGTCACAGGGCCCTTATCAAGGAAAGAGTGGCTGTAGGAGAGTTGGACTACGAGACAATGATGGAGGCAGAGGTCAGAGAGAGAGGAGAGATTTGAAGATCCTATACTGCTGGCCTTGAAGATGGAGGAAGAGGCCACGAGCTAAGGAATGCAGGCAGCCTCAAGAAGCTGGAAAAGGCAAGCAAATGAATTCTCCCCTAGAGCCTTCAAAGGAACCAGCCCTGCCAACCCATTTTGACTTCTCACCTTCCCGGACTTTGAGACAATGCATTTGTGTTATTTTAAGCCACAAAGTTTGTGGTAGTTTGCCACAGCACTTAGGAAAATGAATATACCCTGCTTTAGCACTTAGTAAACAGTCACTTGCTCTTGAGCACATTGGTTAACATAGTTGAGCTTCAGTTGTGCACCTATAAAAGGAATAACAATCACACTTATCTTACAGGGTTGTACTGTAAAGACTGAATGAGGCCATCTCTGCCTCTGCTGCTGTGCCTGAAGGTCATATCCTTAACATCTCTATTTCCTCTTCCTCATCTGTCCAATGGGACTTTAGGCCACACCCACCTCTCAGGGTAGTTGTGAGGGTCCAATGAAGGAATAATGTAAACCAGAGTATTTAAGGTGTGATTCTGTTAAGCAAGAGTGATTCTTTTAGCTTTTGCTTGGGTAATGGTGGGGGAGGGGCTTTGCTTCCTTCCCTCTGACTTGCAGACAAGCCTCGAACCCCTCCCCCAGACCCACAAGGCCAGCACTTCCCCACCCTCCACTGAGGTCCTGAGCTTAGGAGTCTTTCTCCCTTACTGTCCAGAAGCCCCTAGGGCATAGTCAGCCCTGTCTGACTCATATTTGCATCTCAGAACCTCGCTGTGGGTGTTCGCTAGAGTTATAGAAGCTGCAAGAACCTTCCTGTTCTTCCCCACAATCCCAGGCCCCTTTTTGCTACTGCTGTATAGCTCAAACTATTTTGCTGTAAACCAGTAGTTTTCAACCCTGGTACACATTAAGATCACCTGGGGGAGCTTTTAAAAAAATTACTGGTGTCCAAACTCCACCCTAGACCAATTAAATGAGCTCTCTGGGGGTGGGGCCTGGACATCAGTAATTTTTTAAAAGCTCCCCAGGCGATCCCCATGTACAGGCAGGGCTGAGAAGCAATCCGACACTCAGCCAGTCAGATCTGAGCCACTAGTTCTGAACTCAGAGTTCCAATCAGAAGTGAGAGGTCATTTATCTATTCTTCTCACCCAATCTGAAACTGTCCTCATTCTTAAAGACACAGATTCCAACTCTCTCTGAGGCAAAAGTGAATGTCAGAAACTGCACAGATGATACGAGTGGGTGTTCTGTAATCAGGTCCTCATTTCTCCCAGTTGCTTGAGATGGTGGTCGGTAACTGGTAAGTCTGCTTTGCTGGCCAGAGGACTGTAAGCATACACTTGAGCAAATGAATCTGGACAGTGGTGAGAATGCTATTAAATCTATACTTACATCCTACTTAAAGAAATGTTCACTTCTGTTTCTGAATATGAAACAGGTTAACCGTGCCGGCCACCATGTAAGCAAATCGGCAGTCCTCGGTGACCCAACCCCAATCACAGCACCACTGAACACCCTGGGCCTCGATTGCAGGTCACTGAGAAGTCCCAGAAACTAGAATAGGTTGACACAGGACATGCAGGAGGTGCCCTGGGCCTAGCACGGAGTTGTCCCTTACCACTCCCAGGCTGAGCCAAAACTAATCAAATCACACCAAGCTTTTCTTTCTGACATGCAATTTTATTTCAAAGAGCATTTTAGTAGTGCTGGTAACTGTGACACATTGGCACAATAATCAGAATGAAAGTTGGTTGACAATATTGGGCATGAAAGTCTATGAATTCCAAGAAATGTGTGTACAATTGTGGGAGAAAAAAGTTGTTACATGAGAGACGAAGATGCTCATAACGATTCCCATTTTTATTTTCAAGTCTACTAAAATTTGACCAGTGTTCTAGGACAGAGTATATTATTAAAAGCTCAAAAGCTAACTATGGCTTATGGAATAAACTTCACCATAGATCAGCACTGAACACACTTAAAGTGGATTTTTTTTTTTTGTAGAAGGTTTTAAAAATCCATTAAAACAATGTGCTTAATGTGTCACTGTATGTTACTATAAAAGAAGTTTAAAATCCAACTCTAATAACCTCAAGAAAATGCTCAGCCTTTAATACCAAGTCATTGAATAATAGCCCCAAGATTGTCATCTCTCCTGATATATGGCTCTTTCCTAGCTGGCAGAGGGATATTTATGATCCCCATTAAATATATATGAGTAAATGATACAGATGGCTTGAATGCCAATTAATACACATGGAAATAACCAATAATATATCTTCTTTTCATAAATGACTATAATTTGACAGTCTTGAAATAATTTCATCCAGTTCTTCAAATTATGCTAATACCACTTCCTCTCCTTGCTTCTTCCTTTATTTGTCTATGTCACTTGGCACACCAGCACACACATTAACAAACTCACATACAATGGCAATTACTATCACTTAAGTTTATATGCAAAGTCAACTATAAATGTAGATATATAAAAAAGACTCACACATGTTCTCTCTAATTATGACAGACTCTAGTTTTCTTTACCTATTAAGGTAAATATTTAAGAAGCAGCATATCCTTTTCTATTGTACTCCATTTCTGTAATAAAACTTTTCCCCCAAAGGTACAAAGTTTGGTAAAAGGAAGATAAACATTCTGTATTTTGGGATTCTAAATCATGCTTTATTTAAGATGTGAAAAATTCATGTAGTTCAAAAGACAAGAAGCGTTTGAAACGTTTTTGATAGGTTTCATTTTTTAAATATACTGGATTGTGCTTTTATTCTTTTGATGAATTGGTACCTTTTGTATCATTTTCTTTATGTTTTTAAGGTATAAATTATCCAGAATAAAATGCACACACAGTAAGTGTACCACTTGGTGACTTTTGATGAATGTATACGGCTGTGTAACAAACACCCCAATTAAAATACAGAACATTTCCATCATCCCTCTAAGTTTCCCCATATCCCTTTGTAGTCTGTCTTCCTACCCCCCATCTCCAGATGCAACTCCTGTTCTGATTTCTATCACTATAACTTATTTTTGCCTATTCTACAACTTCACATAAATGGAATCATATACTACATGCTCTTTTAATCCAGCTCCTTTTGCTCAGCATAACATTATAATGGTTTGAGACCCATCTGTGTTGTATATATTATATCAGTAGTTTGTTCCTTTTTATTGCTTAGCGTTACTCCATTCCATTAACCTGTTGATGGACATTTAGGTTGTTTCCAGTTCGGGGCCCTTAATAAAGCTGCTGTGAAAAATTCTTGTATAATACAAATCATTTGGAAAACATATGTAAATATCTAAGAGACACATATCTGAAGTTACATACTTTATATTGGAGAAATCAAATAAAGATGTTCATGTCTCCTTTCTTCAACCCCTAGTGCATACCAGGATCTAATGGATCTAAAGCAGGTCAACACATGAGTATGTGGTAGGGTACTGACCAGTATAATGTCCTAGCTCTTTCAGGACTGAGTCCCTTATTTAGCACCCTTAGTATACACAGAATTGATTTTTTTTCCTTCTGCCTATTATAGTACCTGGCACATAGAAGAAAAAAAACTCACCAATTCTTATTGAATTTTAAAATGCGAACATAATTAACTGAATAGATGGATAAAGTAATGACTAAGTGAATGTTTCCTGAAGTTCCATATAAGTGAGTACATCTTTGAAGAGGATCATGACTATTGTGATAAGATCTAGAATGAAGCTTCTTTTTCTGTCACTCAGTTAAACATGGTCCTGCCTTCCAAAATTCAGAAGAGAATTGATAACTTTGAACATGTCAAAGAAATAAAAATCCACAAATAATACTGGGGTGAGTTGGTTAAATGCCTTCTCCTGATGCTGTTTTAAAACCCTAAGAAAGACAGATATTTTACCAAGGCTGACCTAGCAAAATCCCTGGGCACCAAGCTTCTTGGCCTAACTCATAAGGGTGGTGGATGGCTAGACAACATTGCCTCCCGGGGGAGGTATAAAAATGAGAAATCTTCTTGAAAATACCCAGTTGTCTTCCAGGACCATCTGATATTAGGAGAGAATGCTTCTTTCCCATGCCAGAGTTTCCTTCCATTTGGCGGGAACATAACACTCGTGGCCTCTTTCTGCACTGTTCCCCACTCTTCCCCTGGGAGGAGGGTGGAATCAGTTATCTGGGAATGAGTTGGGAAGAAGAAACTGAACAAGTTTCCCAGCTTTTCCTCTCTTCCTGCTCTTGAGAACTAGCAGTCCATACGAAACAAACATTTTACCCTGTGTCTCTGTACCCCAAATTTTCTAGCGTAGGCTCCCATGTGTGGGGGTAGGTGGTGATCCAGCCAATGTGGTCCACTCAGAGAGTCTGTTTAATTCTGAAGCTCTATATCATGAAGCCTTCTTGCCTGCAGATATAAGCCACATTCTCCATATCAGGATAGGAAGGTGATGTTTTGGTCTCATGTCTCATACTTTTTATTTTATTTCTTACATTGTTTAGAACTCTAGCGGCAAAGAAGGTGTTATTTTTTTGGCCTGTTCATTCTCCCTCCAATCTTGAACTCGTTTCTTGCCTGTCATCCCTAAATGGCTTCAGAAATCTGTCTGATACATTTTTGTCTTCTTGAAGGAGTCATATTGAATTACTTCAAAAGCATTATGTAGCCTAAATATATAAAGTAATAGTGACATTACATGGCAGAAGAGCTGAAAATTAAATGGTTTCAAAGCTTTATAGTCCAGATTAAATATTGTCCCTATTGTCATCCCACATACAGAGCAAAGGACCTCTTTTACGGACAGAAAGTCAAAGACACAGAGAAGACTATCCAGTGAATCTCTGGCAGAAAGGAGTTGGACCATCCTACATTTCACCAGCTCATGGTGGTGGCTGCATCTCCCACAAATGGATTTATATGGGGACTTTTAGGTAGAGAAGCAACTCAGGGGAATCCACACCTTCCCCCAAAAGTCTGAAAATTACCCTAGGTTTTCCAGATCTAGAAGGTCAGCTAAGGCAGACCAAGGCCTAAGCTTACAATTGCTGTGTTCACTTAACAAGCAAGACAGTAAAATGGCTCAGCTATATAGGGGTCCATCATAGAGATATTTTCAGCTAATAATTACATGGCTGAGTGATACTAAGGAAAGGGATGGGGGAAGAACTTTGCTCCTCTTTCCATGTGGTCATTCACATGTGGAAGTTTCCATATTTCATATCTGTGGCACTGCCACATTCAGTACTCTCCTCTGAACGTTAGCTCTGGAAACATGCCATCTCTTTAAGGCCTGGTCTTTGACACTGCTAGGGTGAAGGATTGGTTTTGGTCAGCAGTCATTTTCTTGTCCAAGTTGGGCATGTCCTTATGTTGCACAATCTCTCCAATGCTGGGTACCCACTAGTCTCTTCACTGTGACCCTGGAAAGACATGCGGAGTCTCCACGATCCTGCTCCAGACACAAAGGGGACCTTGGGGTGATTCACAGTCCCAAATGCTGCCAGCTTGTCAACCCTGGTCTCAGTCTTTTTGTACCAGATTCCCTATACTGCTGAGACCCTTTTAATTCTCCTTGCCAGAAAGGGGAAATTTTTAAATTCCTTCTATTGTAATGAATTTGATCTCAGGACTCCTAGCCAAACACTCCCACCACTTTCTTGGATAGTCTACGCAATGCAAATTCCAAGCAAAGAGTGAAAAAAACAACTTTGACATAAAAAACATGGTTAACAACTAGCCACGTGGTTTTTGATCTGTGATCGAGGTGAGGTGAAGTGGTGACTGTTTTTCTACCTCCCTCTTTTTCGTTCACACTCTGTCACATGAGCTGCTGACCAGCTCAGACTGATGGATTTTGTCATCGCTGATCCTTTCTCGTTTCCACCTGACAAGCTCTGCTTTGTGGCTGCAATTCTCTGCTTGTGCACAAATGCATCCTTTCGGACTCACTCTTGAAGAGTAAGTAGCTCGTGTGTGTTAAAACCACAAAAAGGAGTTCATAATGATTGTCATGGTGCCTTCTCTGTACCTCTAGCTGCAGGCAAGGCATTGAAAACCAATGAAATCAGGCAGCTCTCAACACAGAAATTAAGATGTCGGAATGTTAACAGAGCCCCACAGATGGAGAACAACAACACTTGTTCCTTGTTAGAAAGAGAACACTGCCTTTATGCTTCTTGGATACACAAAAACTGTGCATCTGTCAGGTGATAGGGGCCTGGATGTTGTGAGTACCTAATCAAGCATAATTTACCAGCAAATTATTTAACACAGAGCATGCAAGGAAAATTCCAGTGTTCCTTCACCTTTATCCATGTTTATAGGCTCTTTCGTGGTGGCCGCCCTTTTGCCTTTCTGGTGCCATTTACAAGCTGAAAATACTTCTAGATGCCAAAACCCCAACTTCTAAGTAAGGTGCAAAATGCTGTTTCTTGCTTGAGGGTCTCATTCAACTGCCTTTCTCTTTGAGGAATAATAATGACTCCCTTCAAGAAGGCTCTGGCAGAAAGGGTGGTGAAGAGAGGTAGATCCTTCTCCCTCACCGAGGAAGTTGAAATTAGCCTAATTAGATTTTCTGAGCGCTTAGATACCACAGTGATAGACACCATCTAAATACATAGACAGATAGGGGGAGAGCACAGATGTTGTGTGAGACCACTGATTTAGTTCCAAGTCAATACTCTTAATTAACTGCAAACTGTTTAAATATGTAACATTCCCAACATGCAGCCAGTAACACCTATATAGTACTCCTCATGTGAGTAGCTCAAAGTAGAAAGCAAAACAGCCCTCGCATCCAAGAGTACAAAACTTTAATAATAATTACTTATATTTAACGCAGATACACTGCCTCTAATTCCAGGCCCCCTAATGACATTACACACTTGGTAGATAATTGTCTCTTGTCCAAAACAGGAATACAGCCATCAATGAGGAGCAAAAACAGCTGCAATCTGAAAGATACTAACTTTCCTGGATAGAAGGAAGTTTTTAGTTTTGGGGGATATTTGTTTCACGAGCAACTGGTCTAAGTAGAATAAAACACATCTGATTCCTAAATTGGTTGGTGCCTAGTTGATGTAGTAATGGTTGTAGGATAAGCTCCTGGTCCAAAGTGGAGGTTAGAGAGGGGGCTCACTCCTCACTTGAGGAGTTAATAGTAAGTGGAGCTTGAGCATAGAACAAGCCTTAGGAGAGAAGCAAAATGCCTTGTGGTTGTCAAGCTACATCCACTCATCTCTGGAAGCCCTTTGCCTCTGAGAATCTACTAGACCTTGGCAGTACTCACAGGCGAGTACTCATATGTGAGTACTGTGGCAGTACTCACAGGTGATATATTCTTTTTTTCTAGAATAAAAGGCAAGTGATTTGCTTGTAATCTATTCCCTTATTGGTCATATGAGAAAACTCCACTTAATAAACATGGTCTCCTCACTTGCTGTTTCAGAAAGTGACTGAAAAGCCTGTAAAAAAACTAATGAGGACTAGCTTCTCAAAGCACAGACCGTGTGATTGGGACTATAAGAAGTTAAAAAAGGGCAGCAAATATTTGTGAATGCACAACTGTGGAATCAATTGTATGATTGCAGTAGCAGTTGGAATTTTTATTAAATCATATAGCAAATGTTTATTAGGCATTTATTATGTTATGTGTTAAATACTGGATATATGGTACTAAACAAAGCATGAACCTGCCCTCATTTACTTTATAGTACCATGAAGAAGATAAAGACTAATGACATGACCACAAGCACTTCTAGTAAAGATGGTGGATTCAGTACCTATATGAACCCTCCTACAGATGACAATTAGAAAATCTGTAAAAAAATATATATTTAAAAAACTTTAAGAATGGGAAAACATCTAAAAGCAGATTGAAGCCAGAGGAGAGTTTACGTTTAAAAAACTGCACTGGAAGGGGTAAGAATTGGGAGTTTGCAGTTATCATCTTGCCTGAAGATGTTTCCTAATACCCCTCAATAGGGCAAAGAAAAACATCAGTCACCTTCCAGGATCAAGGTGACAGAAAACAGAGTACAGGGGAAATTTTTAGGGGGAAGTCTATAAGCAAGAGAATGGCAAAAGGATTGAAACACAAAAATCTGAGTATAAATTTTGCCCAAAACACTGGTCGACTACTAAAGTGTGCATATGTGGGGGAGAATCTGACAGAGGCATCAGAAAAGTGGGCAAAAGCCAGAGAGGAATCTGGCCTGTAAAGATAGAGCTGCACCAGATGAGTGCTCTGAATTTACCAAGAGGGTATTCAGCAGCTGGAAGTCCTAAGAACCAAAAAGAGAGATCAACAACTGCGTACCACAGGGGAGATAAAATTTTCAGTTGGAGTTCAAGCAAATTAACTGCCTAATGAACCAATAACAGTAATACTTAAAAGAATATAAGCCACCCCAGTCATTACTTTGTGTTTTCTACAATGTCCACTCTGCAAACAAAAATCACTAAACATGCAAAGAAACAGTAGTGTGTGACCCATACTCAAGAAAAAACAAAAAAAGTCAATAGAAATGGACTCTAATTAGGCCCAGATGTTAGATTTAGCAGGAAAAGACTTCAAACCAGCTATTATAAATACTTTCAAAATATTGAATGAAAACGATCTTAATGAATGAGCAGTTAGAAAATTGCAGCATAGAAATGACAGCTATAAAAAGTGGAAACACTGGAGCTAAAAAGCCCCATAACTGAAATGAAGAACTCACTAGAATCTAGGTTTAAAGGAAGAGTGCGGTATTGGAAAAAAGAATCAATGAGCTTAAAAAGAGATTAATGGAAATTACTCAATCTGAATAACAAAGAGAAAAAGGATTGAAGAATAATAAACAGAGCGTCAGAGATCTATTTGTATTGAGAGATACAAATAAGTATAATTGGAACAATAGCAGCAGGGGAGAGGAGAGAAAGGGGCCGGAAAAATGTAAAAGAAATAATGGCCTACAACTTCCCAAATGTTGTGGAAAATATTCATTTAGAAACCCAGGAAAACTCAGCAAACCCTAGCCAGGATAAACCTTTGTTGTCAAAGTGCTGAAAGTCAAAAGCTAAAGAGAAAATCTTTAAAGCAGCCGGAGAAAGATGACATGTGACATACAGGAGAGCAATGATCTGATTAATGGCTGACTTCATGTAAAAGTAATGACGGCCATAAGAAGTTAGAATGACATATCTCAACTGCTGGAGAGAGAAGACAACTGGCAACCGAGAATTATATAATCCAAAGAATTTATCCTTCTACATGAAGGAGAAATTAAGGCATTGCCAGATAAACAAAATTAAGACAACTAAGAAAATTCATCACCAGCAGAACTGCGCTATTAGAAATACCAAAGGAAGTTTTTGAAGCCTAAGGGAAATGGCAGCAGATGCCCACTCAGATTTACAAGAAGAAATAATGAATGCCAGAAATGGAAAATGTATAAATAAATAAAAAGAACTAAATATGTACACATACACACAGACACACACTTTTTCTTTTCTTCTCTTAATTTCTTTGAAAGACATATGGCAGATTAAGAAAAATTTATAATACTGTATTATTGAGCTGATAATATATATTGATGTCATAGTCAAATGACAACAATAACACTAAGAACGGGGGGGCAGGGAAATGAAAATGTCCTGTTGCAAGGTTACAATATTTTATCTGAAGTAATTCAATATGAACTCTAAGTAGATTGGGATAAGCTAAAGATATATGTTGTTACCTCTAGAACAAACACTTAAAAATGCAATAATTAGCTTGATACAGCTAGAAAGCCAAGGGACAAATTTTAAAAAATACTAAAAAATATTCAATTAACACAAAAGAAGATAGGAAAGGAGGAACAAAAAGATTAGACAGGACAAAAAATAGCAAAATGGTAGACCTAAAGTCAACTATTTCAATAACTGCAACAAAGTTAAATTAATCAAATATTCCAACCAAAAGCCATGCTTGTCAGACTGAATAAAAAAGGAAGAACCAATTATATGTGTCTGTAAGAGATGCTCTTTAAATATATAGGAATGAATAGATTAAAAGTAAAGGGACTGAAAAAGATATGTCATGCTGACAATAAACACAAGAAAATGGGAGTGGCTATATTGATAGCAGACAAAATAGATTTGAAGATAAAGTGTATTATTAGAGACAAAGATGGAAACTTTATAATGGCAAGTGGGTAAATACATCAGGAAAATATAATAATTATAAATGTTTATGTATCTAATAATATACCTTCAATATAATCAAGTAAAAATTGATGGAGGAAAAGACAAGTCAACAATAACAGTTAGAGACTTTAACACACTTCTCAGTAATTGATAGACTAACTGGACAAAAAAAAAGAAACCATTGAGGGTCTGGAAGAGCTAAGTGGTACTATCAACCACTTTTACCTAGTTGTGATTTACAGAACACTAAACCCAACAAATGAAAATATACATTATTTAAATTCATATGTTAGGTTCACAAAGGTAGAGCATATGCTGACTAAAACAAGTCTTAATATATTTCAAAAGATTGCAATATTACAGAGTACTTTTTCTGACTACAATGAAATTTAATTAAAACTTACTGACAATACAATTTTAAGAAAACTGCAAATATTTGGAAATTAAACAACTCTTAGTAATTCATGGCACGAAATAGAAATTATGAAGAAAATTTAAAATTATTTAAAGCTGAATAATAATAAAACATAATATATCAAAATTTGCAGACTGCAGCAAATATCCTACTTAGAGGGAAGTCTATGGTTTTAGACACTTATAGTAGAAAAGTATAAGTCAATAATTGAAGCTTCTGTTTCAGGAGGCCAGAAAAGGAATAGCAAATTTTATGCAAAATAAGTAGAAGAAAGAAGTAACAAAGGTAAGAGTTATTAATGAAAAATCAAAGAAATAGAAACAAACAGCAGAGGAAGTTAACAAAACCAAAATCTAGCCTGAAAGACTCAATAAAACTAATAATATCCTAGATAGATCAAGAAAAAAATGAGAGAAGACAGTTACCAATATCAGCAGAACATCACTACAGATCCTACAGACATTAAAATGATTATACAGAAAATCATGAACAATTTTATGCCAATAATTTCAACAATGTAAAGGAAATGGACAAACTCCTTGAAAGATAAAACTTTCCAGAATGGGGATAAGAAGAAACAGAAAACTGAATAGCCCCATGTCTTTTTGAAAAATTTGAATTAATAAATAAAAACCTTTCCACAAGAAAAGCCCCAGGTCCAGATAGCGTCAATGGTGAGCTCTATCAAACATTTGAGGAAGAAATAATACTCTTTCAAAAAATACTTTCCAATTCTTTTTTTTTTTTCTTTTTCTTTCTTTTTTCCCCTTGTTAGTTTTAGTCTGGTATAAAACTGGGCTGAAAAACTTTGTAAGAAAAGATACTACATATAAGAATCCCTCAAGAATATAGACACAAAAAGTCCTTAGGAAAATGTACCAAATCAAACACAACAAAATATAAGAGGAGAAAACATCTTGAACAAATGGGATTTAAAGCCTCGTTTAACATTCAATAATCAATCAATGTAATTCATGTATTAAATAAAAGAAAGCTTTTGACAAATTTCAACCCCATTCATAATGAAAACTAGTAAACTATTAAGTTATTAAGTATGAAATGTCCAATTTCCTTAAGTACTAAGTTTGACAGTTAATATCTCTGACATTTCACTTTGATACTTCTTGTTTTATTTTTATTGTGAAGGCATATCCTCATTCTTTCAAACACACATTTTGGCTTGTGATTATCTTTCAAAAATTTTTTTAGAGCAATTTTTATGAAACTATGGATAAGTCCAAAATTCTTGTAATTTTAAAATATGAGTTCGGTCGTGGAACCAATGCAGTGCAGACAGCTCGAAATATACACAAATGTTTGGGAAGGATGTGGCTAATAAACACACAGTACCTCGGTCATTTGAGAAGTTCCAGTCAGGTGATTTTAATCTTGAAAATGAGCCATGTCGGCAACCTGAGACCAAGGTGGATAATGGTGAGCTGAAAGCTGTAGTGGAAGTGAATCCATCTCAACCTACGTATGAATTAGCAGCAACATTTGACGTTACTATTCCAATAATATTGGACCATTTAAACAAATCGGCAAGGTAAAGAAGCTGGATAGATGGGTTCCGCATGAATTAAATGCATGTCAGCAGAGAAATCATCTTGAAGCTTGCCTTTCTTTGCTGTCATGACATACAGGCAAACCATTTCTACACCATATTGTTACATGTGATGAAAAATGGATTCTTTTGACAATCGCGAGCATTTGGCATAATGGTTGGATAAAGAGGAAGTGCCGGAAACACAGTGCAAAACCGAATATTCATCAAAAAAAGCTAATGGTGTCTGTTTGGTGGTCCAGCGCTGGTATTATCAACTACAGCTTCACGAAACCTGGCCAATTGATTACAGTGGATGTCTACTGCAACCAATCGGATGTAATGATGAGGATGCTTGCAAGTAAGCAGCAAAGACTGGTCAATAGACAGGCCAATCCTCTTGCAAGACAATTCTCAACCACATGTGGCACAAACAATGCTGCTCAAATTATACAGCTGGACTTGGAAACTCTCTTGTCATCCACCATATTCAAGAGAACTTGCACCAACTGACTATCACGTCTTGAAGGCTTCGGGGCACTTCTTGCAAGGAAAAATATTCCATTCTCAACAAGCTGTGAAAAATGCCTTTTGTGATTTCATCACCACTTGCTCTCCAGGCTTCTTCGCTGCTGGCATATACAAGCCACCGTTAAGATGGCAAGACTATGTCGATAGTTTAGGTGCATACTCTGATTAATTGTACAGCTTCTTGTTCGAGATAAAATAAACTATACTTTGGATTCAAAATCAGACATTTTATATTTAATGACCTAACAGTAATAGGAGAGAACTTTCTCACATTAATAAAGAATATCTATTTAAAAAACCTACAGAAAGCCTCATCATACCACATGGTAAAAAATTGAATGCCTTCCACTGAGATCAGGAACAAGTAGGGATGTTCACTCTCACCACTTCAATTTAGCATTGTACTTGAGCTCCTAGACATTGCAATAAGGAATGAAAAGATATAAAAGTAATCATTACATTTTTTATCCCCACTGACAGCATATGAGAACTTCAGTTGTTCCACATCCTCACCGAAACTTCCTGTCTTCAGTCTTTTTTATTAATACTTTTGCTATTCTGAAGGTTGTACAGTGGTATCTCATTGTGATGACTAGTCATTTTGAACATCTTTTCATGTGCTTATTAGCCATTCATATATATATTGGAAAGGAAGAAATACATGTCTTTATTCAATGATTCTGTGATCACACATATAGAAAATCCAAAGGACTTTACCAAAAAAAAAGAATTAGCAAAGTCAAAGGATTCAAAGTAAATACACAAAACAATTGCATCCTATGTGTTAGCTATGAATAACTGGAAAGTGAAATAAAAATTATAATTTTATTTTACTTTAGTGTCCAATACATGAAATACTTAAGGATAAACTTAAATATGCAGAGCTTTCATATCTTTTTATTTCTTAAGCTTCCATAATCACTTTTCACACATTAATTATAGTTTGTTATAAAGAATTGTTTATTTGTAATAATTCTGGGGCAAAGGCCATGTCCTGTTCATCACCTAATTACCAGGGCCTAGCATGGAACCCAGCTAAATGAATTAATAAATATCTATATGTAGTTATCCTAAAAACACGACATATGTACACAAAAATTTTAAAAACGAAAAAATGTGGAGAATATATCATCTATAGTTCATTCTCTGTCAATATTTTGGATTGCTCCCTTCCAATCTTTTTTTTCTGTGGAGTTTTTCTTAACATTGTATTCATGCAATGGCATTTGTTTGTATAATAATAGTCAAACTTCTACTTTAGTCATGTTGAAATTTCCTCTAGTTAAATCCAATTAAAATCTATTGTTTTGATTCACTAAAACAAAACAGAATGTAGTGAGCTACGAGGAGGCTGCCCCATCATAAAAGCTGGGAGTCAGTGTTTCTATGTAGCCACTGGCCTGGCTCCCCAACCTTGACACCCATCCCCACATTCATGTGTGTTGTATTAACTCAAGGGGATTTATCCCAGGTATTCTTTTGTAAAACTCTATTGCAGTTACTTTTTAGACTCACTCATACAAGGGCATATTAAATAACAGAAAGGAGGAGATTAAGTGTATGCTCATTATAGGAAAATTTGGGCTACGATCTGAGTATCTACAACATACCAGATCAAAACTGTCTTGAAAAACTATGTTGTCTAGAAAAAGTACCTAAGTGCTAAGTAAAATGAGTTCCTGTCCCAATTCCTTGTGCTTCAAGAAACAATTTGGGTCATAATAGAAACATGAGTTTCAAAAACAATAAACTCTGTACTCAGACAAAAATAAGATTCAAACAGGGAAGTACTTTTCCAGATAGACCAATACAAGTGTTTGTCGGCTGCAATAAAAATGCTCAGATAACAGTATCAAACATCCAAGAAATGTCCAAAAGCAGTAACAACAGAAATAAAACTCTGGCCATTAGATACAACAGACCAATGGGATTGTTGTCTTGGAGCTAAAGGCAGAATAAAGCCTAGATTGATTGAAATTTGCTGTATAAACTCAGAGACACACGGGCTTTCTGAAGTGTTGCTGCAGACAAATATTCATTAGCCACTGTAAAGAGCAATCCTCCATCAACTCTTTTCTGAAAATTAGATATTGTAGTTCCAAACTCTTTGCCTTCACTTCTAACAGAGTAGAGATATGCTTTGGGTCGCGGGGTGGGGGTGGGGAGGAAGATGGGTAAGATATAATCACAAAATTGCCTAACAACCCTTTGCGAAACTCACTGTTGCAGACACCTACCTGGGAGAAGTGGACTTGCTGGGCAGAAATAACCTCTAGGTGACACTTTGTATGTCTTTGCTGGATGCAAGGAGAAATCAGACAGGAAAGGGAAGTAAAAACTAATTTGATGAAAAGGACAAAGTTAAGTGGGAGAGAAGTGAATCTTCTTGTAACCAAGGTTCCTGGCCAGCCATGCACCAGGGTTCTCCTCGCAACACAGTGCTCTTAGGAACTACCGTCTTTTAAGACCCTGCAGAGCTCACCACCTCAGGGCAGCCTCCCCTGGGAGCCTTAAATGTGCTCCTTCACCCGCTTCATCACACTGCACTGGAATTAAAGTTGTTATTCTTTGTCTCCCCACCAAGTTGGAGCAGTTTGTCGCAGTGAATTGTTTGTGTGTAACGATTCTAGGGCAAAGACCATGTCACATTCGATGCCTTCTGCCAGTGCGTAGTACAGAGCCCCCCAAATGAATTAAAAAATACTTACAGTAGTCCCGCCCTTATCCAGGGTTTTGCTTTCTGTGGTTTCAGTTACCTGCAGTCAACTGTAGTCCAAAAATATTAAATGGAAAATTCCAGAAATAAAAAATTCACAAGTTTTAAACTGTACACCATTACGAGCAGTGTTTGACGAAATCTTTCATTGTCCCCCTCCATCCTGCCTGGGATGTGAATCATCCCTTTGTCCAGTGCATGCATGCTGTACAGTAGGTATGTATGGGAAAAAACATAGTATACATAGGGTTTGGTACTATTTGTGGGTTCAAGCATCCACTGGGGATCCCTCTTGGATAAGGCAATAAGGAATACTGCATGCATATACTAATTTAAAAACACAAGATATGTGCATAAAAGAAAACGTTCAAACTCCCTGAAAATGATGTCTTTTATCTCTTGTTCCCCAGAGCTTAGTGAGATGCCTGGAACATAGTAATCACTCAATACCTTGTAAATGAAATCAAACCTTTGAATCATGCTAAGGCTCTGACTTTAAACTCAGCTAATGACACTCCTTTGATTTTACAAAACTGGCGATCACCAAAACTAAAAATCAGACAGCATTCTGTTCCTTGAGCAAGGTCATCTGTCAGTATTTTAAAAAATTAGAATATCTTCTCAGAATGAAGGCAGCTGGATTCAGTCTGGGAGGATGCACCCCTGACTCAGTGTCCCCATTGTCCTGCAGCAAGCTCCAAAGAGCCTGCTTGTGCCCCAAAACTCACTCAGTTAGATAAAAATAAAGATACCTCTCAAGTCAGTCTGGAAACAGCCCGCACTAAGGGTAGACTTCAGCGGGGGTGGGTTGCAATGTAGTCTAACAGCTGAAACTCTTCTTGATTTTATGTTTTTTCCAACCACAAAAGCAGTAGAGTTTTTCACCCTGGCCAACTCCAAAGAAGAAAGAGAGACCCGTTAGAAGGACAGTCAAGAAAAGCTAATGGCATATTTTCACAAGAAGAGAGCAAGAAAGTAGGTGATTCATCCCATTTAAACCTTTAAAAGAGAAGAGAATGAAGCACTAAAAAGCCTTCGCGTGTGAAGCAGATTCTTCCCCACACAGAATATGAGGCTCCGTGTACACAGGGGCATGAACAAATAGAGAAGAGTAGGATCGTCCATACCAGGGTCTTAGCCTGGCTCTGAAATGTTGGTTTCCCCAGCCTCTAAGCGGCCTTGGGGGCAGTTAAAGAGTCAAGAAACACCCAAGAGGTGACAAACTCCAGATCTTACCTCAGTCCTACCTTCCAACTTCACAAGGCCTCTTTCGATGGCTCTTTCTGACTCTCCTTGAGAGAGGATACATTCCCTGGGCTGGGTCATTGCCCTGAGGCTGGGCGCGAGCCACTCGCCCCACCATGGGCTCCACTTCCACCAAGGGCACTGTGGTGACCCACATCTGTTGAGCTCCTGTCGTCCACGGGAAGCCCTCCTCTGGCTGCCTGTAGTGGGAGGAGATTTTCCTTCCAGACTGACAGTCCTTTCATCAGGCCTTAAGTTCCCTGGCCCCCAGGTGAACGTGGCTTTTTTTGCTGGCTAAAGTTAGTCTTCTTCTTTTCAGCTTTACATTGTCCTTTGTTGATTGACTTATTTCAGATTCTGGGCCACGGCCTGGCTGGCAGTCTCGTTCTATGTTGTATTACCAGCCTGCTTCCCGGACCTTCACCCTCTGTCGCCAAATATATATGTCCTTTGATGTCCCTGTCCTTCAGGGAAGAACTTCAGGGCGCTCATTTCTGGAGCACCTCTTTTCCCTCACATTTTTCCTCCTTTCTTAGCCTGAAGGCCCCGGTACTGATATTTAATCTGCCCTAAATTCTTTATTGTTTGTTCCAGGGGAAGAAAGGGCATATAGCTGGCACATGTACTGCCACGGCTTCTCCCTCGCGTGGCCATGGCAGACATTGCTATTCAGTCATGGTCCAAGGGCGTCCTCCTTCCCAACACAGCCAGCTGATTCCTGACAGGCAGGGTGGGTGCAGCTCATGGGACTTCTTTGCCATTCCTTGTATAGGGGCTGTGTACCCAGTGTTCCTAAGGGTAGGTTTGCAGCTTAGCAAACTCTTGAGCAAAAAGAAGCTTTCTTATCTCTGTGGTTATTTGCAAGGGAGATTCAACGGGAATCTGGGGAATATATTAATATTAGCTTTATTAATATTATAGCTGACAAGTCTATAGGTCTGAGATGCTTACAGATGGGCCTCTTTGGGAAGAGGGAAGTCTAGGTGATTACCAAAGCCCTTTCCTTAGGAAGACACATTGCTAAGAAAACTAGAAACACTCAAAAAGTTTGTTCACATTAGCTTGCCTGGCCTGTTTCTCATTATCCAGCTGAAATGTCTCAGCCAGTCATATCAGGGTAAAGATAGCACTGGCTTTCCACATCATGGAGGCACCTGCAGAACTATGGGATTTAGAGAATTGTAGAGCTAGGAAGAGCATTAGAAGTTATTGAGTCCAATCTTCTTAAAAGAAATTGAAACCAAGACGAGAGAAGTGACCTGTCATAGGTTCCTAAACCAAGCAGTGGCAGAGCAAGGCCTGAGCTGAGACCACATGATCTTGTGGTCAGGTGTATCCCGCTGGGTCATTGCCTCCTCTGGACTCATGGAAGGCCCCCATCGTACATCACTCCCCTCCTGCTTTCTGGTGTCAGACATTCTTCAAAGAAGGGTACATTTGTAGGGCAGAGGTTTCATGATAACAAGCAAGAAAAAACACCTATTGCACGTGTTTGTGGATGAATCGTTCTGGAAATAATTAATTGAAAAATAAGGTGAGATTGAGTTTGTTTTTCTTGGATGGAAAAAGGGATAAAATTCTAAATGGCAGCCTTTTCAGATAAAAGAATATATGATAAAAGGGAAAGATAAGATATGTGAAGATAAGAAACAAGAATGATTAGATCCATGAAGACCACCGAGTAGTACCATATCTGCTAATTCAGGAAGTGAGACTAAGTGTCTGGGCTCTCCTCTCTTAAGAAAAAATTGGGCACCCTATGTGGTGATGCACAGGCAGAGGACAATAAATTAATCCCAAACCAACCCTCGTTCCTTTTCTCCATCTGCTTGAAAGGATCTTTCTACCTGATTGCTTTGGGGAGATAATTAAGGTGGGACCATGTGGCTATACCATAGCCAAAGTTTGCCAACATGGTTTATATTTAAATAAAACTTTCTCTCACCAATGATAACACTTCTTGGTTGAAACCACAACACAAGCACAAACGTTTCATGGTTTCTTGCAATTTCTTCCCTTCTCGGGGAGGAAGGGAAATCTTGAAGAAAATTATCTGGGTAAATTCAGGTCAAAAGTAGCCTATCTTTGGCTTTGAATGGGGGATTCACGGGGAAATTTTATTTTGTTCCTCTTGAAAGAGCTAGACAATTTACTGACTTTCCTACTGAAGATTTAGCCCCAAAGGCCCATCTAACAATCCCTTCCCTGGACCACTACATCCTTCCTAAATGCCTCAGGGCTGCCTCTTCATTTTCATTTTCCTCTCCACAATTCTGACCTCATGCCCTGTAGCATTTAGTCCTAGGAACACACACACGTGTACATAGACATGCTCATGCACACAGGGACACAGGGACACATATACACACACGTATGCACACACACTCCTGCACCTGCCACGATCTGCAAGGTCTTTCCGGTATATCCATCAGACTATCCCCAAGTCCCTCATGGGCTTTCAAAGCTCTGGCAAGCCACTTTTCACCACAAATTCCAGTTTCTCAGGGCTTTCAAACATCCTGTAAATATAATGATACATTCTCTGTTACTGCAATAATGATAATAATTTATACACACGGTAGCCTTTCATCCATGAGTGCTTTAGCAAGACACGCTACAGGAGCCAGATTAAAGCCCCTCGCCCCTCCCTCCAGTGCCCTGCCCTTGCAGAGGGTCTCGAATTCTTCATGGCAACACCTCATAACCATTTCAGTCAGGAAGTAAGGAAATCCGTCCAGTCAAAACTGCAGAAAGGAATTAGGTAATATAACACCTTTTCTTTCTCTTCTCCAGAAACTCAGAGAAATGCACTGATTTTCAGAATGAACTACCCCCAGACAGTCCCCCTGAATTGTTGCTTTTTGCCTAGGGATTACATATTTCCTGGAGCAGTGAATGTTCTTCTTTCCTTGTCTTATTTCCACCCAGTACTGTATTTATTTAGAGCATAAGATAAAAATATCTATATGGCTAGGCTATCAGCCACTCACAGGAAGAGTATGACTGTTCTATATTTGTTTGGCTGTTATTTAAAGATATCCCTCCGAGACATATGCTTTCTCCATAAAAGACAGTGTGTTCAGTAGACCAAAAATTAAAAAGAAGAAAGAGAAGAAAAAAAGGAGGAAGAGGAAGAGGAGAAGGATAAGGAAGAAGAAGAGAAGAGAGAGGAAGCCTCAGGCAGTTTTCTCAAGAAAACAGCGTCGTGGAGGGGACAAAGCGCAAACTGGAGACACATCTGGTTTCAAATCCTGCCTTTGCAAACTTTGATCAGGCCATGCTGAGTGTCAGTTTCTTCATTAGTAAAAGAAGATAAGAGTACATACTTCATATGCTTTTTGTGAGGATTAAATAATAATTAGGAAGTGTCTGGCACAGAGTAGGCACTCTTATTCCTGTAAATTCTGAAAACTGAGATGATTTGCGCTCCTGGAGAAGCTACTAGATGGTAGGCACTTTGCATTTGCTGTTTCTTTTAGATGTTTTGGACACACTATTACCTTTGTGCTGTTGCATTTAATTATCCCTTCATTTACTCCCTCCCCTGCTGCTGGCTTCCGGATAGTACAGAATTGGGTGAACAGGCTCCTGCCTTAACAGGAGTGAAATGTGAGACCCCATGGGCACGTGCGGAGCAGGTGCCTAGCCCAGTCCTCGGTGTTTGGGAAGAGGTGGAGTCTAACTTTTCCTTGACTCTCTTCATACCTTTAAAGATGCACCTAAGGCAGTTCGTTTATATTTCCAGGGTTATGTCTATTATTATTTATGAAAGGCAGAGGGTCTAAAAGAGCACAGCAGTAGTTTAGATTTTAGCTCCAAAATTGCTAAAGGAGAAAATAACCCAATGACCAATCCCTTAACCAATCCATCTTCCCAAAATAAGTGGAACTTGATGAACCTCCCAAGAAGCCCTAAAAAGGCCCAACCATTATTCACCTGTGAGAGTCATTAACTTAGGGTGGGCCAGCTGGGAACCATTCATCTTTCAAGACAAGGGGAAGCACCTATGTCGTGGTGTGACCATGAGGCACCAAAGGTAATTATGGTGGCAGCTGCCCTTCCTGACCAGATGCAGCTACTCTTCCCCTCTTCTTTCTCCATCCCCGTACTCTTTATTTCTCTATCTGGTTACCTTTATTATCCTTCCCCTGTCCCCCACCCCATCCATGCCTATAACCTGCAAATGGTCCCAAGAGGCACGAACCACGCTGTTAACACTCAAGTCTAAATAGGTTGCTGGCTTCTGCCTTAAAATACCATCCTCAGTAAAGAAGACACTGGGAAAATGTTGGTGAGATGCCAGTGAATAGAACAACAAGCACAGTGCAAACCTGAATGTGCTCCTTTAGTGAAATGACAATGCAGAGGGCTTGAGATCTGGTCCCACTGGCTTTAAGAGCAATCACATTAACATCCAACATTCATTCAACAAACATTTCATGAAGTATTTGTGAATCAAGTTTTTCCTGGGCCCCTGGGACATGGATAAACATAGCCCACAATCTGATGGGGAGATGGACAGAAAAATAAGCAATTAAAATGCAATGTATCGAGTGTAGTCTGGCTAAATCCCAGCACGAAAAAGGCGAGTGGCTAGAAAGGTAATCTTCTTTTCTTCAAAGTCATTGCCACTGATTTATTCTGTGGCCTTGGATAAGTCACTGAAATTATGCTCTTATAAAATGTGAGCAGTGATAACTAATCACAGGAGGGTGATGGGAATAACCATGATAATGACTAGGAAAATTATTTGAAATGTTAGGAGGAAGATGCTATATTAAAGCAAGATATTTTTGCTGCTATGTTATCAACTTGCAAAGACTAATCTCTCCATAAGATTGGGGTATATGCTTTATCTCTCCCTAGCAGACAGGTTCTCCCCACTCTTTTGCAGGCCTGCCTGCCTCTACTGCCCTCACATCCACTGAGAGTGTCACCCCATCAACACACGACAAGCGAGGGCCTCCTGCGTGTCCCCCACTTGGGAGGCACTGGGAATAGTGAATAAAATAGATGTAGTTTTTATCAAAGAAATGTCCTCTTTCCAGCTATAAATATTAGAGGGTTCCCTTGCTGTATGTTGTGTTTTCTCTGGAATTTTGTGATTTTCTTTGAAGAGGTATGTTTGGGGTTTCAGTGCTGAGAAGAGCAGAGCACGAGGGCCTGGGATTCACCATCCTCCGGATAAGAAACTGAAAGGGGTCTGAACTGAGCTGAGGGCTCAGGAAATGTATGTGTGGCTGCAGGCTGTGTCTTTTGTGTGTGTGTGTGGGGGGCAGGGCACAGGGCCAATCGCACCCCTGTAGGTCGGGCTGGAATTTCCCTTGAAAGAAATGGACATTCCACTGGGAATCATTCTGGGAAGAGCTGTATCTTGGGACAGGAAATGAAGACTCAGGAGGTGGGGATCAGAGTGGGATAAGGAGAAAAACATCCTCCTTGTTCTGCAGCTCCTGGCTCATGGCGGGGGAGCCCTGGAGAAGCAGGGCACACTCCCGGTGGGGCATGGGCTGCAGCTGCACTGCAGCGAGGGCTGTTGATGGACCTGGAAGATGGGTTCCAGAATAGGCATAGGGTCATGCTCTAAGTCATCATCTACAATGGGCTCGTTCAGTTGCCCCCAAATCTACAGGACAATCTCCTTAACTGTTGAGAGTCTGTGGGAAATGAAGGGCAATAGTGTGTGCACCCTTGGAGATAACTGGCCAAGTGGAGGGCAGTTGTCACCTGTAGAAGATGACTGTGCCCTGCTGAGTAGCAATTCCTTGAGGCCTGTTGGTAACAAGCCAGGGGTGGGTGGCGGCGCATCGTGCATGCAGAAGGACATGCAAACCTATTCAACGCACGCTCAAGCTGCACCCTGAAAGACAGGGGCACTTTGATGAAGAGAAAGCTAGCAGAAGCTCATGCCATTGTAACTGAAATTACACAGGTAATAATCTCTGTCTAACAAGTTATGGTAAAAATTGCCAGCAAGCCAACCTAATGCATCGAAAAAATAAAATAAAATAAATAAGATGGTATCTTTTGCCCCTTGCCAAAGGAGGTTTCTGGGAAGAACTGGACATAAAGATAAGCTTTGAGGGGAGAGAAGGGGCAGACAGGTGTTCAGGAGGAGGAGGAAGGATCTCAGGTGAGGAAAGCAAAGGGGTAAAGGCAGAAGGCAGGGGCAAACCTGGAAGTGGTCGTGGGCTGTGACGTGCGGGAGGCGGTGGGAGACCCAGGTGGCCTGAGCTGGGGAGAGATGGGGTTGAATATGCGATTCGGGGTCATCCTTTTAAAATGAAGTGACTGATCTCCATGCTTTCCCCTCCTTAGTCTGTCTACCTGGATACAGTGCAGTGCAAAAATGTCTCAGCATCCAGGGAATTTGATCTCTATAGAAAGTCAATCAGGAAAATTCAATCTCTTCAGATCCTTCACTTATTCCTCATTAACAGGGGTTTGGGTTTGAATTATGTACATAATTGCCTCAACTCTCCACTTCATTTTGCCTATAGATATTTACCCTCAGAGGGTATTTTGAGGATGAATAAGACACAGGCCAAGGGCTTTGGATTCCTGAGATGAAAGGTAGCATATCAATACAGGCCTTATATTATTAAGATGCTTCAAATTGCCAATACGTGTATATTTATAACACCCACTATAATCATGGGATAGCTTTGCTTTCCTTTTTTTATTTTTTGTTAAAAAGAAGGCCAAAAAAAATCTAATTTTTTTAACCGCACTGCTTTTATGCGCTTAACATTAACCTTTCCTTCCAGATGTCATTAGCTGCTAATTAAGATGTTGATTTGCAGATTGTATATCTTGCAATAGAAGTGATTTGTGAATGCTTACTAGGTGTTTATCAACCTACACCACTCATATTGGTTTAGCAAGAGCCTGGTGCATTTTAATTTACTGAGCAGTTTCCCAATTCTCCACTTATTTCTGTATGTGCATAATGAGAAAAAAATGATGAGAGAGGAAAAATGGGAAATACTATAAATAGTTTCTAAAGAAAAATGCCATAGGAAAGAGTTATGGCTCTAAGTAGGTACTAAGAGAGTGAACAGATTGAACTTATTTTCTCATTTTAATGGGATATTTTAAGAAATAAAATTTGCACATCAGTTATGTGAGCAGGTGTCTACATGTACCTGTATGGATGTGTGCACATACAACCGGTTATAGAGAGTCAGCAAAAGGAAAACGATGAATGGATTTTCTTCATTTTCTGGAATGCGCATCCTTTTGTTTTCCAAGGTTGGCCTGTTCCTTTGCCACTGTCATGCCTTTAAGGTTTCACAAAGAACCTTTTTGCTTCTAAAATCACCCTTAAATCAAAGAAATAAAAGGACTGTTCAGTTACTGCGAAGGATTCTGCAACATGGGGGACATTTCCACAGGACTTTTTAATATAATTTATGAATATTTGCTAGCAACATAATTGTCTTTTCTGCTGACATTTTCAAAGCAACACTGTGATTTGTTGGGTCTCTGGAGAGTCCAACTACAAAACTGATAATTATATTAAATATACATAGACAATAAAGAGTGTGTTTACATAACTATGCCCATAAATATCTGATTGAACAGTCATTGTTCTCAAACCCCTTTTAAGCAGCTCTCTAAGGATTCCAGTTCTAATGACATGATGGTTTAAAAGATGTTGCTCAGTCTTGTTCCATATTTAATTAACTTTCCTTTTTTAAACTTGTGATGGCAGAGACAATAACAAATAGCTCTGAAAAGAGAGAGTGCTTTGAAACATGAGTGAGACCTTGTCAGGCTTTGTGCCTTGCAGACTAGAGGAGACGGGCGTGTGAGCGTCACTGGCCTGGGACCCCCGGCCCTCCCCTGGGATTCTATTATGAGGCTATTCAGAGCTCTCTAATCCCACACACCTTCTCTCGAACACTCGCATCTGTGGCTCCATGCTTCCTGCACATGCTCTTGCATGTAAGCAGCTGCAGCTCTAATGATTTCTTCCTCTGGAAAGAAAGATGAAAGCAAACTGGAAAACCAACAAGACTTGGGAGGCAGAGGCAGAGGCAGGGTAGCATAGTGGAGAGAACAGGGGTTTGGCCTTGGCTTTTCCATGGCTCTTTGAACTTGGGTAAGTGTATTCATTTCCTATTGCTGCTGTAACAAGTTACATGCTTGGTGGCTTAAAACAACACAAATTTATTATCTTACAGTTCTGGAGGTGAGAAGCTAGAGGTGAAGCTCACAGAGCTAAAATCAAAGTGCTGGCAGGGCTGGTTCCTTCTGGACACTCTAGTGGAGCATCCAGTTTCCAGAGGTTTCCCACATCCCTTGGCTGGCAGCCCCCTTCCTCCTTCAAAGCCAGCAATGGATGGTTGAGTCTTTCTTGTATCACATCACTTTGACCCTGACTCTCCTGCCTTCCACTTCCACTTTTAAGAGCACCTGTGATTACATTGGACCCATTCAGCAAGTCTACAATGATCTCCCCATCTCAAGATCCTTAATCACACCAGCCAAGTCATTCTGAATTGCAAGTTAACATATTCACACGTTCCAGGGATTAGGATGTAGACATCTTTGGGGGGTCATTATTCTGCCTACCACAGTAAGTCAACTAATATTATCTGTTAATGAGGGAGGCAGTATGAAGTAGGTTTGTTCATCCAACAAATTAAGGTCCAGGTGACACCACTGTAAACAAGATAGACTCAATCCCTGTCCTCAACAGAGATTTCGGTATGGAGGAAGAGATAAGCATTATCCAGAAAAAGTAAACACAGCTTTTTTTTCCTGCTATGTGAAGGGCTACAAAAAGAAACGTAGAGCACGAGCAGAGTGTTTTACAAAGCAATCTGGCTTGACTATGGGTAAAGTGGGGGCAGGAGGCAGTCAAGGAAGGCTTCCCTGAGGAGGTGACATTAAAACGGAGACATAAGAAATGATTTGGAGTTATGAAGGCAAAGTGTGTGGGGAGGGCGGGACTGGTGGAGGAGCTGACTGAAGACCTTCCAGTCAGAGGGCACAGCCAATGCCTGTGTTTAGGCTCTGGCGTATGGGGTGGAAGAACTGAGAAGAAGCCCCTGGGGTTAGAACATGGACAGTAGAAGAGGAAACATTTGCCATGTGCTGAGCTTAGCCAGGCAACGAGAAGTTAACACTTACAGGTGTTTCCCAAAGGTCAGGCAGTGTTCCGAGAGGTTCAGCTAATTCTTATAAGATAGATACTATTATAATCTTCATTTTGTAGATGATGAAACTGAGGGTGAGGGAAGCTCAATGACCTCCCCAAGGTCACCCATCTGATAGGACCAGGACTTGTACTAGAGTGTGCTCTCAATCACTGTGCAATACTGCCTCTCAGGCAGGATTGTAGAACCTAGACATTTAACCCTTATTCTAAGAGCAATCGGGAGCCATAGAGGAATTTTAAGCACTTTAGAAAGATTGCACTGGGTAATTCACTGGAGCGTCAGACCAGGGAGGAAGCAATAGCTCTTAGGTGAAACAATGTCGACTAGGTCTGCAGTGGCAATAGTATGGAAGGTGAAAAATGGAGAGAGTCAGAAAATATTGAGAGAGTAAAATTGATGTCTTGCTGATTGATGTGAAGTGAAAGAAAGGAGGCATCAATGATGACATCCATGCCTCTGACCAGATCATATGGAAGGATGCATCTGTTCTGTCCTTCCAAAACAAGGGGCTCGTGTGAAGCTGCGGACCAAAAATATGAACATATGCAAAAACCCTAAGACCACGAAGGTGCCTCACACATGAATAAGAAAATAAGCCATGAATTAGGAGGTTTCAATGGATCTCAACTTCTCAGTAAAAATTCTGCAGAATTTCTCCGTGGCAATCCTCCTGCTGCAAGAGGTGAAGCCTGAGAATCCTGCTTACCATCACTGCTATGATTCTGTGTTTGGGCTGAACTCTTTCTAATTGTCATCAATTATGATTCATTTACTTTTAGGTGTCTTGCTTGTCATAATATTATCATTTGTAAGTCTTTCCCTTTGCAGGCTGTGAGAATCTGTTGTGACATCTCAATAAAGCAGGATTCAATCAAGGTGTGAATGAATTGTTAATCTTGTTATAAATAGAAGGTACCATATGTCAGTATGTAAGGGATGTCTCCTTCTTTGTTGAAAACAATGTTAGTGAAACAAAACAAAAGAAGTTGCAGAAATAGCTGGTTCAGCTCACTGAGCTTCCAATTATAGAATAGCCAACAAGTCTCTGCAGCTGATTCAGATTTCTGGAAGTAGTATTCACACATATTTATTTAGAATCATCATTTAAAAGAGAAAATTAGTGTCAAATTTGGATATCAGAACCCCAGGGATACCCATTCCTCCTGATTTTGACCATGGAGATAGCCTTACAACTCTGTCTTCTAGAGGCACATCCTATGAGTCATTTGATCAAAACACCTTTTTCCTTCTTCTTTACATTTTCTCCATGGTATGCAGATTTAGAAAAATATGACTAAATTGACTGAGCTCCAGCCCAAACCAGTTCATGAAAAATATACCCTGAATCTTTTTCTACACATGCACTCTCTCAGCAGCGAGGGCTCTGGCCCATTCTGTCCCTGATAACACATCCTAAATGCGATGCTAAGGCACCTGCGGCAGTGTTTTCTGAGGAAAGCCTGCATGTGCTCAGAGGTCCAGCAAACGCCAGAACCAATAAAGCTTAAATTAGCATCCCATAATCTAGAGCTATTTCCCCTCTGCTCTTACAGAGCTCTCCCCAACACTTCTCCCTCCCCCAACCCCTAACCCAATCAAAACGTGCTTCTACCTTGTTCCATTTCTTCAGGGCCTCACTAAGGATAGTTATTCAAAATAATTACTGGCCAATAATGTTCTTCCCAGTGCCCAATGCCAATTTCCACTGAGAATCATGGAACATAGTGCAAGAGCTTGGATTTGGATCAGCCTTTGGTTCAAGACCTGGGTCTCTATTTCTGTAATGAGTTTCAGGTAAGTTCTCCTGTAAAGTTTTGGGTAAACCTCACCGTAAAACAGTGATTCAACATATGGGTTGCTATGAGGATTAAAGAAAATATGTGTGTTAAGCAGCTAGTACAGAAACTGGCCTATTTATTGACAATTGGCTAGAGGCCAGATGCAGCCCCCGGATACCCACCTCAGCCATCAGTCACCACTGACCATCTGGAGACCATGATTGTCATTCCTCCCCCTCTTTCTGGCACTTTCTCCTTCCCCTCTTTCCTTCCTGCCTGCCTTCCTTTTTTTCCTTTTTCCTTTCTTTCCCAGTGGTTCATTGTGTTCCTGCTGGGTTCAAAACACACTGACACTGTCACCTTATTTTTCACTATTACCAATGCAGGGCAAAAGTGCATCGGTGGCACATAACACACGAAGAGTAGGTGGAAAGTGCCGTGCCTGGTAAAGAGCCATTTAGAACAATGAGCCTTCTGCCTTGTCCCTCCAAAATCCATTGTAAACTTGTTTCACAATAGTCATTAGAGACACGAAGGAAGCGTTGATAAGCTCCATGATTCATTCAAGGGCCAAGGTTAATTTTTATTTATTCCCAGGTCATCACAAACAGAGGCAGATGGTGGTGGCATTTCCTTCTTGCCGGGAGCTCGGATACTATCTGGATAGATTTCAGCAGGCTTTGTATCCATTCCCTCTCAGCGCCGGCCGCTTTCCTGGATAGAGCCCCAGCCACCCAAACTGCAGGCTGATTTTATTTAACTAAGATGACTTGTGGTAAGTAATTGAGGTCACTTGGGCCTGGCTGGAGGAAAGCCAGCGTGGCCAAGGAGAAAGGCTGACATTGTTTACCCTTCAGTGGCTCTTCCTTTTGAGGATTTATTTTTGGTGACCCATTTAGGAGGTAGCTTACTAAGCTGTGACTATCAGTTTATTGAAAAGTCACTTTTTCTGAATTTTACTAGTATCAGGTGACTTTGGGATGGTTCAAAACAATGGACTGTGGAATCGACTTACATAGCTCTACAGGAATGATCATAAAAAGTCATACCCATGGTTAACCCCATTGGTTTTCTGCTACACACATAGGTAGAATATATAGCCCCTACTTTCAGAGCTTGTGTTCTAGGTGGAGAGGGCAGTCATATTATACTCATGAACAGAGCTCAAGACTGTAACACAGTGTATGGTGAGCGCATCTGTGGGTGTGTGCAAATGCCAGCCTACACCCATCCTGCTCCTGCAGGTTCATAGAAAACTGAGAACAGCTCAAGGAGATAGATGAAGAGCAAAATAGTATCAGCTTTATTTCTGGTTGGACAGAACCCAATCTCTCCTCAAAGTAGAGCTTCTGGCTGGTCTGAAACCAAAGCACAGCTTCCATCTGGCTTCCCCAAATAGACTTGGGGGTCTGCACATCAGACACATGATCAGCAAGCATACTGCAGGGAGCACAGAGTCGACTTCAAGCTGAGGAACAGACAGACCAGACAGCACCAAAGTGAGACCAAATTGAGCCCCGCCCTGTATTCAGCTCCCTCCCCGGTTAACATGGCCCAGTGCTTGCTGGCTTCTCCCCATCTCACCAAAAATGTCACTCCTATTCTGCAGTGAGGAATAAGCAGTAAGGTGAAGGGAAGGGCCAACTGTCACCATGCCACCACTACTCCCTCCTATGGGTGGAGCTGAGGTGTCCTTGCTATGGAAATGAGAAGCCAAGAATGAGTATTTGCCCCCAAGTTGTAATTTCGAGAACATAAAGCCTGAAATCAGAAGGCATCAAGAACGACCAGACTTAGAAGGACCAAGACCTTATCTGGACATACTCCCCGGGTGGGGTGTGCTCTGGCTGTCCAGAATTAAACGTGGTACTGGGTGGGAGGCTGGCCAGGGGAGGAATGCATGGCACCCGGAGTACTTGGTGGGAGCTCGCACAACCAGACAGCGCCAGTGCGGTCCAGCCTGAGGAAGAGGAGCCATCCAGGCAGCTGAACAATCAGTATAAACTCTTGCCAAGCAGGCAATATTCAAAGAACCAGGTAGATCGAGAGGCAGGCAAAGTGGCTGGCATGGGGGAAGTCTGACACCAAGCACCAGGGTAGTGCCCGGGTCAGGATAGGCAAGAGGAAGGCAGAAACACAACTGTGGCGAAACTGAAACCACATAAGATTACTCAAGGTAAAACTCAGGACAAGAGGATGAATGTCCTCTAAAAAACATGAAGCATCAGTTGGGAAACCAGCCAGAAGACTAGTTCCCAGAACTGGGCCACCAGGTTTGAGGGCTTTGCAGCAAGACTAATCTGACACTAACTATAAGTAACACAGGATGAAAGCTCCTGAAATGTGCTTAACATTGTTCCAGGAACCCTTTGAGGGCTCAAGAAACGTTGGCTTTGTTTTATTATTTGATTAAAAAGATGAAATTGGCTTGAGTACCAAGTGAGGGCTTTCTATTCAAAACCTATTGTGAATGGTGGTCTCTTCACCCCTGACCTCAAAGGGGTGATCAAATCTGGGTGAACCCAGAGGATAGTCTGTCTCCCTCACAGAGGGCAGTCCTCCATTTACCACCACCCGACTCAACAATCTCACAAGCTTTGGATACTCCATCTAAACCTCATGTCAGTTTTTTTCTTGAACAAGACAACTTTTGGCCACTGTTATATTCTGTATCCTTGTGAAATCCATCAAGAAATCTCTCTCTGGCTCTTATTGGCACACCATCTCTGTGGGCAGGAACCAAACCTGGCTTAATCTGGCCTAAATTTGTCTTAAGATATGAGTACCTTAAAGGCAGAAAATATGTAATTCTGAATTTGGAGGAGAGGATCTGACTAAATGGTAGGCATCACCAGGCTTCTCCTGCCTCACTGGTTTGTTGTAAGGATTAAATGTGATCATGTCAGTAAAATGCACAGTGCAATGCTGGCACCCTGTGTGTGTTCATAATGTGACAAATTTCATTTAGTTTTCAACCTAAAATTTCTAGAACATATCCTATCACCTCTCAGTCTCCTTCTCACTACCACACACTTACACCCAAAATCTGTTCTGCCATTGGCACATCTAATGATTAGCTGATGTTACTGGAAATAAAAAAACTGCAACCTACGAGATAGAGTTGTTAGAAGATGAAATGATTTATATATGCAAAGGGCTTAGACAAATGCCTGGTAAGCAGTGTGTGCTCTATGTATGTGTTAGGTACTGTTAGTCATGGTAGCAGTGGTAGCAGCAGTAGCAGTAGTCATCACTGTCTTAGTATTTTATATCAAATGCTTCTCTCTATTGCTCACCACCCTGCAGAGCAGAGGGGTAGATTTCTGAGATGACTGGGGAAGGGAGAAGTTCGTTTGTATTGGCAGGAATGGACCCTGCCATCCACCCTGGTTTCTTCATATCACCCTCATGTGGTCCAAGACATCTCTCTGGCAACATACCCCATCCACAGCCCACTGCATTTGATCCGTGTCCACATCCATGTCTTTTCCTACATCTATTTCCCATTTCAGGCTTTTGATGCCATCTCTACAAGAAGTAGGGAGATGAAGAGGGAATCTGAGCAACAGAGAATTTTACCTTGAGATATTATTTACCTAAAGTGATTCTTTAATTTAAGTGATTGCATTGGACTAGCTCAGCTAGACTGGACTAAATCTAATTGTTATTTTCGCCTTTTACACAGCAGATGGATGCTCATGAAAATGATCAAATCAATTAATAGGGAAATGATGAGGCTACATGTTCCCTGCAGCCCTAGGAGTGACATGAGTGCCATTGTGACCCTGATACACCATGGGTGCATATTCAGGCTGTAGCCATTTAACCTTTTCCATATATAAGAATTTTGGCTCGTGTCCCTGGAGTGGTGATGTTTTACTAACTCCGTTGATTAGCATAATATTTTGGTAATCGTTTAGCATTTCCAGGGATGGAGAACACACACAACAGAAAAAAGAAAGTTAAATTAAGGTCCAGATATTTGTGTGGCTACCATGCAGTGGTGTGTTTCAATATTAATCAGTGAACATGTTGTCAGATATTGTCACAGTTTTGGAACGAATGAGTCCTTGCCTTGCTTTCCCTGCCTCTACTCTGGTCACCATCCCCAGAGGTAGGCTGGTACCTTTTCCAGGTTCCAGATGTGTCCTAAGTGTAGGTAGGTGAACCTGAGCTTGGGTAGGGCGTAGTATTTAATCACTTTTCCTATTTTTTTGTTAACCTGGGATGAGGTTTTGCTCACTGAACCCATGAGTTTCCCTTGCTATAACCCGACTGCTCCCTTCTTTCTCCCAGAATTCAGTCCCTTGTAACCTGTTATGCCCCCATTCCAATATATGTCTAGGACTTTGATCCCTAAGAGTTTGTTCTCAGAGAACTCCCCAAGGCTGCCAGCCTGTTGGTCCATTTGTCTGCATTCCCTGTGGCCAATCTGAGGACTCCTCTGGGGAACCCCTGTGTCCTCCCCAAAGACCAATATGTGCTCCTGGCCTGAACTCAGACAAGGACTTGCCAGGCCCTTGGACATGGTACCCAGGCAGACTAACTTCTGTCAGCTAGATCCAACTTGCTCAGGGGGTGGGCTGCATATGCATTCATAACATTTGTCCAGCACCCAGTATGACTAGCACTGTGTGGGGTGCTGGCAATATAGTAGTGACAAGACAGCCATAGTCCCTGTCCTCTGTAGGGCTTTTGGTCTACCTTGAAGATCAAGAGACAGGTTCTGGACCCCCCTGTATGCCTCATCCACGCTGTGTTTAGAATGTACCTCAGTTTGATTTAATCACATATGGTAGGACACAAAGATATGGAAATGGCTGTTATAAAGAAAAAAGTTTATACTCACAGATCCCTAGAAACAGGAGGCGTGGCACTTCACGCAAGGCCAAGTGGGGATGTGCTAGGGTCAATCAGGAGCAGAGGGAGGGAGGGGAAGGCACGGGCAAGAGCCTTGCTTGTGTTTTCTTGGGGAAGAGTAGGTGAGGCAGAGTGAGCAGGCTACACAGGTTTAGGATTGGCTAGTTTGAATAATTTCAGGGGGCTCTGGGGTGTTGGGGCTGCCCTAGTGGTTTGGTACCAGGCCCTGGGGTGATTAGGGCAGGTGGAATGTGGCCCAGAACATGGGAGCCCTGTGGGAACCCAATAGAGGAGGTGATGGGGTATGGTGTTGGTTTGCATATGAAAGGCATGTGTCAGGCAAATCTTTTACTATCTCTAGGAACTGTGCTTGGCCCTGGGAGAGACAGTCTCTCCAGGGTCAGTCAGGCCTCAGATGTCAAAGCATCAGAATAAAAAGACATGCTTAATACATGCTGCTTTGATGACTCTGAAAATGTGACATAAACTCTGTTCTATAAACAGAAACATTTATGTTGATAATTGCAACAAAATGACAGAAGTTCATCTTTATTAGCACACAGGCTGTTTCTTCTGTCTGGGCTTGAGAACCCAGAGAACTCGTACTGACCTTTCCACTGCCACCTCCGGTGTGGAGCCTGGGCTGAAGTCACGCGTCCAGGTGGATACCTCACAGCACCTTTTTAACACTCCGAGGAAGCACTTGTCATGTGGGTTATCACTGCGTGTTGGTTTCCTGATCATTCAATGAGCTCATTAGATAAAAGATGGTATCTTAATTCAATTCTGCAACTCTAGTGGTGTGCATGGCACCTGCTAGAAAAATTGGTGGTAAATAAAATTAGCCATCACTCCTTAAATTCTTGGTTGCTCCTAGGCTGAAGGAGCTGTCAGGAACACCCTGCTAATGAATAGGAACTAAAATTTATTAAGCATCAGCGGTGTGGCAGACATTGTGCTGGATGTTTCACATCCCTGTGCAACTCTGTCTTCATAACAGCCTTAGGTGATAGCGACCTTTCCCCAACTTTAGAGATTAAGAAATTAAAGCTCAGAGAGCTTGTTCCATGTCTCAAATCCCAGAGTCCTGGGGAGCCCAGGAGCCTACCACATTGCTCCCCCCATGAGCTAATCCCCACTTAGCCTCCCTCAGAACACATACGGCCCCCAACCTCCTTTCTCACATGAAAAGAGTCCCCCAAAGATTTTCTACATTGGCCTACCCATGGGGGTAAAATCCACTTAGGTGCACTTAGGAAAAGAGCAACCCAGTGAATTATAAAGTGGGGACCATTACCTCTACACTCCCATTGATGACTCAAGCATATGGTTGCTTAAACCGAGGTATTCCCTTCGGCTTATTACATTAATTACTTCCTGTCAGTTAGAGCTCACCTGCTTCAATTTTACCAGAATGTGTGAATTGCATATTTCATATATTACTTAGCAGGAGCCCACCCTGAATCAATTTTTTTTCACAGAATGACAGTTCTAGGGGAGTGAAGAGGTCTTATTTGGTCTTATAAATGATTATCTTTCTCAATGGAATGCCAAATGGGATGCTAATTAATAAAGGTTTATAGTTATTCTGTATGTAGGGACATAATTCTGTGTTTGGTCTTTAACTGATGTGTCAATACGTATCACATAAATATACATTTTCTCATCCTTTTTCTCCTATAATCTTTGATTTTAAATCATGCCTCCCCTTAGCTATGAGACCCCGGGCAAACTGGCCTACCTTTCTGAACCCCACTTTCCTCATTTGGAAAATGGGAATATCAAGTGCTCCGTGGTTGCTTTGTGGATTTAGGGAGACACATACGTAGTTTGGGTTCAAAATTTATTATTTGAACACCTAGCACCAGAATTTCTCATTCAAAGTTTGAGGGAGAGAATTTTGTACAAAAATGCTTTGTTAAGCCTCTTGGGGTGGCAACCCTGAGGGTAAATGTGTGCGAAAGCCAAAGCAACAAAAGTGAGCATTAAGATACTGTCCACGAGCACATTGGAAGGACTCGCTTTTGCTGGACTGCAGGAAGAGAAGGGTGGTTGGAAAGGGTGGAGGAGGGAGGGGAGGGGATGGAGAGAGGTGCAGCACACGGTGCGGGCGCTGCGACCTCCCAGGCAGCTGACTGAAGGACACCTTAGGAGCTGAGGCCCAAAGTGCGCTGGACGGGGAGCTGCTGTGACAGCGGCCACTCCTCTGTCTCCCAACTCACGCTCTCAGCGCATCTACCCTTCTCAGGAGCACCGGCGCAGGGGTGCCGTTCGCTGCGGGTGATCCAGGTGCCAGCTGCTCTGTTGTTCTCCAGCTCCTGCTTATGAGTCTGTTTTCACTGTGCATTAGGCCAGAGACAGGACTTGTCACCCGTTTCAGTTCTCCCTGAAGAGTCCGCTCACCTAGAAACATTAGTGAGTGATGTGTCTTGACTAGAGATTCTGTGAGGAAGATAGCAGAAGAGGTTTCACGTTGCCCAGTCCTCAACAACCACCAAACCAAACCAAAGTGACAAAACAAAACTTAGAAATCTGCGAGAGACGCTTCTGATCTCCAAAGTCCTGTCTTCGTGGCTGCACAATTGGACTTGGTACTTACTCTGGTCCTTTCTTCTCCAGTGCAGAGTCTGATCTTGCTGGCTCCTCCTCAAAAACAATGCACATTCCGTTCCTTATCTTATGTCCAGAAATTAATTCACAGCTTTTCTTATATGAGCAGGCCCTTGGACCCTCATCCTCCAACCCAAGTAGCTTATCAAAATATTTCTTGGTCTAACATGCAGCATTCTCTAGTACTGTGGTTCCCAACCCCTAGACCAGTACCTGTCTATGGCCTGTTAGGAACCGGCTGCGCATCACCGCCTGAGCAGCTCTGCACCCCCGCCTCCCGCCTCCCATCTGAGTCCGCAGTGGGCAAGCCGGAGAAGCTTCCTTTGTATTTAGAGCCGCTCCCCATTGCTCACATCACTGCCTGAGCTCCCTCACCCACCCCCACCCCATGAAACCAGTCTCTGGTGCCAAAAAGGTTGGGGACTGCTGCTAATACACTGACATTCCTGTAGCAGATTCCCTGTGGAAACTGAAAAGTGGAGCTTCCGTCGGCATCTCTGGTCCTGTGCAGAGCAGGGGCAGACTGTGTTAGAGAGGGACCCAGATGTCAGACAGGGCGATGCTGGAGCCAGAACATAAGACCCACTCGCCACCTTCTTCCCACCCCTGGATTCCCTGCCTATGGGGGGGTGGAAGGAAAGGGTCAGATTTGAACTTCCACTGGGCACAGAATAGTCAAAGTGATCATCTCTCCATCTCAAGAGGCTGAGAGGTCTAATTTGATACGACAGCTGTACAGCACCTGGTCCATAGTAGGTGTTCAATAAAAGTGAGCCCTTCCACCCCCCTCCCCCCATCATGGTTACCATTGCCTTCACTCTCCAGAACTCTGATCAAAAATTAGCCAAGACAATAAGAAACCAGGTGTGTGGTCAAAGAAACGTCCTTGGGCTGAGATTGGCATATACAGAGAGCCTTGGGTACATTTTGCTTTCACAAAGTAACACTCAACGTCTTGTTTCCTTGAGCTAAATGATGGGATGGTTCTCAGTGGAACCCTCCCAGTTCTCTCTGGGAAGTCTGAATGCCTCCTGTATTTAGCTAAAGAACTTCAGGTATCACAGAGAAACTTGTTACTCATGGAAGGAAAATGGATACCCACACTGGATTCCAGAGGCCTTTTCATGTCCATGTGGGGCTCCTCGTGGCCGCATGAGTATCTCTGTTCCCCAAACTGCATGAAGGGACAGTCGACACATGTGTTCTCATGCCATTTGCTGCTGCTCTGTTTACTGCTCCTTTATTTACATAACTAGAGAGTCAACATCCTAACATGTTTTGCAAGCTGTCATGACATGAGAAGCTAGTAATCTGCTATATTTTGCTTGCTAACATATTTTTGACATATTTTAGCTTTTGATTATCAGATTGCATCTTTGCCTGCTACCATCTGTCTCGACTCAATGGAACTCTGGCATTTACAAAAACAGTAGGGTGTAGTATTTCTTATAGACTTGAACTCTACCAGAAACATGCTATTTTCAGTCTTAACCAATATGTCATGCTTTCACACGCGAAGTCTGAAATGTTTGATATCTTGCGAGATCTGCCAGGAATAAGGAACATATCTTCATATCCAAATTGGCTGGGATGAGAAACATATTAACGAGGAGAAGGGAACGGTATCCAGCTTCTAAACAGAGGTGGCCTTTTATGTGGTTTATATTCTTTTGACTATGCTTATCCCTTGATCAGCATGATTAAGATCTTCCATGGAAATACATCTTCTTTTGGACTTTCAACCTCCCAGCAGCCAACATTCTTGGGGTATATTTTCCAGTGTAAAATTGTTATCTGCCAACATTTGCTAATAAAGCACTTTCCTCCACAATGTCCTTTTTTCGTTCCTATCTTTACTCATTAGGGAAAATTACCCAGGTTTGACCCAAAGGATTAGCTTGGTTCCTGTCTCTGCTGACAGCAGCAGGAGAACTGTGCAACACAGAGAAATGTGACATTGTATTCAAACAATGTGTCGGGGGAAAGGCCAAAAAAATGCACAGGCCTAACATGCATTTATTCAACACCGAGCTTAAATGAATTTATTATGCTCTTGGATTACACCCCATAGGCCAAGAAGCTGTCAACTATTGACATTTTCTTTTCTCTCCATGTTCTGAGTTGAGTGTAAATATATTTGTCATGGGAATATATTGTATGCTTGGTTCAGTATATGCTCATTTCATCAGAAGGAAAGCTCTTATTATCTGTAATCACAGTCAACATCTTTGTTGCTTTAAGAAAGAACTGGGCTGCCACTTGGATTTACATATAGATCTGGTACCTTTCCAGATTCAGTTTTGAATGCTGTTTTAACCTTCATCTTGAATACGCATAGCATGATCTTTTTCTAGTGCAAGGCTCCGTTCACAAGCGAGAAATACTTTTGGTGGGGACCACATCTAGTTGACTTTCTGCCTTACAGGATGCTGCTGTTTAGGGGCAGCTGGTTGCAGGATTTTGGGGCTAAACACATCAACTGAAATCACTGCTGTTGAAGAGACCAAACAGGAAGGCATTTTGGACTTCCGACTCCAATGTCTTGTGGCTTCCAGATCAAGTCCATACTGACTCAGGTACCAGATGCCCTTCCTTATCTGGTTTATGAGGATGGTGGCAACTGTTGAACAAGGAGAAGAGGCTGCTGGGTAGGTATAATTGTGAGTTTCTGGAAAGCAGGGACCTTGTCATACCTCCATATCCTTTGGACCTGGCACAGAGTAGACAAATAGCCCATGTGTGAACCAAGGTGAACTGACGACTATAGTTAAGCTACTAATTCATCAACATGTGCTTTATTGAACTTCTGTTAAGTGAAATCACTGAGGATGAGTTAAAAAAATAAAACTGTATAAAACTAAAACTGTATAGAGAGCAGATTCCCCATCCTTGAAACATTTAAAGTCCAGAATGAGGACAAATGAATTTTGTTTCCTTGAAGACAAATTAGTCTAGGGTGTAAGTGCAAAAGGCATTCAGAGAAAGAAGATAAAGCGGTAGGTGAGAGTAGGTTTTATGGAGGACGACGGATGTAGTCTGGGACCAGAAGACTGAACAGGATTGGGTGAGGGGGAGGAGGAAGGAAGAGTGTGCACAGAGTGGGAATAGACAGACTGAACAATGAAGAAAGGAATGACCTGGCTGTGCAAGGGAGGATGCTATGGACTGACTGACTGAAACGGGTTGAAGCTGGATGTGGTGGGAGACTGGTGGGTAGAGTTGGGCAAGCTTAAGACACTCTGGAAAGTCAAAGGAATAGTCAACATTTTGTGGAAGATAAAAGACCATTACTCTGGGTTCTCATAGGTGGGAGACATGGCAAAAAGTGTGCTTTTTAGAAAGATTACAAAGGGGAAGTACCAGGGAATCAGGGGGGTGGGGGTGAAATGGAGAAAAGTCAGTGATTCAAGAATTGACATAGAAAGACCCTGGATTAAATAAAGATAATACTATTATACATAAAACAATAAATTTTCTTCATAGGGCATCTAATATGTTTCAGCTATTTCTAGCCATTGATAATAATATTGGTAAAAATCCTACAAAAACCTGTAATTATACTTATCCTCAAACTAAAGAAAGAAAAAGGAGTTTCAGAAAAGCAAAGTAAGTTGGTTTAGGTTACATAGCTAGTAAGTGGCAGAGAAGGATCCAAACTTCATTTAAACGGCACCCTTTTCCACTACATTACTCTGAGAGTCACGAGCATTTATTGAATGAGAAAATGATGTGAAATAAGTGTTTTATAAAGATTAACACGGTGGCCATATACAAGAAGGATTAGAGGGGGGAGACCAGAGGCAAGGAGGTGAAAAGGGTCTCCCCTGAGTCCTGTCTTTAGAAATGAAAAGGAAAGAATAAACATAAGAAATATTGCCAAGCAAGAACACGGGACCTGGTGATTGATACTCTACACTATTGAAAGGCAGAGGAAAGGAAGGACCGGGAAAGGGGGAAAAAAAACCAACCCAGAAAGATTGGGTGGTGAGGTGGCCACTGGTGACCTTGGCGAACACATTTTCGGGAAGAGGATATTGATGACTGGTGGAAGCCAGCCTGCAGGTGAGTCAGGACTGAGTCAGTGGTTAGGAAATGGAGGATGTGGGGCCAGACCACAAATTTGAGAAATTTGGAAGAAAATGAAGGAAATAAATAAAACAGACTTATGAGGAGGCTTCAGGGTCATGTAAAAGATTATTTTTTTTTGGAAGGAAGGAAGGAAAGAAACCTGTGCACATTTGAAGACAGAAGGAGAGTTTGTAGATGGAAGGAAGACATTAAAGAAACTAGAGGAAGAGAGACTGTACATTGAAAGGGTTAAAGGAGGTGGGAGGGGATGGGTTAGGCTTCTAGGACTGCCCACCAGAACTTTCCATGATGACAAGAATGTTCTCTGTCTGTGCTGTTCCATATGGTGCCACGAACCCCATGCAGCAATCGGACACGTGAAATGTTCCTAGTGAGACTGAGGAACTGAATGTTTAATTTTGTTTAAATTAACTTACATTTAAGTAGCCATATACTTAAATAGCTAGTGGCTACCACATTGGACACTGCAAGAGCCTTAGAGGGAACCAGACACTTCCTCTGACTCAGGAAAGGAGAACAAAGAGGGAGCCAAGCTGACGGTGTCACACGCAGGGGAGGAAAATAGGAATTTGCCTCTGCCTGGTGATCTTGATTTTCACTAGTTATACCTTGGTAATAGCCACATTACTAGATCACTAGATTAGGAGACACACTTGAAAATTCACATCCCCATGTTGTGGTTTGAATTGTACTGTCTGCATCTGCCAGATGAATTGAAAAATTGCCAAATCCCACGTGGCATTGTGCATACTCACCCTGTCTGTCTGCAGCTCCTGATCAAGGTGCACCTTGTTCACGGGACAGAGATGTACAAGACTCTGTGGTAGGTTCCTTGGGATGAAGACCATTTTTGAAATGGGTTTTCTGGTTTCTGAGTGACAATAAATCCCTCCTCTAATTTCCTAGCCCCCATTCTGCTCCCGTATCTCACAATCACTTTGGATCTGGATATTTTAAAGCCAGAAAGAGGAGATTCCCCTTAGAGGGATTTCTCTTAGACTAGGTAGAGGTTTTCTTAAAGAATTTACCATCCAGAGAAACAGGTGTATGTCCTGCTCTGTATTCTTCAGGTAAACAAAGAGAGAGCCCACATCGCGTCTGGGGTTGCCCTGATAGCATAGCCCATCATTTCTCGGGTGCGCCCTCCCTGAGACGGTGGCTTGTGTTATTGGGGCTGTTTTTCATAGCTGCCACAGCTGGGAATTCAAGATGCTATACTTAGGCAGAAGTCCATGAAGGAATTAATTGATATGAGCCAGAAGTTGATTGCCATTTAAGTACTCAGCTTCCACCATTGCCAAGTTTCCCTCTTTGCAGAAAGAACTGAGCTTGCCTGCAAACTGGCTCATTCAGGATGTGAGCACAAGATGGAATTCAACCTTTAATATGCTGCAACACCTGCTTGGAAATAAAGGGGCTCTGTGCTTTTCCCCCCCAAGGAGTTGACAGCTGACTTCATTACAGAGGAATCTGGCGGAGATGGTGGAGGCTACTCCTCCGTCTCAGGGGGCGCTCACCCAGGAATGCAGTGCCAACCAGACCTGAGCTTTGGGATTCTGCCAGAAACGCATGCTGGCCTGTTTCACCCTAAATCATCCCTCTTCCTTGAACTCGAGTTTTCTGCGTCTTTGGTAGGAGCTTCCTCCACACAAGGGAGGTAGTAAGTGTCTCTGGCCTGCCGAAGCTGAGTGGAGAAGCATTTGCAGGTGTTCTGTAATGGGATTTGGATTAAACTTCCTTTCTCAAGGGTTCTGCAATGCTGCACCCTAACAGGCACAAACAGACACAAAGTCAAGGCTGCCATGCTCTATAGAGCGGAACTTGAGGGTTCACTGGAGTCCTTGTCCATGTTCTGGAACAGACCTAGAGCTGCTCTGAGAAGCCTAGCCCAGCCTGTGGGGGCCCCTAGAGGGTCTCTGGTGCTGTGACCTTCCATTTGGGCTGGAACACTGGTTATGCTTATCAATTTTCACAGTAGAATGTCAACTCTGTCACCTATTTGCATGATTTCCAAAGCATATTAATCTGGCCTCCATTAGCAATGTAGAATATAGCATATCTGACTTGTATCAGAGAATATTAACTTTCCATTATTTGTTATCCTTCATCACTCAAAAAAATCTATGTGAAATCTCAAAGTCCAGGAAGAGGGGCAGACTTATTTAGAACACACCCACTTGTTGGATTACTGCTAAGCATTAAGCAATATGAATATGAAGGCCACAGAGCAACTTCAAAACTGCATATAATGCTAATTTAAAACAGAACACAATTCAAACTTTTATATACAAAAGTCATATAATTGTTTTAAAACAAACATTTGAAAAAGGCTGCAATGAGAATAATTAGAAAAAAATAGTTGATGCCAAAGGTCAAAACTGGCAATCTGAGTCTAGCCTGGCCTGAAAGTGTATCTCATATGGCTCACACAGTGGGGGCTAGCAGAATTTGAATTAAAAAAAAAAAAAGGGAATAAGTTGCCAATATTTGGAAATTGGAACATAGCACATAACCACCCGGATTGCTGGCTCCTCCTGAGACGGGGCAATCTGGTATCAGGAGCCTCTTTTCCCGCAGGCCACAGTTGGGTTAGGAGGGGGGCATTTACTCTCCAGGTTGCCAGAGCCCCTGCTGGGCCAGGTTTGTCACTCACTGAGTTTGTAATCCCTGGACCAGGTGTAAGGGTGACGGGACTGAGTCATTTCTCTCTTTTCTTCCTCTCCACAAACTTGCTATTGGCTATTATGTGACTTTAGAGTTAAAATAATCATTAAATGCCCAGTTGTAAAAAGTAATGTTGAGGCAAGAGGGTCTAAGGCCCATCCTACTTCTCTACTCCTTGGATGTTATTTTCAAATTTTTAGTCTTGAGTCAGGTACACTTACCTGAGAATATTAGCTTGGGTTAGCTGGAGAACTGAGAGGTTCTCAAAAAAAAATCACTCTCAAAAATGCTGCAGAGCTTCTGAGGTACAGTTTGCACTCCAGACCAAATAAGTCAGAAGCTCTGGGTGTTCAACTTAGGCAGTAGAATTTTAAAAAAGTTTCCCAGGTGATTCCAGTAGGAAGAGGGCTTAAATCCTTGCAAAAGCATGTAAAATTTTACATTAATTTCTGAACCTCTGTACTATTGACATTTTGTGCCACATGACTCTTTGTTGTGGGAACCTGTCCTGTGTATTGAATGTTTAGCAGCAACCCTGGCCTCCACCCATAGATGCAGTAGCATCCCTCCAGGTGTGAGCCCCTGTGGTAAGCCATAAAGTTAGGGTCAGCAGTAGTGGCCATATCGGCCATCTACCCATATAGAAGGCCTTTGAGAAATTTCTTTTGAAATTAAGTGCTAGGAAAACATCTTCTCTCTTGAGGAACTGATATATTCCTTCCTTTCTGGATGTTTCCCCCCTTTACTATCAGGAAGCCCCGAGTCAAGGTTAAAATATACTCAAGATCAAAATGGAAGCATAGAACAGGGCAACCACTTTAGAGTATTTTCTCCTCTCTGACATCACACAGTGCAGGTTTTCCTATGAATGTTTGTTAATCTTTATTTAAGTTGCCTTATATCCTTAGGGAATGAAGTAGGATACGAAGGTAACAAGCCAAAGGGAGGAATGACTTCCGCAAGCAGTGTTCAGTATTTATGATCCGAAGAGTGACTGGCTATAGGAGGAAGGACCTGATAGACATGAACTACCTCATAATCATCGGAGGATCAACCAATTTTATGGAGCAAATAATGGTCAACTCTGCTAGCCTCCCAGCTTTGCTGGAAAGAGGCTCAACTGTGTCTGTGTTGAAGGAGCTGGTGACCAGCCGTGTGGAGGCATCTCAGGAGAATGCTAAGCACAACCTCTGCGGCTTGCCAACAATTCCAAGAGGCAATGCTGTTAAAGGCAACTTGGGCTCCATCCCTGTGACAACATCATCACAGAGGAGCTTACATTTAGTAAAATATAACCATTCATTAATAACCAGAAGTTTTAAAGTTTAAAAAAAAAATCATTAAGTGTGGTTATTTCATTTTGGTGCAAAATCCTGAATAGAACAAAGATCTTAATTTTTCAAAATTATAGCTGAATATTTTAATTATGGATGTACTTGCATATCTGCAGCATACTTCATTATTTATGTAGCCAGTGAAAAAGCTTTTTAATTAAATAGCATGCTGGCAATCCATTGTGAAAAGTATAGATGCAGGTTTTCCTAGCATTAAAAAGCTAAATACAGATTCTCCTCAACTCACAATGAGTTTATCTGGACGTAACCCCATTGGAAGTAGAAGATCGCACTGAAGGCGCACCATTGTAAAGTTGAAAAATCTTAAGTTGGGGACTGTATGTGCACAAAACATTCTGGCCCATCAACTGATGAGGGAAGAAAGAAAATGTGGTGTATATTTACCATGGAGTACTACTTAGCCATAAAAAGGAATGAAATAATGTCATTTGCAGCAACTTGGATGGAATTGGAGACCATTGTCCTAAGTGAAGTATCTCAGGAATGGAAAACCAAACACCACATGTTCTCTCTAATAAGCGGGAGCTAAGCTAACACATAAAGTGGTGTAAAGGGCACTGGAAACTAAGAAGGGGGAGGGTGGGAGGAAAGTGAGGGATAAAAACTTACCTATCGGGTACAACGTACACTATTCTGGTGTCTGACACACTAAAGGCCTGACTTCAGCATTATACAATTCATCCATGTTACAAGAACACTTGTACCCCCTAATATTTTGAAATAAAAATTATTTAAAAAGAAACATTCTGGTGAGCACACATGCTTTAATCACTATGCAATACTTATTTCTGAATGATCTTAAAGTTTGATGAAACTTTTTTATATTGGTAACATAATAAATAGTGTAATTTGACACCACTCGCTTGGTTATGACCATTGAATGCATTCAACTAACTTGGAAATAAGGTAGAGTAGCAGTTCTCAAAATGTGGCCCCCACTGCAGCAGTATCAGCATCTCCTGGGAACTTCTTAGAAAGGCATATATTTGCAACCTACCCACCCCCATCCCTGGAGCCTACTGAATCAGCAACTCTGGGAGTTGGGTCTAGCACCCATGATGTAACAAGCCCTGACCCTGAGAAGCATGGGGTGAGGATATGCCTCGTGGTGCTGGTAATCTAGGTTTCACTGACAGGTCCCCTGGTGATAGGTGGTCACGATAAAGTCAGTTGGTCCACGCTTTAGCTTCCCCGCAAGAGCGCTGTGAGGATTCTTGCTTGTGTAAGACTCAAAGATCTGCTTGAGGTCTTCAGAGTTTAGAAGGAGTCAAAAGACCCACAGTGGATTAAATATTTTAAGCATTATTTGGCTGGAAGTTGCCCATGAATGTCGTACCAATTTTGACTAAACATGTATATCAGGGTTTAATTTACACATTGTAATTCTTCTCTTCTTTCAAAAAAAAAAAAGTTCTGAAATTAGAACTTCTACTTATTCACCATTTTATGGCAGGCTGTAGCAACGGCAACCTTGCAGAGACACCCTATGCCTGGGTGAAGGCTGATGACCAAGTTCCGTTACTTTCCTGGCTGGGTGCACCAACGCCAGGAGATGAAGCGACTTCCACTGGGAGTTAGTGCCAGAACTAGAACTAACAACCATCTGACTTCCTGCTCTGCGCTTTGTCTTCTGAATGAACAATGCTGCTTCTTAAGTACACATAAGCCAAACTGCCTCTCAAATTGCAGCCATCTACTTTGAGTTCAGATTTGCACAGCATGACACGAATTGGGCTGCAAATTATGCAGAAAACAGCCATCACATCCATCTGTGATGTCAGAATCCGCAAGTACAATGTGACCTGTTAGTATGTAAAGGAGCGCGAGTATACTGGGTCTGATTCCTTCCCCACGCGGCATGATGAATATCCTCCAGCTGCATTTGGCCCAGTGTGAAAAGGTTAAATATGATTGGGATAATGTCTGTGATATGATCACGAGCAGATTTCATATCCAAGGGTGCAGGCAATTAGATATTTTTTTTTTAATGGTATAGTAAGTAGAAAAAGAAAACACACAAATACACTCATACCTAATGGTAAACAGAATTTATTTCCTCTTGGAAAACAATTCCAGTAATCTCCAGGTTCAGACCGCAGAGTAAACATTAATAACAGTAACATACAGGTTAGTTCAACTGATTCAAGAATTTGGCTGTGTGAAATCATTAAGGAAAACCTTGAACACTCAAAGCTTCAAATGTATCCAGGAAAAAAAAATTCTTTGACAGTCTACATAACAACTATTGCATATATAGTGATGCTACCTGTCACATTGCAAGGCTTACAAATATATATACGGGCCTTATCCAGCTGTGGGGTTCTGTTCTGTGAGAACATCTCTTCTCGGTTTGCAAGAATCTTCAGCAATAAAAAATAGTTTTGGATTTAACCATTGATATACCAAAAGAGAAATTCTAGGCTTAAGTATAAATAAAAGGAAGTCCAACCATAGTCTCATGAGTAACAGTTGTTTTTAATCTTCCTCCCTTGAAAATACTTTATCTTAAGCCATTTTGCTCACTTTTTATTTTATTTTTTTTAAAAATCTTGCCTGAATAGGGCCCAAGTCCACTTGTCTTTATAAGACCATTTTAGTATCAGACGACATAATACATGTGCAACACTTTATATACAAGGAGTCTATCCGGTGCCCAAAAGTTCAAACACATGAACATCCAACAGCTTTGATAATACAAGTTTTATGGTATAATACAATGTTTCTGAATAATATACATTAACAATGAAAGTTTCGTGCAAAGAGTAAAACATGTTCCCTTTTTGTGCCACAAAAGTAATTCTCCTTGAGAGACTGTACTTGCACTAACTGCTGTGTTGGGTCATCGTATGATTCTGTGGAAAAAATGAAAAAGAGAAGAAAGAGAAAGGAAAAAACAAACTTCAGTGATTTTATTTTTCAGACCAAGCACATATAAATACTGAGTGATTCACAATGACATAAAAAACGTGTTTCTGCACTCTGATGACTAGGTGCTCACGGGGGCCCTCGCTTCTCACTGCGCCCAGGGAGGCGCAGACCCGGGCACCCCCGGACCCTGCTGCCGGGAGAGAGAGCGCGGGCTGGGAGCCGCTGCCAGGTGAGCTGGCGGGCTGACCCCTTGCCTCTTCTCTGCCTCTGCCCTGTCTTTCCACAATAGCCTCCCGCCTTCCACCATCTCTTCTTATCTAAATAGGACCCAATTCTCAAGGACCAGGGTAGCACCATTTTAACACTTCATGCACCTGTGCATGATCTCCACTGATCACATAGCTTTTGTTCTAATTCTTTTGAGACCGTGAATGGCTTGACAGCCGGGCCTCCACGTCTCTGAATGTGGGCATTAAAGGCTAGAGCTGCCGGGCTGATGGACAGTGGGGCAGTCCCCCTCCTGAGGGTGGGCTGCGGGCTGTGGTCCCACCACGACTCAGGAGGCCATAGCAACTGGCCTGGACGCTCCTTTTCCTTGGCAGATGCAGCCTCTGTTGTCTTTTGGTAGTGTCCTCTCCATCTGTGCTCGTACGTCCCCGTCCTGAGTGAACAACCTCTCTCCAAATTGTGAGAGGTCAACTGGGATACCTGGGCAAGTCAGGACCACCAGCCAGGCCCTGTGGGTGAACACTGGGTGGGCCTGGGAGACAGGCACAGACAGCGGGGGCATTCATTTGGAGCACCAGCCTGGAGATGACCTGACCTCCACTCCCCTCTCGGCATTTCCCTGAGCCATGTTCTCCCATCCCTCACTTTGTCCCCCATCCCTTCTGACCAGAACCTTGGGGACCAGCTCAAAATGTCTCCACTTCCATGCTCATTGCATGTAAAATGGATCTCTCCCTTCTCTGATCTACTACACTTTATACTGCTTATATTGCATGAATCTTAGGTCTTGTCTTTGGTTATTTGTAGGCTTGGCTCTCACCCTATGTTGGAAATTCTGATGTTCATTCATTTATTCATTCCTCCACAGCATCTGTTGGACACTTGTATCACCACCTGGCAGGCACCACAGCGTCGCTGTGCTCAGGAAAGAGGATTTGGCTGACTGAATGGCTGACCAGGTCAGGGCTACTGGAGAGAAAAGGCACGCTCCCTGCCTTCACACCTTCAAAGTGCTCACAGTCTAAAGAAGGTCATGGGGGCACATAACAACAAAGCAATATGGCAAGGAGTCTATTAGAAAGAAACACAGAAAGGTCATGGCTACCTTCAACCCTGCCTGGCTGCTGCGGAGGGCTGTGCAGTGGAGGCAGCACCTGGACATTTTGGGTGAGGCTGGAAACACGGGTGGAGGATGCAGGGAGGGCAGTCTAGCCAAGAGACCCATGTGGGTCAAGGCAATGAGGCAAGAACATGTAAGGTGTGTTTGTGGACCTGCAACTTGCTCAGATTGACTGAATTCTTCCAGAGTGTTCTGGATCAAAAGTACTGATGAAACATGGAAAGGGAGAGTATGTGCAGCTGTATGCAGCTTGCTAAGGAGCTCAGAGTTTGCTGTGTAGTTGAAAAGAAGCCATTGGAGTATTTTAAGCAGAGGGTTTTGTCCTAGAGGTACTTGTTACCTCTTCATCCCTGCAGCTAGCACTCTCCCTGCTCAGTGGGTGCAGGTTAATGGTGGAGGCTCAGCTGCTGCCGTCTGCCCGGCTGGGGCTGGGCACAGTAGCAGGGGAGCTGGGAACCTCGTGAGGAGGACACAGATCTTCCTTCCCCCATTGCAAACTTAGCTCATTTTTGAGGAGGACTGATGACAAATAATGATAAGGAACATTATTTTACTCTCCCTTATTTAAAACATACCTATTTGTATTAATTCAGTGAAAGATACACTTTTCCTAGTACTAGCCTCAAAGTGCATACAGGAGCAAACTATTTCTATACCAACTCTTTTATCTTTGTATTGGTTTTAAATACTTCTGAAAAGTATTTTTCAAAAATATGTAGAAAGAAAGGGTCATCAAAGTATGAATCAGACCAAAACATTTTCCTATTTCCTTAAAAATCAACAAAATTATGTTCAAAGAGGTTATAAACAATAAAAAAGTTCAATTACTCAAAATACACTGTCTAGGCTTTCTCAATACTTATGCTATTCCAGAGTCAAGTCTGATCTCATAAAAAGGTTTTTTATTTAAAAAAAGTTACAAAAAAGAAATAAATACAAGAAGCTATGACAATAAAAGTTGAGCATCTCTAATCTGAAAATGAGCACTGACATGACGCCACATGGGTGGCTGAGATAGTGACACCTTTGCTTTCTGATGGTTCAATGTATACAATTTTGTTTCATGCACAAAATTATTAAAAATATTATATAAAATTATCTTCAGGCTATGTGTATAAGGTATAATAAAACATAAATGAATTTCATGTTTAGACTTGGGTCCCATCCTCTGGATATCTCATTATGTATATGTAAACATTCCAAAATCCAAAACAATCAGAAAATTGAAACATTTCTGGTCCCAAGCATGTTGGATAAGGGATACTCAGCCTGTAGTTATCTATATGACAGGACACTGACAGAAAGGTGATCTTCTTACCATAATTGAAGTTAAAAAAATCAATTTAATAACATTATTTTTAAATGTTTACATACTTATGACGACACTCTGCATTTGAAAGGATTTTAGGGGTTAATAGAGGAAGACCTATTGTAATCTCTGCAGTGTTTTTATATATGCCTATATTGAGATTCTGCAAAACAAGAACCTGAAACAAATTGCCCATAATAGTTGGCAGTAGTTGTGTCTTAGATGCTTTTATCCTAAACCAAAGCCATACAAATCTCTTCAGAGGTGCAAGGAAATGAACAAATACATATACATCCCTTATTGCAACAGATTGAAGTCACTCCTATAAAGGAGTTATGTTTTGCATTTAAGAGGGAAGAATATGAATCGTTTTCAAGAAGGACAAGAGTGTGGCTTGTGCGATTCAAAAATAAAGAGCCTTGATATAAGTGATGTCAAAATGCGATATCTGGCAGGAAGAACGATAAAGGCAGAAAGTCCTGTTGGTGTGGAAATGCCCGCAGGCCACTGAGATGCCTTATTCTTCTTATTTTTTTTTCCTTCTTTTTTTCGGTTCCAGCCCAACTGAGGGCTATGACAGGGTCTGCTAGTCCTGGCTGTCCACCACTGATGGTGGTTCCATGGCGGGAAGGGCATCTTCCTAGAAGTTCTTGGACAATGGGTATATTTGTATTGGGAAAAAGCTCAGATGATTCTGACCGTTTCTCAAGGGCTTGCCTCACCGGGTTTGAGAATCCCAGGATCCCCCCCTCCCCAAGTCGTATTTCAAGTCCACTGAAAATGCAAAGGGCCTAATTTCATTTTCTGGAGGAAGGGATGGAATGTCTGAGCTGTACAGTTTTAGGTGTTGGAGAGAACAGACGCGAAGTCCTAGTCTCCAAACTTGACAGACGACCCTCCGACAAGAGAAACAAGAAGTCGCTTCATGGGAGAACTCAGGGTTTTTGTGTTTTCTTAAAATCATAGACATCATTTCTTCAGGAAGGGAGACAGGAGGCAGGCGGGAAAGACAACGAGTAGGCAACAGAAGCACTGGGCAAAAAGAGAGGATGGGCTCTGAGGGCCGATTTGCTCTGGCCTTGGCTACTTGCCACACACAGAACCAGCCCTGGGATGCTCAGGACACAAACGTACGAGCAGAAAGCAGGAAGACACTGCCAGGCGGTCGGCAAGCAGCCTTCTCTGTGCAAGAGTTTTCAGCTCTTTAGGTCCGGAGGAAACCACTACTCGAGAACAAAGCAGTGGGTAATCTCACCAATTTTACACAGCAATTCACAGTCCCCAAAGTACTTTAATGCAATGACAGGTTATGAGAAAAAATATCTGTTCCAATGAAGGGGAAGTGTTTTACATAATCGAGAAGAACATCAGTGCAACATCGGTGGAGGTGGGGGGTGAAGACAGAAAAGGAAGTAGGAAGAGAAGAAAACTTCTGTAATTCCACAGAGAGCCATACTCTACTCTGCAAAAAGCCATCTCCTGGAGACCCCATGTCTAAGTAACTGAAAATTGCAAACCATTAATCCCAGTTATGAGCAGTTGTTTTACACGAGGGGGGTTTGTGTTAAAAAAAAAATCAAATCCACAACACACCTTAAAGCTTAAAAGAAGATCCATCCAGGCACGATAGCTTAATAGCGAGGTTTCAGAAACACTTTCTTTACTGTAAAGGGCCCCATTTGGAAAGAGTGTGTTCTATTTTTTTTTTCCTCTATAAATGTGAAATTAAACTTAGAAAGCTAAAAAACAGATGAGAGCCTTAAAAATTCCCTTCTAGCACTATGTATTTCTTTTTAAATATGAGATGCCTTTCGTTTTACTAGACTGGAATTCTCATTTTGGGCTTGGCACTCTAACAAATGATTAATTCAGCCTCCTTCTTTCTGAGAGCTGACCACATTTACTGGTCAAACGGTTTAATCCTATTTAAAATGCAATCCAAGAAAAATATTTTTAAATAAAAATAATCCATGATCCTCTGAAACTGTTCACCTTGGCTAAAGTGATCCCACTTTCCTGCAATTTTGATGTGAATTTGAATCTCTGAACCTATAATAATGATGAAATTAAGCTTCGGAGAAAAAACCAGGGGGATCTACCTTCCCAGGGTTGAAAAATTAAATTCCCACCCCCAAAAGTTGTGCCCACAGATTGCCCTCACTTTTCCAATTCTTTGGCAGAGACCACATCTCATCTGTGCTTTGTAACCATCCCTCTGCTGGCATCGGCAAAATGTTAAGTATCAGTGGTAATAAAAACAAAAATGGCATTTGAATGGAAGTTTTATGAAATCTGTTGGTTCAAAGATGTTAATCATTTTTACCATGACTTGTCTATTTATAGCCTTTTGTTTTAAACAAATTCTGACAAGCTTTTAAAACTAAGAGTGAGCCAGCATGCTGTTTTAAAAAGGAAGGAAAAAAAAAATAACAAGCTTTCCACTAATTCACTATGCCATTAGAATCCCGAATTTAAACTGCAGTTGTATTCAATTTAAATGAGATGTTTTCCAACCAGATGAAATAGTAGGCAATTGTGGCTCAGAAACAATGCAAGGCGGGAAGAAATAAAGAAATATAAAGATTAAATGTGGCTGTTTCTTTCAACAGATGGTGACAGCACCATGGCAGCATGTTGTTTTTTCTTTAGTTGAAGAACACAAACATCCGTAATCAATCATCACTGATTAACTAATTATATTACCCTTCCTTTTATCGCTTGGGTTGGACCTTTATCTGTAAACACTGGGGATAATCGGTATGCTCTTATTTTTCTAGAAGCATATTCCAGTTCACAGATAGTCGTGCAGTTACAGGCTGCAAACAGAATTCTACATTACTGTCAACCTTTAAGCACTACTGCTTTTTTATTTTTTATTTTTTTTTTAAACAAAAGCAATTGGTTTCCAACAGGCTGGATAATAAGTCTTTTGACCTGCATTCTTCTTTGACCCACTAAGGTCACCCCTGTGCTTGGGCATATAGCTGACTTAGGAAATGCCTGCAAGACCTACATTTCATCTCCTGCCCACTCAAAATAAAGCTTTCTTTAAATGTGTCTGTACAGGTCCCCGAAGGCCAAAGAGGCATCCCTGTAGTGGGCAATGGAGGGACAGAGCTTCTGCCTTTATTAATGAATGCAGACCATTATGAGTCTGGCTGGCTCCTTCCCTGTTCCCAGAAGCATATACTGTACGTGACTTAAAATGCTAGAATATTGACACAAAGCGAGCCAGGCACCCCTAAGGAAAATTACTCCTTGGATATAATGTAGGCTCGTAACAGCTATTAGAGTACAAAATAAAACCCTCCGGGATCAGGCTGACATATACCGCATTCTACCTAGTCCTCAAACATTAGAAGAATTTCTTTGTGAAGGCATTCTCAAGGACAGCATTAAACTGACTTTTGTAGCAATCTGCAACAGCTTTTTGGCTTAGAGCTTTTAGTACTAAATCTCTGGTTTGAATCAATATAAGTACTATATCTTCTACATTAATCAATACATTTGGTTCGATGCATGTTCTATTATACTTTCTAATCAAGATTTTTACATTTCCACCCTCTCTCTTTTTCATTCCCAACTTCTGCTAGTAAAATAGTTTTAAAAGTGTATACAGTGAATGATGACAGGATACAGGGTTATTTTCCCTGTGCATTAGAGAAAAAATAGTCACAATGGCAAAGGGCAGCCTTTAAGGATCTTAATAAGGCTAACAGGATATGAATGTTAATAAGTTAACATTTTCAAAGTCCACACAATTACAAAAGTACTCATAATTTTAAATTGATTAAGAGTAAACTGCTATAGCTCTGGAAGTACCATTATGTCCTAAAAATTACACTGAAGATCCAAATCGCCCCAAAGTACCCCATTTTGCCACCCCAAGGTTTCTGCTGCCCACAACTATATACTTCCTGGCTGGAACAATTTTGGGTAATTGTGTTTTCGTGGACCTTACCTGGTAAACATCAGGAACATATCTGTGGATATGTACATTTTTGTGAGCTATAATATAGTTCAATGAATATTCTTTAAAAGACAAATGTATAATATTTACCCAAAGTGCTTTGAGAATAAAAAAAATATGCATAGTGGATTTTCCATTGGCAGGGAAGTTGACTCATAATTTTTACCTTTGCAGAATTTACTAGAAAGAGGTTCTACTTCTTTATTATGACAAAGCAATGGCATTTCCGAAGTGGTCTGTCATGATGTATTTCTGCCCCTCTTTAATGCCGTGGATATTGCATTTATGATCATGTTTGCACTGACAGAATTTCCCTTTTTATTTTTTCATATGGTAATGTCATCACCATGAACTTACAGAGACACTGATGTATTTTCTTTTGACATTTAAGTGTTCACATGGGCTTGGGCTGACATCTCAAAGCATTTTCTGGATGACACTAAGTCATATTAAAGCAAAAGGTGAAATGGCACTATCAGAAGTGATCAGAAAAATACAAGATATTAAAGATGGTAAAGGACTATTAGGTTGTTTGCTTTGTCCCCTTGTAGGAGCAGAATTGGTTTATAAAGTTTACACTCCTGGCCAGTTTTAAGTGATTCTGGCAATGAAGTTTCCATCATACCTCCCATAGGAAACAATTTCACATTCTAATAAACCTCACTGAAGGACATTTTTGTTGTTGTTGTCCTCTGGACATTTATGCCAAATAAGTCCAGAAAAGTATGATCTTAGATAATCCTGAAGCATGTAGACATTGGCATGTTCATGAGTTTATATTCACGGCTTGACTGTGTAGCCATAATAGAAAGTTCTTCAATCTTATCCAAAGTAACCCAAAAGACAATCTGGTACACTATTTCCTAGTCATTATACATAATGCATGCCATTCACTTGCTAGGTTCTAGGGAGGAACCTGCAAATTAAATAGATTCTAGAAGGTCAGCGGAGCTTGCCTTACAGCAGGGTTTCCCAACCTCAGAACTATTGGCGTCTGAGGCTGGACAATTCTTTGTTCTGGAGGGCTGTCCTGGGCATTGCGGGATGTTTAGCAGCATCCCTGGCTTCTATCAACAACATGCCAGTGGCACCTTCCCAATTGTGACAACCAGAAATGTCCCCAGACATTGCCACATATTCCTGGGTGAGAAAAATCTCTCTTAATTAAGGAACACTGCTTTATACTGCTTGAAAAAGATTTGTGCATGAAAAATGAAAGCTTGGAGATAAGGAGAGTTCTGCATTTAAGGGATTTGAAGAATCTGCAGGGAAGAAATGATCGAAAGGGGAAGAAGTATTGGTCCGTGGAGTGTGTTGAATAGCTATAACTAGGAAGTCTTGTTTTGACAGGTTTACCAAGATGGTATTAAAGTAGAGGTCAGGTATGGGAACAGGTGGGTATGGGCAAGACACATAATTGTTCTGAATTTACTTTGTACTGAAAATACATTGAGCTTACTATGCCATGCTTGAGTATGCTACTTAGTCTTCATTCTAAGAGGCATCTCCCTCACCTTAAAAAAAGGCATCGAGAAGGGACACATATATACCACATGTGACTGTAGTCAATGGGTGAAAGCAAGCACTTGTCAAGAAATTATGGAAAGGATTCTTTGAGATATATAATAAAATGGCATTATTTGTGTGAAGAAGTGCATCTCTCCAGAAATGTTCACTCCTTTAGGGACTTACTAAGACCTTCCATGTACCATTGAGAAACAAAGATGGTATATTTTAGTGGCAATTAATCAATGCCACTTTATGTATATTTGCAATCTAATAATGTACAAAGGGACCCAAATATTAAACTCTGGAAATTAGTATTTAGGATATGGAAACAACTGTCTACTTTGAAAGAACTACAGAGATACCACCCTCAATTTGCTGGTCTAGATTCAGTGGCAGGAGTAACTATACCTCTAAATAACGCAGAAGAGAAATAAAATCGGTTTCAGAGTGGGAGGGATCAGGCAGCATCTAGTCCAGATTTCATTTTATAGATGAGAAAATTAGGTTCCCGAGAGTTGAAGCCAACTTGCAAGGCCTTATAGCCTAGCCCAGTGGCTGAGCTGGCTTCAGGCATGAAGTGATTGTTGAGTGGCACTGGTTGCTGTGTTGAAACCTCGGGCCAGGCGGGCTGCAGAGATGAAGGATGCTCATGGCCATGGCCCACACCATCTATGGGAAGAGACAGGGTACTACAGGACACAGAGGAAGGGCCCTTCACCTTCCAGGAGGGGCTGTGGGTTTTATTCTCAGAGGAGTCATATCTGCCTGTTGCTGGAAAGATGAGGAGGAGGAGGTGAGAAGGGAGTAAATGGCTCCTGGTAGAGAGAAGAGCATCAGCAAAGCTGAGAGCCCAGAGGGTAGGGGGCAAAAGACAGAGGACAGAGGGCAGAGGGCAGAAACTGCTTAGGAGTCAAAGAATTTGGTGAGGTTGATGAGGCTGCACAGGGAGATGGGGAGTCAGTTCAAAAAGACCTATTTTCACTACATTTTGCCCTTTTTTTTTAACATTAAACCAAGCTGGAAAAGTTCACGGTCATAAACAATGTAGTAAGAATACCCAGCTGATTAGCCTTAGTCTAAGGTGAATCTTCAGAAGCCCAAGCATGGACTAATTATTTAAATAACACAACATCCAAGTTGCTAATGTAGAGCAATTCTACATATTTTGACTCTTAAACATTATGGAGAAATAAAACAAGCCATTTGGTCCACTAGCTTCAAAAGGGCAAATCCAACTGTTAGGTCATGTATGGGAAATTCCATTTTCCATTAAGAATTTAAAAACAGTAGTAAAATTTTAGTTGCAAGCTGATTCCCATCTGTTTTGCATACCTGACAAGCTTGAAAATTTCCCTCTTTGGAACTGATAATAGCACATACTATCTACTATGCTGAGAGGAAAAAAAAAAGGTGCCGAATTGGAAGAACAGGCTAAAAACAGCAAAACGGCCAGTGGGAAATATATTAAGAGAATAAAGTTTATTTTTAAAAGAAAACACTGAATTGAGCTACCTGTTTACATGCAAGGAGCCAACAGAAAATTTAAATCAAACTATACAAAGCCAGCAAAAGTGAAAGAGAGTCTGGGCATAAAGAATCTACTCATTCTGGAATTGCAGGATTCCAGCGGATTGTGGGACAGAAGGCTTTGGTAGGCAATACCGTCTAATAAGATATTCAGGGATTAAGTCAGTGCTTCCCAGACAGATGTGTCCATGTGCCAGTTGTTGCTAAGCTTTAATTTTTTCCCCTGTAATGTTTAATTTATCACACTGGTGCTTTCTAAACTAGAACATCTGTAAACAAGGTTAAGAGTGACCTCCTTCCAATTTTACATCCATGAACAGTGCCCTTCCTTCGTGCTCTAATTTTAGATACCTTAAAGATAAATAAATCTGTAGAAGGAAGAAAAAAGAAGGCTTGTCTGACACTGTAATGTGTTCATCTCGAGCGAATACAAATTTCCTCTCTGCCAGGCTTTCAGTGCACACAACCAACTCTTGATGCTAAAGCCATATTCAGGCATCCCCTTCCCAGTCAAACGCAATTAAACAAACTTCTGCTAAATATTTAACAGCCTTGTGTAGTAATTAGCGGCAAATAATGGAAGCTTAAATTGATAATTGCTCAGAAATGTCCTCTTGCAAACATAACAAAATTCCTGCTCCTCCCTTTTCTCTTAGATTTTGAATCCCAGAAGGTTTTTTAGAGAATTTCGTTAGTGAAATTAACTATAATCATATCACTTGGCCCAACATCTTGCAGTCAGGTTGGGTTGTTTTGCAGTCAGCTGCAAGATTCCACTGGCATCAGTTACTTCACTTCCTTGTTTGCAATCCATTGAAATGTGGTTATGTACTGAAAGATGTTGGAGCAGGGCATTGATTTAAAAACTGACTGGCAGGTTTAGGATTTAAACTGGGGTCCACCAGATTCAAAAGGTCATCTGATTAGAATGGGAGAAGTGCAGGGCTTTGTAATTTATATTCAAAGGGTAACCTTTGTAGGAAGAAGGAGGGAGCCAAGACACTGCTTTTTCACTTGATAGGGGCAAGGATTCCCTTCAACCCAATTCCAGTAATTATGAAAAATAGATTATTGAACTTTGGTAAAAAGCAAAAGAAATGCCACTTCCTTGTAGTGTATTATTTCTTTTATTAAAAACACTGCCACACTCCCTAGGAGGTAAACTCACATTAAGAGTAAGTCAAGCATGTTATAAATCATTAAGAATAACAGAAAACATCTTTCCCCATTATAAGCAACAAAATGCTTGTCTACTAGGGCATGTGCTTTTGTAAATATACATCAAAATAAAACTGTGAAAGGAGAATGTATTAATTTACATAATTAAACTATGTGAAGTATGAGCCACATCCTGAGTGTGTGTGCCACACATGTGCATGCGTGTGCATGTGCATTTCCATGCCTAACAAGTATGTGTTGTGCAGGGCAACATAGGAATTACACACATGCATGACTTCTACAGGTAAAAATCCCTGGTGTTTGCCTTTGATCTTTCTGTCCTCAGAAGACATATTCCTACAGTGAGAATGCAATTAGAAGGAGCCCCAAGTAGCCCTTGCTTTAAATTCTAAGAAAGTCCTTTCAAAATGCAAATATTTCACAGGCCTAATTCTATTTGGTTGTCTCCTATTCTAAATAAAAAACCCTAGTTTGGAGAGAGGAGAAAAATTTCACACTCAAGTTTGGTGATTATTTTTCTTGCTTGCTCTTCTGTCCCCTGTCCCTGTATGTTTTTGTGTATTGTAGAAGTTTCAGGTCCCCTTTCTTTAACAATGTCCCCGGCTCCCCACTCCCTAAAACCATCCCAGTTTATTAGCAAGCTCACATAGGCACAAAGAGAAGAAATCAGGAATGCTTGGGTGTATTTCTTATTCTCTATCGAACCTTGTCTTAAGATACATTTTTATTCTTTCTTGTCCACCATTTCCCCTTGTCTTAGACTCTTTAAATTCTTAAAATGGCAGAGCTGCCCTCACTGTCTGCACTGCCAGGAAGAGCTTCTGCTTGCTTCGGAAACCCACTTGTGAAACTCCCATTCTCTTCCCACTTCCTGGGCACCTTTTCTGGCTTTGCTTCTAGTCTCTGTGGGGCAGTTTCCTCGCTCCTCACGGCACACAGAACTGCTGGAAAGACAGCCCTTTCATCCCTCCACACAGAGATGTGCTGTAGCTATGGTGAGAGTAATCTATAACCCTCACATCCTTAAATAATTTGCTACTCCAAGTTAATTTTAATTTATTACAATAAAGCAATATAATTAAAAAACCTCTTTAAAGTGAAGTATTTAACATGATCCTGGAAGAAAGACAGCCTTGACTACAGAGGGCCAGGCAGCAGGCATGGTGCACACTCATGCAAATTCAAAGGTGAGCTGTACACAAGTACACACAGTAACACTGCCGTGCATAAAGGGCCAGGCAACGGGAGGCCTCATTCTAATCAGTCCTCAAAGGAACCTGCCATACAGAAGTGGCACTTATCCTAATTTAAAGCCCTCATGCTTGCTTCAGTGTTGCAAAATTTATAAAAGAATAACTTCATTAAACCGCCTGGCACTTCAAACACAAATGCAAACCAGCCACAACACAGAAGGAGCTGGACAAGAGGAAGAGAAATATTCCCAGAGAGTTGTTAACTCCGATATTAAAATAGGGTCTGTGTTGTGGTGCTCCTCTCTCTGTGCAACTTTCCTGCACCAAGGACTTCTGCCACAGGGCTCTTTACTTCTGTCACGAGGCCTGTTGCTCCTGTGAGTCTGCTTAATAACACTGGAAATCATTCAAAGCGGTTCGGCAAGCCATGTCACATGCAGAAACACATCTGGCAGTACATAAATGAGTGCTATCCAATGCTCCTTTCCTGCTCTGCAGAGGAGATTGATTCTGAACACACCACTATTACAGTTCCCATTTACTTGGGAATATATTTCAGACTCACCTAAGTTGTTGAAAAACTAATGTAAAAAAAATTTTTTTTCCCCCTTAACCTTGGCACTCAAGAAAGCAAGCAATAATAAGGGTTAAGTGGAAACGATCTGCCACATCCATGCACAGCGCTGGAGAAAAGTTATTGTCACATCCTAAAACACACACTTTTAAGGAAACTTCTTTTTCTCCCCTGAATCAGAAAATCATAGAAATGCCACAGTAAAATAACTTCAGGCTACATTCCTAAGCTACAATGCAGTTTGTGTCAGAACACACATCATTTCATGCTGAACTGTCAGCATATTTCTCAAAATCATTTTTTCTGGAATGCAACGAAAAGACAAATCTAGAAGCCTGCCTAAAAACTCCAAGCCTCTGAGAAAGTGTGTGTCACCCACAAGTAAAAGTCCACGTGGTGAGCTTGAGAGATCCCAATAATGAATGAGTCCTTTCCTGTCAGGGCTTTCTCATCACCCAAGTACCCAGGGGTTCTGGCTAAGATTGTGCTTCAAAGAGAATAGAGTAAGTATTCAGAAACCTTGAAAATGGTAATCCATGGGTGGATAAGAGGAAATGGCCTTAGGGTAAATAAAAGGTGGATCTCCCTGAGGGTTATAAAAGAAAAGGACGATTTATCCCAGTTGTCTTTCAGAATTTTGGAGTGTCTTTCAGAATTTTGCCCCTGGTCAGAAGAGAGACCTGTTATAGGATACTCAGGCCAGGCTGACTAGAGAACAGATGGACACAATGGATGTGAAACTTACAAGTTATCACCAAAAAATGTAGTGTGACAGGAGTGAGATTATTCCTAGGATAAACAAATACTGAAATGAATTCTCTATTATCCTTATACAATTAATTGTTTTATAGTGCTGAAAGCTCTCTTACATCCAAATAATGCAATATCTTGGAAGGTAAGTTTGTATTCTTTTTGCCTGTCCATGAATAAAGCAGGGATGATCAGATGGATTGAATGAGCTAATTCAATTACAGGCAGCCTTTACTATATAATAAAATATGGATTATTGATCTTGTGGAGTTGGTAATGCATGATGCAAATTCAGTGAAGGAAAACTTGAAGATTTGAATTTGAGACTATTTTTATTCATGCTTGATCTCCTAGAACTGTTTTCACTTTTGAAAAACCACCAAAACAAAACAACACCAACTAATTAAACCCAGTATTCCAAAAGGGGTCCCAAAGAAAGGCTAACACAGACGACAGGGATGGGAGCCTGAGAAGGCCCCTCACAGGGTATGATCCCTTGTTATACCCCACAGTGGAAGGAGAAGGAATAGCAGGCTCTTTTGGCCTGCATGTGGAGTGGTAAGAAAGAACTTATTTGGTAGACCAAGATTTACTTTCTAGGCATCTTGCTACAAACCCAATCGGTCCCGTAATAAGAATGAATATATTGTGGTGGATTTTGCACTTGTGAGGCAGGCTTGTTTGAAATACAATGCTGGGCTGTCCTAGCAAAATCTTTTGGTCTCTTAACTCTTAAAAAATGCAATAATCAACCCTGGTTAGAAAGAAAGCAGCCTGAATACGAGGGTCATGTGGGAAGGAAAGCCTACACAGCAAACACTAAAGGGAAAAAAGGTGGTGAACTGTGGTGTTCAATGTACATTTATATACCTCAGTTTTGCCTTCCCATTCCCCTTATAAATCTGCCCCAAGACACTATGGCATGCCGGTTGCTGTCTGTGCTCTGCTACCAGGTGCAGGCCAGGCTGTCTCCTGTATTGCTTATAAACTTCTCCCGACTCTTCCCTACGGAGCTAACACTCCCATCCTTTTGACGGAGGCCACATCCGCGTGCCCCCCACATAGCAGCACAAACACAAATATGCTCTTTTCTCCTCTATTTTTTTTTTTTAAAAAGAGTAGAAACAGGCTCTGCGTTTTGGTAGGCATCCCTCCGAAGCGCAGGTAAGTGTCCATGTGGTGTGTTTTTGAAAAACACTTCACTGAAAGGGAGGAAGGAGAGATGCTCAACAATGCTGCACAAAGTTGCAGACTGTTCGGCTACAGTCCAGAAAATGAATCCAATTTTTCATTCTGTCATTATAAATATTTCATTGCAAATGGTACTGATTTTCTGCAACTGTGGTTAAGCAGAGGGCCTCTGTGTGAATATTTAAAAAAAAAAAAAAAGGAGGAAGACAACCAAGCCGAGGGAGGGGGAGTGAAAAGTTAGCAACCAATTAATTTCTCACTTGAAATGTAAAAGATTCTGGGAGAAATTCAACAGTGATGTAGTGTACGACTCAAAGAAGGAGGAAAAAAAAACATTTACTCTGCTCTTCTTCTGACAGTTTCTCATAAAATATCTGCAGTCCATCTATCTTTTAGTACTCCAGGCTCCTCTGGAGAGCAGAAAATGGTGGTTTAAAGCTCACTTCAGTGCCAGTCTGCGGGAGATTGCTTTCCACAGGACCCCCGCTGATGGAGGCCTAGGGGAAGAGGCCCAGGAGTTATTCAATCAGCCCGAGACTCTGGGGCGGCTGGGGGTCCTTTGAGGGCTGATTATAAAGCTGCCCTCCTGTTGCCTGCCTCGGAACAGAACGAAATGAGCAGCCTCTTGCTGAGCAGATTCTGCAAGAAGGAATTTCACCTGTCATGGAGTTTGTCAGAATTTCAGGATTTATCTTGGTGCAAAATTAATAAAATACCAACCAGGATTTCAGGCTGACTACTCAGCTGTGTCATCTCAAAGCGATCTTTCACCCAAGAAAACCTGGCCAGTGAGGGCGGCCATTCTCGCCCTACTTTTCCTTTGGAGGATGAAGGAAGATGATGTGACGGATACCACCCCAACATCAGAATCAGACGGCGAACCAATTACACACGAGGCTGAGCGGCGCGTGGGCGCTACTGTCTTAATGCGTGGCCTCTCACCTTGCCGCTGGAGTTCTGAAGTCAGCCGAGTCTGAGGCATAAAAGGGCCATTTCTGCAGTTTATAACACAGTAGGTCCCCTATGGCATCACATCTGTTAAATTCATACGCTGGAATTTCAGGCCTGGATTTGATTTATCTTTTAAAAAGGAGTACTAACAATGGAGTGCGTTAAGAGCACAGATTATGAAACATTACAAATGAATCTGGGGCCAGTCATGAATGAGGTACAGTTTCATCTTTTGTTTTAATGCGCCCACACTCCTCTGGTGTCACCTCACCTCCTGGGCTCCTGGCAGAAAGCGGGAGTGGGGAGGGTGGGAGATGGGGACAGAACACACAGGAGATGGGACAGGGCGGGGGGATGTCAAGCCATATACTTCTGTGAACCTCTGCTGGCTCTGGGCTGCAACAAGTTTGTCTCTTTCTGTTCCTTCCACTTCAGAATAGGACTCGCAAGGCACAAATCACTGCACAGGTCTCTTAAGTGAAGTTCTGTACAACCCAGGGCCCCAGGGAAATTAGCTCTGGTCCTCAGGGTAGGTGGCATCATATCACAGATGGGGCCAGTGTGTGGGGCCTCAGTTGGTGCTCATGCCACCCGCTGGCCCAATCCAATGGACGGAGTGGGCAGACATTTCTCAGGACCACTGTCTTGCTCAGGTTCAACTTCCAGGACACTGAACTCGGGTTCAGAACAGGGTTAACTTGGATTGCAATGCACACCTTGTGTTGCATCACTAGCCTCCTACCACGCTCAGGCCACAGGTACGTCTCGCTAATCAGTGATTGGCAGCGCATCCTTGGCTCTCAGAGTCAGCAATGCGTTTAAGGCAGTTGCTGCTTCTCTATTTTCTAATGGATATTTTCTAAATGAGACATTAAACAATGCTATAATGCATTCCTTCCAGCTCTTCCCCTAGTTAAATGACAATTCCACTTTGGAGAACCACCTTTACAAATCAGTAGCAGTCTGACAATATTAACACCAAGAGATCTCAGAAAAAGTAAGAGAGAGAGAGAGAGAACGAGCAGGCGGAAGTGAGCGCACAGATGGTGGGGGGGACGCAGGGTGCTCTCAGCAGGCTTCAGTGGAGACGCATTAACTCCACAGAGGGCTAAGGGCTTCCCACCAGTACTGTCATGAATTATAACTGAGTACGGGAGTGAAGTCTTGGTGCCTGTCTCACAGCAAAATACTGTTCCATTTTCCTGCACGATCACCTTTCACCCTTATAAACTCAAAGCACAGCAAAGCACACTGCTGATATTTAATGGTATCACAGTAGCCTTTTATATGTCTAGAAGGCACATAAGCTTAGCAGATGTGCCCAGTGGTGTAAGTCAGACAATTATAAAATTAAGTTTTGGCAATGTAAAAAAGGAAACCGTTTATGGGCGAGTCGGGTTTCCAGTGAGAGATGGTCTTCTGCCAGCTGGGGGCACGCAAGAAAGAAGCTGGCCTCCCAGACAGGTGGGGCCCAAGGAAAAAGCCCCGCTTCTGCAAACTCTCCCCTCCTATGGGAAGGCAGTTCTTGCCCAGTTAGTTTCCCACTCACTCATTCAATGAAGTTATCAATGAAGGAGACCTGTTATTTTAGGCAGTTTAAAATTTCACCACTTTTAAAGGACTCGTTTACCCTGCCTTTCACTCCCGTTTAAAGCCTCAGAGTTGCTGTTCTAAACGACAGCACCGCAAGCACAGCTTTTAAGCACTATTCATCTTGCCGCCACATCTCACTCAGGCTTTTACAGAACACTACTCTCTCTCCAATAAGGGGAACTTACTCCTTCATAGCTGCAGGGCAGAGCCTGTTCTGAGCTGTAGATTCACTGCAAATATAACAATAAAGGATACAAATGTGAATTCCTCTTAAAATACACGTTTGGCTCTGAAGCTGCCTTGCCTTAGCAAACTCGATCAAGAGCAGCCTATCAATCTTTCTCCAAATGCACAGCAACAGCTCGTTTCACCCGGCTGTCCAAGGGATCGCCACATCAATGGATCAAGAAGATGCTGGAATTAATTCTTTGCTCATTTCAGGGGGGTTTATAGTTGATGTCTATGATTACCATCTTTCTTACCCTAATTGTTACAACAGTTGGATAGGGACGTGGTGTTTTCCAATAGTTAGACGGAAGTTTGTAAACACGAAGAGTCTATTCTTGGCACTTTGTCTCTGCTAATGTGAGGAAACCGATCCATGGGTGGAGCAAACATCTAAAATAGGAACACATGCGGGAATCCAACATGCCTGTCTGGATTGAAGAATGTTCTAGAAATTTGGATTTCCAGGTCTCTCCAAAGGATCGGACTACAAAGGTGCTGAGACAGAGCTCTGTTTTTATAGGACAACCGTGCACGCAGGCTCTCCTTCCTAATGGAGGCAGATCTTCCAGTCCTGTGGCAGCAGGCTGTCTTGGCGACATGGAAGACGGCAGGGCCAGCAAAGCCCAGCCAAAGCGGAATGTGGCAGAGGTGATGAACATTTCCAGGGGGTGGAAGGGAGGGGGCTGCAGAACTGGCCACAGTGCTCTTCAGTACACCCTAGCTGGATGCTCCATAAAGCCGCACTGATGGCAGTTCGGAGATGGCCATCTGTTGTCAACTCTGGGCCAGACAAAAAAATAATGTAATGGCAGCTCGCTAACAACAGGGCTGTTGGAGGAGGGAATGAGTCCTAGAACGAAGAGGTGGTGCTCCCTCTCTTAATAGCGAAAACCAGCCATCGATATGAACATCAAGAAATTAATGGATGGAGAATTTTTAAAAACTGAGCTGGGGTGCTGTAGAAATGATTCAAATGCAAATAAAGTGGTTGTAGCTTATTGCAATTGCCTCTGTTGCCCTTACTTCAGTCATATTAACCATTTGATTCTTGAAAATTTGACTACCAGGACACATGGTGAAGCAGTGAGGGCCAAATTTAGAAAAAGGTGAGCCCAGGTTGTGCCTCCAAGCATGCACACACAGATTAGGCATTTATTGGTACAAAACGGGTAATTGAAAATGCATTTACTCATTTAGTCCAAATGAGTTCATTGTGACAACCATGCTTATCTTTCTGTATGCTTGCTTAATTTCTAGATGCCGTTTTATTAAAAAGCAAAATAAAACTATCTCACCTTTGAATGCATTATGAATGCTATAAAATTGCAAACCCCCTCCTTTGCTCAAGAAAAACCCTAGCTTTTTTTCCACTGCATGGATGGTGGGGGATGTGTGGAGAGAGACAGAGAATAATAGTCAAACCGAGGTTAGGTTAGCCATGTCCTATTTGTGTCCTACGTGATTAACTTTCTGCCTTCAATGGTAAGGCCAATCAATTCTGATTGAATTATCCAATATTAACAGCTGAAAGTGATCAAAAGTAATGGTGAAAACATAGCACCAATCAATAAATCAATGCAAATGATTTGGTTCCTGGAGATCCGATCAAATAAAAGAGATAGATCAATTTAACCACTGAGCAAATTAAGTGGAAGTTGCTGTAGCACCAATTTACTTCCAAAGCCCCGCAGGCCCACGAAGCAAAGAAATGAGGCGCTGTATAAGATGGACCAGTTCCAGAACCACGTGCTCATTTAACGCAATTTACACTCCCGTGAATTTTGGAGTCTCCGTGATGTGTTTAAGGGCTGAGATTTCAGACCCAAGAACAGGACATACGTGGCGGCACAGTGGATCTCAGGGAACGGAGACTAAGAACGAGAACATCCAGGAACAGGTGGGAATTATGCCCCCCCTGCCAACTTTCCTCCAAACTACATGTTATAGGACCTGGATATGCCAGGTTCAGACATGGGGAAGGACAAATATTTCCAACCCAGGGGTCCCCGAGGAAGACGACAAGGTAAGAGGCAAGGCAGGATGGGGTTCTGAGTTTTATAGTGTGAGTGAGGATAATGAAAGAAATTTTAAGCTCTGTTAGAAATAAAAATTAAACACTTGAAAAATACAGAAAAGTTATAAGAAGATGGGGATGGAGGCAAAATAGCTTTGAAGGCACTTCCTTTAGATACGCTGTGAGTAGTGACACGCATCCTTTCCATTCCTCCTGTTTGCAAAAGGAGATTTCAGCCTCACTTGGAGGAAAATATGAAAACAAAGTAAACTGAAACATTTCTCCAAACAACACCCAGATCTTACCTTGTCTTTTATGGAGGGGCAAAATAAAATGTTTTGTCTTAACCACACCTCTTTAACTGGGTGGAGGCTGGGGGGACAAGTCAGGTTGTTTTGAAATACATTTCTAAAAGCAAATATAAATGTTTAGTTTTATAGCCAGATCTTAAAAAACAAAACCAAACCAAGATTCTTGATCACTTGAAAAAGATGAATGTTTAAAAATAAGAATTTTTACCCAGAAACAAATGAATATGAAACTATGTCAAGGTAGGACTAATTGGAAAATTATTTTAGTGAATGAGAACAGAGAACGAAGGAAAGTTCAGATATGTCTGGGATAGAAATTTTATTTCCAAATAATGATGAATTTTGATTTTGTTTAGTTAGGTCAGCAGTAGGAAAGCAAAAGGGCCAGAGAGCCAATGTTCCACGACTGCCATCTCTGTTCTTCACGTTGCATATCCGTCCTTCCAAAGCAGCTGAAGTGCCTCTCACGCGATTCTCCCAGTTGGAGAAGAAACACCTTCCCTTGGAAGACTTGAAACAATTTATTCCATGTACTTCACGCAGTGGCTATTTATATGTCTGTTTTATCTTTTCTAGTAGACTGTAAATGTGATATATTTCTAATTATTTTTGGTATGTCATGACTGCTGGCACCATGGTGGATTTAAAAAGATGGAATTACATTTTTATAAGTATTTTTAATAAATATATTTTCTTACCTAATAATAGCACTGGGACTATAGCAGTATATAGTATAGCATTTGTGATTTGGACTATCAACAAGGACTCCTAAGTGTCTCATCACGTATTATTGAGTAATTTGAGACACAGATTTGTATTACATGGACTGAGAGGCTAGCTTCGGGCCAGCAGCTAAGTCAGCAAGTGACCCAGTGAGCCACTCGGTAGCTACATGTCGATGCTGTATTGTCGTCCTCTCCCTCCCATCCCATTTTTCCTTCAGCAGTAGGACCATAAAAATCAAGCACCAGTTAAACTGTGCTGTGAAAAATACGCATCGAAATTAGGTGACTTGATGGAAAAGTGATTTGAGAAGAAAATCAAACAGCTATAGGGACAATGACATACTTAAACCTTAGTGACTTCTGAAAGTCCTGGTATATCCCTCAGAATGCCGAATGACTGCTGTATTTTGGGTGTGGAAAACACTGCATTCATGACTTTACGAAAGGAAGGGCCAGGTATCAAAATAATCTTTGATTCCAAAGGAATTCAAATATCAGAATCTCAGAGCCTCAAGTCCATCTCCCTCTATCCCCACTGCAGGAATTTTCTCAGTAGCCATTCAGTTGTCAGCATGATGCAAGCCAGAGCTTTCTGTGCGGACACATCGGGAAGAGATGATTTGATCACTGCCATCCAATGGCAGCTTTTCTAGAGGCACCAATTAAACAGCAATTAGTGTCCTGAAAGAACGTGGCCTATTCAACAGGACTTTTACAAACACACCACTTGCTCACACCTGCATAAACCACTCTGGATACAAATATGCATTGTGGGATATTATTTTTGGACCGTAACCATCCTCTCAAAGCAGCTTCCTTAAGTTCTGCTGAAAAATTTTGAGGTCTATTAAAAAAACATGTGAAACATTGAACATATTCACTCACTTTTAAAATAATACAATGTTCATTTAGTTCAAATAATGGACTCTTATTCCAAAGCACATCTCCCCTCCTACCAGCACGCTAGGTGGCCTTTGAAGTATATTAGAAAATCATGCAAAAATGGGGGAAAACTCTATCAAAAGGAAAAGATTATATCTTGCTAAGAATGATGTATTTTTTAATACATATATATCTATCTGGACTGGAATCTAGAACTTTTGGACAGCAAGGTTTAGGGGTTGTGTGAAGAACACAGCTTTTACACTGGCAAAAGGTGTGTCCACAGAAACACAGGCTTCATCTAGCCTAAATCAAAAAGGAGCTATGGTCTGTAATATTCGAAGGATGGTGCCTGAGTGCTTGATCTCCTAAAGATGAACAGTGTATGATGAAGAATTATCTGAATTCTGACTGGCTTCATAGGCAATGTAAATGAACATAACACATCACCATATATATGTGTATATACATAGATATATACATACATGTACACATATGTATACCCCCCCATATATATGGTAGGATGTAAACATTAGCTTCTCTCTCTCTCTCTAAAGGAAAAAATACATACATATATATATACACACACACATAAAGCACTTATATCCACAAAAAAATGCTTCATGTTTTTAACTGGGTATAAACAGTGAAAGAAATATAAATTACTTATTACAGCCATTAAATTGTTTATGTATCTTTAAAAAATATCCATAGTGATGTTGCTGGGCAATTCTGGAATGCTTATCTTAAATTTACCTTACTATTCTCACCCTGATATGAGAGCCAAATAAATTGTATGCTTTAACATTTCAAATAAGATTTCAGTTTTTCAGTTCTTGGACATTTAGTTTTATAGTCTCTTGTGGCAAGTCCATCTTCTTTCTGAACTTTAGTGGCATAAAAAAGTAGATGAGTTCAAGTGGTTTAAAATTTACATTTATTTTGTGCACTAAGGCATGAACTACAATGGGCTGATAAAACGGCTTCATTTTTCTACTCTGTTATTATTTTGGTTACAGATCTTATTTTCTATTGTCACCTTAATTTTAGTCGATTTAACAAAACTGTATCCTGGTTTCTGCACACTTACCACCCCCATTTTCTGTACAGAAAATAAAAGAAATCAGTACTTAAAAATTACATTAATTCCATCCTCTACGCACTGGTGTAAAAGCAATTTGGGTAGTGAAAGCAAATGCACAGGACCAGGAACCCATAACGTTACAACATAAAAATAAAAACACTTTCAAAACCAGAAAAAGTAAACTCAACTCTGATCCATTTTTCTTAATGTGTTGAAACTAAAGCCACTGCTATTACTAGGGATTTTAGAAAATAGACCTACACAGATATTCCAATGACTGTGAGTTATGGCTTTGTGAAATAATGACTTTATTGTCAGTATTTCATCTCGGATTCATAATAATTATTACATACTAACCATAAACACTGTTCTTATCTAAGGAATAATACACATATTAAGCATGACTACTCACACCAAGACCAAATATATATTATTTAGGGTTTTGGGATTGGAAAAATAAGGGTCACAGTTTTGGATTACAGAATAAGTCTTGTTTTGGCCTAGATCACAAGTTGAATGAATGAGTCAGAAATGTTTTGAGTGATGTTTGACTTCTTAAGGTCACAAAAACTCAAAAAGAGTTGTGTGTTCTGTATTAAAACTTCTATACTAGCAGTTCTCAAAGGCTGACCCAGGGATCTCTGTGGTCTCCTAAACATTTTCAGGTCTGTAAAGTCAAAACTATTTTCATAATAATATTAGACATTATTTGCCCTTTATACTCTCATTATCTCAAAAGGGTACAGTGGAGTTTTCTAGAGGCTACCTGATCTGTGATGACATCATCTCTCTGACAGCTAAGCTAATGGAATGTGTGCTTGTATTCTTGTGTTTAATAGATTTCTCAGTTTTGATTTCTAAAATGGAAAATATTGATAGATAGCAACCCACATAAACCAAAGCCCTTTGTGGTCCTCAATAATTTCTAAGAATGTAAAGGCACCTGAGATCAAAGAGTTTGAGAATCACTGGTCTATACTAATTGTAGAAAAGAGTACTGAATACTGTAGGTTCCATGAAACTCTAAAATACATCATAAAAGAAACCTGGAATCCTGAAGGATGTGTTTAATTGCTTAATTTTGTCTGCTCTACAATGGCGCAGAGGCAACCACTGCCACTGTGTTAGGTTCTTTTAATGAAAGACATTGAAGGTACCACCAGGTTAGAATCTACTAACACAGTACAAAAGTGGAAGCTTGTTGCAAACATTTTTTTTTTCCCCAAAAACATTAGCTAGGCATCAGTCTTTACAGAATCTCTACAACTTTGATTTGAAACTACTACTTAATTCTGCTTCATAGTTTACATACTAATTAACAACATCACTAGGTGTATTGACCACATCCTTGGTAGATTCATAAAACCAAAATGACTTAATCTTTGATACCTACTGAAGTAAGAATATAATGTTTTTCAAACAGAAATTTAGATTATAATCAGAAGTACTTTTAAACAACAGTCTAACTTGGCCTGTCTTCTATATTCAATTCACGAACAGATGTGACAGAACAGAATTTTTAGAAGTGATAAAAGGTAAAACAGCAACTTTAATTTTGGTCCACTGACACATTATGACAATTAACTGGGCTTACTCATTATTTCATATATTTTTTATTTCATCTCCGTAACTTGCTATTTGTTCATTTACACAATGATAACTGAGATGATAAACTATAAATTCCTTATTTTGACACACAATTTGCATAAATCTAGTTTCACTAGAGTCCAAGGAGGCTCAAAGCTGCCCCCAGGCCCAGTGTGGGAAGGGAGACCGAGGAGTAGATGGGCTCTGAGTCCCTCAGTCATGCCTCTATCAGATCACCAGGTCAGCTGTTCTTTTAGTTATTTCAGGGGCTCAATACAAAAATTAATTGCACCCCCCATTTTAGGCTAGATAGCTTTATTGTTAATAATCATGCTCATAATAACAAAATAATTTTGAGTTCAACTCTAGTCTCCTCCATGGGAACCAACAAGAGCTAACCAAAAGCATGTTACTCTTAGATCATTTCATCAGAAAAATGAGCATAAAACATTATACCCATTTTCCAGGTGAAGTAATAGGGAAAAAAAACCCCAATTATTTTCCTTTTGTAAGAAGTGACATTTCTGGAATAGAATACAGGTCTCTGACTTTATTTTTAACTACCAGTCTATGGCTAAAAATAATCAAAATAAGCAAACATTTATGTTTTAGAGTTTATTCCTTAAATCCATACCCTTATTTGATTTTTACCTTACAACAGCCCTGTAAATGTGAAGCTTGTTTATTATTTCTTCATATATGAGGTTCAGAAAGGTTATGGACCAAGGTCTGTCACACATTGAGCAAGTGGAACACTAAAGGCTAAGCCAACACCTTTGTTTGCCAAAATTTTCAACTATAAGGCTGTCATTAAGTGATAATTATTCCATTCCATTAAATATAAGAAATACATACTGGACAAGAGTATAGCTTCTTTCTTCTCTTTCCTTCTCCTTTCCAATTTTAAGCCCCTCAGGACAACAATAACCTGGACATCCATCCAGCTTGGAGCCCCATGGGAACGGAACATGAATAAAACAGGATTTGGGAGAATGAGTCATGACAAGTGAGGTGAATGATCCCACAGTCCAATAAACCTGACCCCTAAGTCTATCACACTGGGTCAGAAGGTCCAATTATAGGTCTGTTCTAGTTCTTTTTATGATTGACAGCAGCCAGAGGCAAAATTACTTTGGTGTCTATTAATCCAGTCTCTAATTTTCCCTTTGCCCCAATACACACAAAGCATCATGGTGGCCCAGGGTGAGTGATACTGTGAATTCAGGTTTAAAATGCTCTTGTTTCCTATAAGAATAGCAACTGGGTTCAGTCCCAGTCTTCATGAGAACATTACCTGCAGCTCTGTTTGGAAGAAAAACTTCTGTGGACATTGTGTACAGTCATAGATCTTGTCTTCTTGTCCATGGGCAGAGAAAATATGCTGCTGCAACTTGTTTGCTTGAACAAATACTGAAATGATAAAAGAATGGTGAGCGTGGGTTATTTTGTTTCTGAAATGCCCTGGGTGGATGACTCCCCACAAACAGGCAGAGCACCCTGCTGGGTGTGACTTACTGCCCAAGACCTAGGGAGAGCTGAGTCACATTTGCTCATGGTTGGGTCTCTGGCTTTTGTTAAGATGCACTCTACCAAGCACCTAATTCAACCCAAACAGCTCCAAAGTAAAGGTTTATGGAGGCCCTGCTCCCTATAAATCTTTTAAAAATAAAGCTGAAAATTGTCAAATGCATAGCTCTGTCTCAACAGAAATGACTCCTATTCCTCAGCAACCCACAGGTTAAGAAATCATAGATGCCAAAACCCTGTTTATTGTGTTTGCCTAAAGTTATAGCTAGCAAACAGTTCTCTATTTAAATGTGTTAATGCTAAAAATCATATCCCACAGCTACTCTGGGGCACTGTCTATAAATGTGAAACAGAACGGCAGGTAAATTCTCTTTGGATACTTTAAGATCAACTCAGCCTACACACTGAATGCAAGGGTTTCAATAATATAAACATGTTCAATTTTAATGACTACAAAACAAGGCCCTAAGTCTGTGTAACAGTTTACCTAGGAGACATACTATTAATAATTAAATTGTATATGCCAGAGGCAGTGTTTGGGTTGGCAGAACTGACTTCTGATGGATGCCTGGTGCACTGTGACCTAAAAAAGTTTGCATCTACAATATTAATCTGTATAGGCAGGGAAAGGATTTATTAAAGATGTTGGCATTTGACTTTGACTCCACTCTAATCATTAAAATTATTCTAATTGCCAGCCAACCTAAAATATTAGAATATTGTTCTTACGAGTCATACATTTTAATCACATTTCTCATTACCTTAAAAAACTGCTCAGATTTCCTTTCCCACCTAACATGCTTTATATTGGAAGGGTTTTTTTTAATTGTTATTTCTAAATTACTTCAAGATACACTAAAACAATTCAGGTCTGTCTGCACAGAAAATGCAGACTGTGCATGATTAATGCATTTTTGTCTCTTTACCCACATCAACAAGAAGAAATGAGGTTTTTATACAGATTTGCAACTAATCTCCATAGAACTTAATATATTTTATGAGGCTTCTGGCTACAACATGAAAGAACTATTTTATAAGGGGTCTTAACCGTGAGGGGACCTATGACCTAGTCCTCCTTTATGAAGACTTACAAAGAACCCAGACTCTTGGCATCTTAAGATGTGTACCACTGATGGCAAAAACTTAACAACATATTTTTAAAAATATAAAATTGGAAGAATAAAAAGAGTTCTAAAAGAAGAATGGAGAGTGGGTGATGGAATTATTCAATGAATAACTCCAAACAGGCAAATGTTGAAGGTAAAGCCATCAACATACGCAGGTACTATTTGTTCTAGCCATACAATGAACATAGCCTCTCTTTTTATTTTATTACAGAATAGAAATCTATAGGCTGAAAGCAGTGCAGGTAAATAATCAATGTTCGGAATTTTGCTCTGCAAACAAAGAAGTCAATTTTGAGAGAAGGATGTATATAAGCCTTCATAAATAAAGGCTGGGAATATATATAAATATATATATACCTCCCCGCCTCCCACCGACAAATGCAAAGGAAACATAGCCTTGAGAGGCTTGGCCCCTGAGTCCAGGACCCATCCAAAATAATCACAAAGGATTTTTCCAAAACTCTAATGCTGTAACACCTAATAAAAGTTTCTTCTAAAAAGTGTAAATTTATATCAACTTCTACTTTAGAAATCCAATTTCATAGGAAATAAATGTCTCATCTAATCTGTTTCCTAGTTCAAAAGAATTCGGGGAAAGCTTTAATAATATCTTTTTATTTCTTGTAGAGAATGTTATGAAATTCTCCATGTTTAAGTAGCAGACATGTGCTGACAACCTGGCTGCACTTTTAGTTGAATGTCTTGTGATTAAAAAGCAGCTTTGTGCAGGCAGCCTTAGCCTTGGTAACCTTTTAACACTGAGAGGAAAAAAGTGAACACAACATGGATGTCGTTTTCCAAATGGAAAAGTGCAAACTTCTGAGAGAACTTGAAATGCCATTTGTTCATCCTGACAGTTAACCTTCCTGCCCATTTGAGCCTTTAAAGTAGGCTGCAATCAATAATGCTAATAAGCAGAAATCAAACATCTTCCCCTCAAATTGAACTGAAGTCATATCTGTAAAAGGCCATAGCAGTGGGAAGTACGTTTTGGTAGGAAAGACATGATGCGACCATAGTACTCTCCAGAGTTTTCCTGAAATGATCTTCCTACCTGTAAAGCAGACCGGACACTTGAAAGTGCCTCCCATCCCTTCGAAGCTGTGCTCTATCAGGTGGCATTGGAGTTTGGCAGGGGAGTCAAAGGTCTGGCTGCAGAGTTTGCATTCATGGTTCAGTCCTTCGTCTGTCAAGGAAAATACATTAACAGAACTGGTGAAACCCATCATATCTTTAATGGACTAATGAGCTAACCATAACCACATACATTAAACTATTTGTATCATCTAATATAAATATGTATTTATACAATTTCTGGTTATTTCACATTATTTATGACTTTGTATCAATTTAAAACATTTCTGGAATTTAAAATCCAAATACAATCAGAAGTCACATTTTTATCTCAGAGCTAATGCATTTTATCAAGCTTTTAAAGTATAATTGGTATATCAATAATGAAGCATCTCCTTTTTTTCTAATTATCATGATTTTGTAGGCTCTGTATTCCCAAAGTCCTAAAATAAAGGACCTGTAGAAGTGGATAGCTTCTTCCTCAGGGCCTCTCCTCTGGTCCATTTGGAAGGTTCTAGAAATTTCTGTTTTGAACTATAAGGTTTTCAGTGGTATTCCAAAAGATACAAACTTTCTTTTTATTTCCAAGAATTTCTGCCAATTTTGAAATATTGTTAATACTTACAGTACCTTATAAGTGCTCTTTTCTCTGCTTTGCACTCCCTGCCCCCTATATTTTCCCTTAACTTTGTAAGACAGTTTCAATTTTACTCCCAGATCCAGACTTTGCCTGTGTTTCTCCAAAACACTTTTATGAGTTCCAGACTCACTTCTGACTAGTGTTGAATTTTTCTTCAATATCTTAGGAACAATATAGTAGAAAACTATTTTGATGTAATAACATTGCTATATAATGTGAAGAGTCTGTGTTATAGATAAAAACTGTTATTTTGATGTTGCTTTTTTCCCTCATAAAATGTTTATGAAATTTAAGATTTAAGGCTTATCCTAACTCATTTCAATGTGCAATTGTAAGAAATGAAAAACAAGAGCACTAGAACTTACAACCTAGCTGTTTACTGTGTTTCAGACACTGTTGCTCTAACTGCTTATAGATATGAATTCATTTAGGCTCACTAAAATCCTATGAGCAAGACTACTATTAGTCCCATTTTAAGACTAATGAGAAAAACGAGGCCCAGAGAATTTAAGTAACTTTTCTCTGAGTCACAAGGGCTCATAATTGGAGGAGCCAGAACTTACACACAGGCAGTCTGGATTCAAACCCAGGCAGTCTGGCTTCAGGGTCCATGATCTTAACAGACTTCCTGAGGCCTACAGTCTACACCTGCTAGTCCCAAGACTACTTATTAAAGAGGTAGAGACTGCACTCTAACCTGGCTTGTTATCAAGTTATACTTTTATGTTCTCTTATTTCCAGTTATTAAAAATGCTACTAAGGAACACTATCAGATATCCTAAGTCTGCGGAGTGAAAGATACAGTCACACTCTGGGGGTAACAAGTCTATACTCCAAAGCTATATTCTTTCATTCAAAGACAACATGCATGTGCAAGTCCTTCACCAGTTGATAGTACTGGCAATTCAAAGGCCCAATTACAAAGTGAGTTATTATTAGCTAACTAAGAGTAAAATCACTCTATTTGTATTCCTAATCTTTCTTCTTACACAAGTATGAGTCTTTAGAAGCAGAGGATTGGAATTTGTAAAAAGAGAAGCAAAGCGCTAATTAAGCCACCCAGTACTGTCTACATTTCACAAGAGATAAAAACCTACTCTGTATTTGGGTGGCACAGTAAATTCCTTGATTTATAATTATGTAAGAGGGAGTTTAATTGTGCATACTGACATGACAAGGGGTTATACAAAAAGCTTTAGGGATTATATAAGATCAAGGGGTTTTCATCTGTTTCTTTTTTTTTTTAAATTCTAAAGCCACCAAAAAATTTCCAAATTTTAGACATTAAGAAATATAAGAAACACTATGTACTACAGGGAATTGAATCAGCAAGTTAATCATCAGAAATACTTTCCAAATTTAAAAGTTTTCTATTTCCTTAGTGTTACATATCTTTCTTTTGAATAGTAAGAAGGTAACTAAGGGTTTTCATCTCCTTTTAAAATGATATCTGTTTAGCACAAGAACCAAGATACAGTCTATGGATATAAGCTGGTATACATTTGTTCCAGAATTTTTAAGCTTGCAATAGTTGTGAAATAACATGTATAGACCTGGTGGGCTTTCTTGGGGATAACAATTGACTGTCACATGAGCACGAAGTGACTCATGCAAGTTAAGATGTTCTTTAGTGTGATATATTATCTTTCTTGACTATGAGTATTTTGTTTGGAAAAATAAGAGAAGGAAAAATAAATAAGATCTATGGGTATGAGTGCAAGGAAAATATCCTTATCCATTTTTATTTATTTCCTACCCAAAGAAGAAGTTGCATCCTCAAATTTTAAATAATTCCAACTCAGTCAAGTAAATTCACAAAGCAGTGACACACAGTCATAAAGGTATTTATGCATCATTAGTGCAGACTTATTTTTCACATATTCTACCCTTTATTTGTGAAGGCACTAAGTGGCAGCAATGATAACAATAGCTTCCTGCATCTTCAGAACTCTTTTTACAGTTTAAAAGCACACTGTAATGTTGAAAAAATGTTGGAAGTTCTACCTGCCTTTTATTTGTAAGTTACACAGTGAGGACTTTTCCAATAAACTGATCTCCTAGTTATGTGAGTAGGAGAGAAAATATATCTGGATTGTTACACAGCAAATGATAAGATAAGCAGAAGTCGGTATGTTCTAAGGCAGACAGTGAACACACCCACCCATTTCTCTCGCCTTTGTTCACTTCCCTGTTCCCTTTCCCAGCCTCACCCTCGCTTATTACCTCAAGGTCAAATGGATAATGAGAAAGAGAGATAGAGGGACCCAAAACATTTTTACAACTGGGTAATATAATTCGTTTTGTATTTTTTTTAAATTGAAGGGAGGGCATAGGTAGTAATAGAAAGCTAATAAAACTTATTTATAACAAGAATTTCTAAAGTTTATCCTCATTCAGAGTCTTTGTTTAACTCCATTCTCATACGTTCTACATTAACCTTTGTGTGGCTAAGAGTAGTGTCTTAATTTTCAAAGAATTTCTTAAAACCTTTAGTACTGGGAGGATCTGGCTGAGTTAAGCCCCATTGCTCTTCAAAACTGAGTTTCTCTCCTTTCTTCTTCCCATCTGGTATAAGGTGGAGCAGTAAAGGGTAACTGCTGCTTTAATTCAAAGCTGGTGTTCTTGATGAGACACTGTTAACACCTCTAATTTCAGGTGAACCAATTTAGGTTCAGGATTTTGCCCAGGAAGCCACAACCTGCACCTTGCTTTTCCCCCCTCTTCTTCTTAAAGGTGCCAAAAAGCTTAAAAAATTCAATCAAAATAACCATTTCTGCTCCCTGGAAAGGTAGCAGCTGACAGTAATTGGATAATACAGCCTGACTCATTTATTAAAAAGAGATTCAGAGTCAATTGATTTAATAACCATTACAATATTCCATTAAGGATATAATAGGCTAGTACAGCCCTATTTTTTAATTAAGAATTATAGATGGGATCTTCAGATGGAACTTCTAGATTCTTCTTCTTCTTTTTGCTTATCTGTAGTCTCCAGATTTTCTACAATGACTGCAATTTGTCTTTGTAGGTTACTTTCAGATTAAAAGAGAGGGAGAGAAAAAAAACTCTATTAATAAAAATTGACTACAACACTGAAATTTTGATAGCCAAAAAGTTAGATAGGAAATGCACACTATTACAGAGTATAGGAAGACTTCAGTTTTGCACATTAGACTTAAAAGTGTTCTAGCCGAATATGTGTGAAAACAGAAATTAGCACAAGGAAAGGGAGAAAGAAACAGAGTGCAAATTAGTCAGTTGAATGAGAAGAATATGGAGCTTTCAGTGTGAGCATGTACCTTTCCAGAACACACAGAGTCCCCCACTCTGTTGAGTACTGAGGGTGTGTGCATATGCCCAGCAATGTGGGTCCAATGTCAGAGTGCAACCCTCCCCACCAAAAACATGCAGGAGGCTAGCAACTTCCTGCCCTGGTCACCCACTGCAAGGCATGACCAAAGGTGGTTTGAGCATAACTGAGAAATAATTTCACATGTATAGAAATTTCAGCGAAAATAATTATTTCCATTTGTTAATCTTCATTTAAGTGTGAACATAAATGTAAACAGGAATCAAGTCTACATAAAAGAGACTGATGCTAATGTAAATATTTACTCCAATATTAAATGTTTCAAAGGAGAGAGTCTGCATACATAATTGGAGTACAACCTCACTGGCTTAGCAGGAAACGTGATAATCATTTCCAAAATTTTGCACTCTAAGAAAACAACCTGCTCATCCAAAGCCACTTCAAAGGCAAATGATAACTGCTATCCGTCCAATTTGTAAAACCTGGACTTAACATAACTATTAATCAGCCAGTTTTATGACAGAAGAAATATTAGTTACCTTTTGGATACTCAAGAACAATTTGAGTTATGAGCTCCAATGTGGCAATTCTTAGTTTAACACAAGACACTGACATTTCAATATAAGCTTTAAATAAGAGAAACCCTTTAAGCAGCCTCCAGACTGTGTGTCCCATGTTTATACTCCTTTTCCTTCAATAAAAACAAAAATCTAGAGCAGCTACAAGCAAATGTTCGGTGGTTGACTTACATGCAGCTGTTATCCCAGGAATCACCGGGGGCCCCCTTACACCGTCTGATCAACACTACAGCCATTACTGAGGACCAATTTGTAACGGTTTATAAGTAGAGCTCCATCTCCCATTTACCCTGGAGACTGGCCAGAAGGGTCCTCCAGCCTCTTCCACTGCATAAATCTATAGGCTAAAGTCCACGGATATAAACCCCTCCTGGTACATCATCATGTGGCAGGGGCCATACTTAAAAGCTCTGATCTGAGTGGGAGTAAACTCTGCCCTCAGAATCCAAACAGAGGAATCAAATGCCCTGCAGTTGTAATTTTTCCAGTTCGAATGTGTGTACCACTATATCCTTATATATATATATTTTTAAATCCAAGAAACTGATGCCCTAAACCAATTCCCAACCCCCCCCCCCTTTACTTTGCTTCTCCTCTTCCCTGAGTTAATTTCCAAGCACACATTTATAAGCTAGGGGTCTGAGAGTAACAAAGAAAAAGCCGTACGTGACAAAACTCACCCCTCGGCTACGCTGGCTCACCCTAGAAAGCAGGAGTAGAAAAATAGGCAGACTGTACTGCAATTTGCCATGCACACAGACATCACATTCTTTCTAGGTCCATAGCACTCGGCCACGATAATTTGTTGTATTATATACTGTACATATTTCACAGCTGTAACATAAACACGCTGAGGTGCTAATTTGGCAATGGAGAATATTACTTAGGCTTCAAAGTCTGCCAGCAGATTAGTCATTAAGCCCCCAAAGTAAGGCAGAATTTGAGAGTACTGAATATTGTGTGAACCTTTTTTTCATACCAGTTTTAAAAGTTATGCCCTTATTTTCTTGAACAATTTAACATGAAAATGAATGTTGCCTGAAGACTGACACAGCACCTTCTTGGAGTTTTCTCACGGCGATAGGGAAATGTCTCCCACTGTCAGGAATTCTATGTCACATGAGACAGCAACATGAGACACCAGCATAAGACTCTGAAAATAAGAGGGAAAGGGCACTGGGAACACGAGGAAGTGGCACAGGTGCCTAGACCTTGCTTCTCCACGCACAAAATGCCTAATCTCAAGGAAAGCCAAATGATATATATCCTGGGTGTCTCAGCTAGACTTACTACAAGGTGCAAGCCTACATTTAACTCAGTTACTGCCTGTTTCTGGCCAATAGTCTAAAGGCTACAATGCTTTTGGACTTTATAAGCAAAGTCACTGATATTGATACTGTTATTTCCTGTCTTGAACTTCTCACTATCAGCAGGGCTGGAGCAGGAAATGATTCAACTGGGGTAGGCTGCATGGTACCCAGCAGATTTTAAAGAGCCCAGGGGCTGCCTAGAGCCCCATAAACATCAGCAGCTTGGAAACTAGCAGGAGGTCCAGGTGGGTAGGGATAGGAGGGGCAGGCAGTGGGATTTTAGATGCTCTGAGATGCAATATAGTCCAATTCCTTGGCTATTATTATAGGTTGTATGAAGTACTTATTAGAATATTCTCATGTAGGAGAAAACAGGCGATTGTTGTTCAAACAATAAACAATAAAACAAAAAACCCACCAAAATGTGGCTTCCCTCCAGCTGTGGGGACCCAGCAGTGACATTTTGGCACAAGTGGGGAACAGGGATAAGCACACAGACTAAGATGCCTTTCAAAGCTGACCAGTAGGTTGGTACCTCTAGTTCTTTCTTCTCTTTCTCATCTTCCAAATCTAAACATGGACCCCATAGGTGAAGTCTCAGAGAAAACACTGTACCAGCAAATAGCTATAAAGGTAAAAATTTTGCTCTCAAATGTTTTTATTAAAAACAAACAAACAAACAAGTGTCAGAGTTTGGAAGGGTACTGATAAAATCATTTTGAGTCCTCCTCTCCCCGTCCCAAGAAAAAACATTCATAACCAAGAAAAGAAGAAAGTAGTGCATGTTTCTTAGTAAATATACCATTAGCCCTGAAAAAGGCAAGGGTGGGATAAGGGTGGGAGTGACGACTGAGACCAACTAAGTCTGAAATACATCCTCCAGGTCTAATTAGAAATTAGACTTGCTTTAAAAAAATTAGCTTCTTGTATATAAGGCTTTCACTTCAGTATACGTCACTGTGTCCCACTGAAAAGGATCTAGTTTACTTAAATAGGCAATTTCCCCCCCTTGTTTATACTCACTTGAATACAGGAAAGTAAACTTTTTTCTTTCAAAAAGCTTTCTACCACCTCATCTTTAGTGCTGTTCTGTTCTCTGTCTTAACAGAAAGTTTGTTAGCACGTAAAGGCAAGTATAAAACATTTACTTGCATTTCACATAACGGATTAGATGTACAATGTGATTGGAAATGGCATGTTTTCAATTCAGCACTGCATTTCAGCTATTTCCTCGCCTATAAAGAGTGGTGGGTGGCAACCCAGGACATCTTAATACCAAGACAGTGTCAAGATCTAAGTTTGGGGTTATTCACCAATTCTTGCTACAGTGCAAGTTTTAGGAGGGCAAAGGTATTTGTCTGCTATGTTCATTGATATATGCCAAGAACCCAGAACAGGACATGGCTCATAGCTGGGACTCAATAAATATTTACTGAATTTATGGGAAATATATACTTAGCTAATCCTACATCTAATTTCATCAGAACAAAATGCCAAGACGGACAATAAAACAGTATTTATTGTTTTTCAGTTGCATTTCAAAAGTTTGCTCCATTCTCTTGTGTATTAAACCCTGTGCATACAGCATAGTGGTCTAGCCAAATAGACCTTACAGTGCTTGGCTTCATTCTTCCCTGAAATAAGATTAAAATGCTCCGTCAAATAAAGCATTAACAAAGTACTGTCTAATTTGCCAATTTATCTCTGGCAAGACACTGATGAGTCAAAACTCAACCCTTATTTCAAGAATAAAAATGTTGCTATGTATTTTATATCTGAAATACAAAAAAAGTACCATATGAAAGAAGGGGTAATTGCCTTTTATTTGTCCCGAGTCATACAGAAGTCTCTACATCATATATCTGTGACCCATAAACAATTTTTCTTAATAGTTTCTACTCTTACATTATGAAGCTCCATTATTTGAACTAATTGGCTAAATGAGATATATGCATTTATTACACTCTTTGCTTAAAATTTCTCTTGTTTGATATCAAATACCTACTATTAATGCCCTCATATCTGGGACTTCCGGCACTGGTAGCAGTACAGATATATTTACCTTCAAGTACTGCACACACACAAAAAACACAAATTAGTAAAATCGAAAAAGGATAGTTTACGTAGCATAAACTAAATGTAACCTGCTTTAAAGTTTAATCTATCGGGAAAACATCTTTGAGAAGTGAGCCAGTGCACTAGTCAATATTAATTCCACACAGTGGTGGGCTGGCACCACCAGCCATGTACTGGACATAGCGCTCATCAGGTATGTTTTCCTGTTGCAGTGATGAGTTTAAGGCAAGGGTCAGGGCCTTTTCTTTTCTTTTTTTTTCTTTTTTTAATCTTCTTCTTGGCATAAAGCCATTAGTTATCTAAAGGAGAAAGTCTCCAAACACTGACAAGCTGTTTATCCTTGCTAGGAAGCACAGCTTGCTACTGCTGATGATTTAAAAGAAAGAAAAAAAGAAAATACAAATCAAACAAACAAAAGAAATGGAGGTTCAACAGCTTCTGTGAATGTTATGGATCTCGACAAGCATGGGGTTCTGAGTGCCCACAGGTTTAAGACAAGAAGCTAGTTGGGCATTTTCAAAGCTAATTATCTTTCTAAGAAACTGTAGTATTGATTACTTATTGCAAAGATGACAACTTCTCTCCTAAATTGTGGTGTTTAGAATCAGAGTTCACCACAAAAGCGCAAGTCATATCTGCAACGTCACGTGAGGATATCAAGGGGGCCAGAGTCGCTCCGATTTCCAAGGGACTTCATCCTTCTCCTTTTCACTTTCTGGCAATACTCGGGAAGCCATTAAGTAGCAATGTGAAAAGCACCATACTGCACGTTATTTGCAAATGAGTCACATTTTTATTGTTCTATTGGTGTGACCTTAGAAACTTGGCCTTGAAGATTAAAAAAAAAAAAAAGGTAATGGCGCAATAAATGCAATAAGATTTCTAAAAACAGTTTATTGGAAATGTGCTGGGAAACTTGAATTCTTCTAATCAAACGATGCCACCCCTTAGAGAAATTTTCCTGTGCATTATTAAAGTGATATACTGCAGTACTAGTTAGAGCTCCATAACCTTTAAATTGCCTGATTGTAATTAAGGCCACTAGTTTTATTTAGGAAGGTTCAAGGAGGCTCAATTTAAGTTGGCTTAACTAGTGTGAATTTAATGTCATGCTGCCAGAAGGCAGAGGAGCACTCCGGCCTGGCTGTTCTGTGGCACATGCAGCTGTGGGGTCATGTATTCTAAATTAAGCCCAGATTTAAAGAAACTACAGATATCAGTAAATAGCTGGATGTGTGTAAATACACCCCATGTTTGCATATGTAACATCATTCATTCATTCAGTCATTCAATATACTGGCAGTTTCCCAATTTGAGAATATAATACATACATCTGATTATTTATAGAGTGGATAGAAGGGGCTTATAGTTGTTCTTAAGGGCATGATGATCACTTTCATAGAAAGGCAGGGCTTAAGGCAGTGTCAATCAGTATTAATGATCTAAAATGAAATGTGCGTGTAGTAAAGTTGTAAAGGCCCAGATCTTATTATAAAGAAATTCTAAGAAGGAAAATTTATCTTTGGGAATATGAGGAAAAAAGAAAGGCTGTTCTTTGGACAGGTCACTGAAGGGAATGCTGAGAACAATATAGAAATTTCACTGAAAGGACAGCAAATCAAGGGCTGGAACAAAAGATGAGAGAAAATGAAGGCACTCAAAGCACAGACTCAAAGAAGCAAAGGGTAGCAGCAGAGAGAAAGCACTTAAAGACTTGACCCATGTTCAAAATTTGACTGGATGTGAGCTCAAAAACATTCATCTCTGGATAGAATGCTGGCAATTTTCTGTAGCTCCAACAGCAATAATGATAAATGAATTTCTTTACAGCCAAGTGGCTCAAGCAGCCAACTACGTTACCACTATATAATTAATAACAATAAGCAATTAAAGAGAACAGCAGGTTACAACTACAAGGTGTCAAAATATATTAGCAATGGAAAATACGGCAACAATACACTTAAAAGAAAAATAAATGTACAGCATGTGAATCCATGTATAGTATCTTCTTCCAGACTATATTTTGGATAAAGCTTTTAGGCTTGAAGAAAAATTGAGGATGACATAAAACTACTATGAAGTGATTAACATCCCTCCAAAAACAAATAACACTCCCAATGCTCAGAGAAATCAGAAATGTGATATGGGAAACATGATTGTGAAGGCACAGGAGAGTTGGCTGACCACTCTTTGGCATTATCCTTTTACTAAAAAATATTCTAATAAATACCTCACGACACTGTATTTGTTGGCTCAAGTCTTTTCAAAGATCTCAGAACATTTTGCTTTTTCTGTAAAATGGAAAAGTGATAAACTAGGACAGCGCAGGAAAAAAGAAAGGGTCAACATTATATATCTGGCTAAATGCTAGAGCATTAGATAAAGGTTAGAAAAAGCTTTGGAGACAATCTAACTATGGACTTGTTTAAAAGCTGATAAATTGAGAGCAGAGATATTAACTAGCACGCCCAGGACTGAAAAATGTTATGGTCACAGCCAGTACCAGAATTCAGGCTTCCTAAATTCAAGACTATACTGTCCTACTAAACCCTCACTTGAAAAAAATATGTCTCCCTCTTTAGTTCAATAATTTAAGTTGTCAATTAAACAAAACAAAAGTTACTGTTTTCTAGATCTCTTATGTTTTAATTATTATGGGTACATAATAGTTGTATATCTTTACAGGGTATATGTGATATTTTAATACAGGCATACATTGTGAGTTGATCAAATCAGGGTAACTGGGGTATCCATCACCTTAGACATTTAACATTTCTTTGTGTTAGGAACATTCCAATTCCACTCTTTTAGTTATTTTAAAGTACACCCTAACTTTTTGTTGATTACAGTCACTTTGTTGTGCTATCAAATATTGTTCATTCCATCTAACTATCTAACTGTATTTTTGAACCCATTAAGCAGCCCCACTTTACCTCCCACTCCCCGCTACCCTTCCCAGCCTCTGGTAACTGACTTTCTACTCTAGATCTCTTATTGATGCACTAAAAGAAACATTCCTGATCATACAACTTGTGGGGTGGTGGCTGCATGTTGTTTTCCATCCATGGCAATAACCCAATGAGTTGGTTAAACGGTCACTTGAAACCCTGTGGAGGCTGGCTTGAGAGCTCCTTTATGGAATTATAATTATTCAGAAAAAAAACTGATTTCTTAATTCTGTTCTGCCTATACCTAACTATACTTCTTTAAGTACCTGGATCATTCCCTGATTTGATCTTAATTCTGTTCTGCCTATAGCTAACTATACTTCTTTAAGTACCTGGATCATTCCCTGATTTGATACTAAATTGAGTGTTTGGGAAGAAACTTAACATGTATAATCCAAAGTGTGTGGCTTACTAAAAAGGCAATCCCATATTTATGTATTGAAAATAGGTTAGCTCAATATGTTCCTAACCTACTTTTCTCTCTTGGGCATCATTCTGGATACACCAGCACATTTAGACACTATATGCTGAAGCCAAGATGTTACTGGCATACCAATGAATCACACTCGTTTCTCCTTTCTTCTGTTGTTTCCTGTCAGTCAAGAGCTACCTAAGTGAGAGAGTTGTCATCCACTGCAATGAGAAGAGAGAAGGAGGGAAGAAGGAAGGGAGGAAGGAAGGGAGGGAGGAAGGGAGGGAGGGAGAAAGAAAGGACAAGAGATTCGTGTTGTAACAAAGATTTCTGTCTCATTTCTACTTAGTTTTGAAGTATGGTGAAGAAATAGATGTCTCTAAGTACTTTTGCTACGTCAAAAACCAAAGCTAAAGACTATGATATAGGGCCTAACAAAAACCATGGATTAGTTAACAAGTGTACCTGTTAAATGAAGAACAAGACATAACAATTAGGGAGAGCACTTTCTCAGATAATAATTCCTTATATTACCTTTCGTAAAGCCATTAAATATTTCTAAGACTATAATGCGAAATTATAAAGATGTCTGGGGCACAATACATTTTTAATCCCCTATGTTTATGATAATTTTTCTAAAACCTGAACCAGTTCATTCAAGATCCGTTTAAAAAATTTAAGTATTATATACTGTGTCAATATAAAGAAGGCTGATAATGACTCTCCTAACACAAAAGGAAATCTGCTGAAATAATGTCACTAAAATATCTATCAATGGCCTTGAACATTTTCTATATTTAAAAGCTCTGCTTTGCCTTGCATGATATGTGATGCAATCATCATAGAAATCCAGTGCTATCTTAGACAACCTAAGTAGAAATCAGATACGTACAACTATAAAGTTTATTTCCTTTCTGAAAGCAAGTCATAATTTAGCTCACTTACCAGTTTCATTCTTGGAGAAGAAAAACATAAAAGTCTAGGAAAGAAAGTAACCCATAGTGATGTCTGTGCCTCTGAAAAGCAGTAGCAATAATTGTTTTCTTAAAGACAGAGATTAGCATAAGAATTTTATATTTGGACAATCTGGAGAAAAGTGAATACTTTTATATAATTTTGTAGAATTGTAATAATTGGATAAAATAGGAGACATATGGTCTGATCTGAACCAGCAATGAATGTTCTCTTATCTTTGAATACTAGAGGAAAGACAGCTCAGAAATTATTAATAAAAACAAGAGTAGGTAAATACGGATTGGCATTGCATAATTGTGCAGAAAAGAATAAAATGGAGTAAATATTTTTATCATATTTTCAACTTATTGCAATAACTGAGCATGCATAGATAACTTATATTTAGAGAAAAATGCCCAGTAACAAAATAATTGTTTTTTCCCCTCTGGAATGGGAAGAGAAGTTTCCTTAATTAAATATTGGCCTTGGCTACTTCAAAGAAATTAAAAATAAAATAAATCTCAGAGAATTAGACATAACTATGGCTACCTCAATAGGAGAGCACATGATTGATGAAGAGAGAGACTGGCATCACAGTCCAGTCTGAGCCCTCTTCCTCTGCCTGGTACATATGACACAGCGGGACACCTCTTAAAAGGGAATGACAGCAAGAGGAAGAGGAAGGATACAACAAAGTGACATACAGGACCTAGAATCTGAGCACCTCTCTTTTGAAATGAATATTAGAAATTCTGTCCTAAAGTGATAACAGCAGGGAAATTCCAAATCAAAGTAGTCACTATGGCCTTAACTCACCCGATTAGGTCTAAATATGATCTCATCTACTGCAAAAGATCACGCTTTGTGCTCAGGCCAACACAACTTTTAAGTACAAGATGCTGAATGAAGTGTCCACACAAGTCAAACTCACGCCTCCTTCTTTTGTGGAAGGCCCCATGGTAAGGAGACTCTTATCACTGCTAAGACTTTTACAATGGTACATTGTCCTCTCATTGTCTCTACCCGAGGATGATTATAAATAAAACAACTACTGATACAGCCTTTGACAATTTTCAAGATGTATGCATGTGGGTTTGTACACGTGGATTCTCAATTAATCTACTCAATAACACAGATTGTTTCAGGTAACCCAAATCCTACAAAGAGCTTCACCAATTTGCTTGGAGTGATACGGGTTGTTAACTGATAGAGTGTGGCTCATCTGGGTTTAGGATCCAGATTAGGGGGAAAAATAAGTTTCCATTTCAAAACAAGTTTTTAGTTAAATCATACATGATAACTTAGTTTCCCGGGTCCCTATGCTCAGGAAGATAGGGGATCATCCAGCAACTTGTGCTGCTAATGTGTGTTTAGTTAAGGCAGTGAATACCAACAGGGAGAAAAATTAGAAAAATATACTTTCAGCATAGCCCTTTCTGATTATTTTAATGGTTTATTTTAGTGCCATTTTAAGGTTTGATTAAGGCCAAAAATATGACACTCTTTTTTTGTTGTTGTTGTTATTATTTTCAAATTCATCAAGATCTAGTCCCAAACTTGGCATTCAAAAATCAGACTAATTCATGAAGAAATAACATATTTCAATTTTGCTGTTAGGGGTAAAATGATATGATTCATTTTATTAGCAAAATCTGGTTTTAAAATCCAAAAAAAAAAGTCATTATTTTCAAACTGTGTGAGACAAAGCAGAATCATTTGTTTCCCAACAAATGGTACCAGTTATAAGGCTGTTTTCTCTTCCTCATGTGGAGGGTTTCCCATAGACTGTTAAATATCACTTACTGAGTTGATTTGGAAAATACCAAGAAAACCATATACTGTACAGCTCAAATGATTGGAGTTAACAAAAACAAACAAACCCTCCCCGGCCCCCAGAAATGTAAATAAAAAGTTAGATTTCCCTGTACTACATTTGATTGCATTAATTGATGTTTAAAAAAAATCAGCTGAAAATAAAGCCCAGCAGTAGCATTTTTCTTTCCTAAATCACAATAGCAGCACATTACAAACATTACCAAAAGGTCCCCTGGTACGATTGTAAAGTTCTACTCTGGCAGTAAAATGCATCTACTGTGTGTTCTCCATTTTCATCTCCACCCTCCCAAATATATAAGAAAGCAGGTCACAAATGCAATTAAGCCTGCTTGCGCATTGCTTAAATATTAATTTCTAGCGAATACTCACAAATTGAATGGTCAACCACTAAATCTTTTTTTAATATGTATTTTAAAAATCCTCTTAGTCTAACATAGGGGTTGAGCTCTGATAGCAAGTAGACCATTACTACTGAGTCCAGTTTTATAATCTGTCATTCTTCCCACTGGCACAAAAGTTACTTCCATAGCAGGAGGAAATTCCCAGTATACACAGCATACACGTAGCAATATGGCATGTTAGCAAACACTGACCTCCACCATAGGCGTAAAGCTAACTTACACTGAAGTGTGTAGAAGAGGCAGTATTTATAAAAATCATTGCAGGCATTATCCCCAAAGTCTATCTTCCCATGTAACACAGTAGAGTAGTTTTAAGAACTCAGACTTTGGAATCACTCAGTGGTGGGGTGCCCAACCCTGCCTCTAACAAGCTGTGCCATCTCACATAGGTTTTTATCCTTGCCTTGGTCGAATCATCTATGAAACGAGGGTATCAGGTACCTATGTCACAGGGCTGTAGAAGTGAGACTCTATCAAAATAATATATCCCAAGTGTCTAGCACAATGTCTGGCTTGTAGTAACTACTCAGTAAATATGAGTTATTCTTGTTATTATGCATGAATAAATGTTTGCTCCATTTGTTGAAATATGTCATATCAAGATTTTTCATCTTTAGAACTCATTTATTGATTTTGTTCCTCTAAATTCTTCCTCTCCCCCTCCATATAGGAAAGAGAGAGAGAGAAGAAGAGGGAGAAAAAGCCAGAGGCTGTGGGGTAGAGAGGGGCACTGTTCCTGCTCGCTTAGACAAGTGAAAGGAGAGGTCATTTCCCCATCAATGGTCAGTTCTGTCAGCTGCCCCAAAGCAGTCATGAAACTCAGACAGCAGTCACAAGGGCAGAAACGCTGAGCCGGCTCAGCAGGACACCGGCCGTGGGACCCCAGCAGTCAGAGCTGCCTTCAGGAGAGGGGGCCCTGCCTCTCGGGCCCCTGCCCACTCCCAGGATAAGCCGCATTGATCAGGTTCCTAGGGTTGTGTCATTTGGTCAAATCCAGTGGAGACCTTTTGTTAGTTTTTTAAATTGACCCAGACATTTATGAGGAAATTTCAGTATATGGTAATGATAAACTTTAAAACAATACCCCAAACATGTTAATGCTGTTGAATTATGCACTTTTGCAACTCCTTCCTCTTATGGCACTGCCACAGCAGCAATGGCTGCTTTTCCCCTTCTTCCTGCTTCTCTTCTTGTCCTCACCCCAACTCTGTGTGTGTGTGTGTGTGTGTGTGTGTGTGTGTAGGGGGAGAGGGAGCATGTTAAGATCATCTGTCAGTGTGTTTGTTGGGATGACATGGAAAATCAGTTGAGAAATGAGGAAGAGCAGCACAGTTCAAATGGAAAAGAACCGTCGCAGCATTTGCTGGTCCCCAGCCCCTAGTCTCTACCCAAGTCTTTTTTCCTCACTCAGAAGTAGTTTCCCTTCTGGATTCCTATCATCCTTTATAGGGTTCTCAGGGCCTGTACCACATTCACCCCCAGAGCATAAATACATATCTTATCTCCCCTACAAGATATATTTCTCCTTGATTATCTTCTTTACCAATTACTAGGCCAGTTTTCAAGACAACTGTGGTATTTGATTTGTGTGTGTGTGTATGTGTTTTGGTTGATTGAATGAATAGAAGGAAGGAGAGACATGGAGAGAGGAGAGAGAGAGAGAGAGGGAGAGAGAGAGGAGGCAAGAGACAGCTTTGGTGAAGCCTCTGTATTGTAAGGAATTTTGAGTCCGCCATGGATTGGGTAGGAGCACATGGTCGGTTCTTCTTCATGTCCCCAAACAATTCAACATGTTGTCTTTTCAAATTCATACCATTCCTTTACCAGGGACATGTCTCTTGCTCAGCTTTCTTACTTTTGATAAGTTCAAAAGTTAAAAAAAAAAAAGCAATTGTATGTTGAGTCCTGTCTCCTATATTTATTTTTATCTAAAAAATAATATTTTCCCTTTTTCTAGCAGGGCCTGATGACTACCTGCTAGTGTTCTGATCAACTCCATTTTCTCTCGACAAACAGAAAAACATTCCCACCCCATGCATTCTACATTGTCCAGGCACTGACCTCTACCCAGTTCTCCCTGCAAATTTTTCCTTATTTTACATTTTTAAGAATGAGATTAAAAGAATAGTCTTAATAAGTACTATTATACAGCACTACTGCATTCCACGTGCACCACACTGTCCTTATTAATCTATGGGCAAAGTGTTCTTTCTTTAGAATGCCACCTCCTTGTAACCTCTAGAAATCAGAAAATACTAGAAGTCACTGACTTTAAATTCTGAGGACTAGTCTGATTTTAAAAACTCAATTAACTTAACATTTGTTAGGGGAAAAACACATTTTAAAAATCCACTATGAAATATCTGCATTGGGTTTCTGCATCATACTAGCCTCTCAAGACCTTTACCCTCTTAACCAACGGCTATAATATCTGACCAGCTGTTCTCAGTAGAACTGACACCCCTGGTCAGTCAGTGAACAACACGCAGACGACAAAGGGGTGTGCAGCATCCTGTGTGTCAGTGTGATGTTGTCCCTCTTTTTAAGGAGCTAACCTGCCTGTTCATTAGCCTTTGCAACTCTCACTTTCCAAGGCACAGGCTCGGGTCTTCTCATTAGCAGTGAATTCCCTGCCTCCAAGAAGAACACAGATGTCAGGCAAGCCTGACCCAATATCTGGCTGATCAGATGCTGTTTACTTTCATAAGCCCGAGGTTTTAGTGCATCTTGAGACGAGGCGGTGGGATTCTTCTCTGGCCCTCCTGGTTGTGGCAAAGTAATGGAATGCACAACAGGCTCACAAATGGCCTGTGCCCATAGCCGCAGATCTGTATTAGGAGAGGGCTGCTGTTTTCCATGGGAAGCTTCCCTAAAGGACAAAGGGTCTAGACTGCTTCTCTGGAAGCGAAATCTGCAGGAGGTTCCAGTCCCCTGAAACAACCAGGTGTGCCTTGGCACATCCAGCCTGGGGCAAATGGCCCACTGTCTTGTCCTCTTCAGAAAATGTGCATGCATACATATACACATACATACTTACAAATATGGAATGAATCTCTTTATTAATCTGAAGATACCATCTCAGCTCACGTATAAGGCAGTTGTTAGGGGCCTGTGACAAAGGGGCCTTTGGATTTTCTCTTTACCTTTGATCTGCATTATGAAATGTTAATGTCCATCCCATCAGGGCCCCTTCCAGAAACACACCCTTTCTAGAGAGGCTTACCCCTGCCCGCTGCAACTTCCACTCACATGCTCCAATTATATTTAAGTGCTGACTTTGAGCTCATGCCTGGAAGCACTGACATTTTTAAACAGGGCTAGCTAAACTGCTAAATACAATTTATTGATGATAAAGAGCATGACCAAGATTAAATTGTGGCAGTTTAATAATAAATACACTCCCATCCTGTGCATCTTGCCATTCTGCATACAGTTAATGTGTGAACCTTAACTCCAAGCGTTTTGTCTATAGTAGGTAATGTGGGGTGGGGGGAGAGAGTCCACAGAATCTATAATTTTGTGTTGATTAGGTAGGAAACAACCAGAAGCACATATTTTGATATCTCTATTAACAGCCTGTTCATGTCTAACTGCAAAACTTGGTTGTACTTCTTTCACCATCTTTGCCCAAGACAGACCAGTAAACACAATTCCTCTCTCTATAATTAGCCTTTTCTCTGAGGGCCCTGAAGTAAGTCTGCATGCCGTAGATTTAATATCCAGTGCTATATCCATATGTGCTGCCCTTGCCTGGTCCCAGAGCATATAAACTCCCCTATTAGCAGCCTTGACTGCTTAATTATGCAGATTTTTTTTGTACCCGCCTGCCTGTAAAATTACTGTGTCTAACCTTTTTTTTTTTTCCTCTTTGCACCATGCTGGCCATTCTAATGAAATCGGCATAGGGGAAAGGGCCTGATTTGCAGTTATGGAGGCTGGATCGCACTGGCAATCTGTCCTTAGTGGGAGTTACAAAAGAAGTCAAATGCCTTCATCTGGTTCTACCCTATCATCCCCAAGGTGATTGAGTTCACTTCCCGATGCTTCCCAAGTTTTCCTCAGGCTGTCCAATCAGCAGGTCCACCAGGGAGCCCAGCCTAGCTTGCAACAGTCTCTGTATCTAGTTACAGCCCCACCAGGGACAGTCAACCATCCACCCCCAAGCCTTCAGATGAAAACCTTTTCTAACAAGGCCGCCCAGCGCCAATGAAATAACACACATCTGCATATCCACTGGGTCCCATGTTTCTTGTGCTCATGGATTATGTATCTTGCAGCCTCTAATAAAGAAATGCAGTTCTTTGTTTAATGTTTATCTTGTGCTTGTTAAGCAAATGCTAATGTTGTATCAGAATGCTTTAGTGCTATTTGGGTTTTTGGTGATTTACTATAAGACAATCTGCTGTGAAGTAAATTTAGAGAGGGAGAAAAGGAAAAAAAAATATCATTCTGGTTGAAAGGGAGGAAAAAAAAGGTTTTGACAGAAAAATCAAGGAAAAGGGAACGAGAGAGCGTGGAGAGAATGAGGAAGTGAGAGTGTGCGTGACAGGCAGCAACGCCCGAGACGGACAGGCAGGCAGGCAGACAGAGGGACGGACACACACACGCCCCCCACGCACAGGGCGGGGGTGGGAGGAGGAGCAGGGCCTCGTATAAATCCCCCAGCCCCAGGCTGCCAGACCCACTTTATCACTGGACAGTTTGAGACTCGAAGCTAGAGAAATAAACCCAGTACAATTTCCAAAAGGGATAAGATGATAACTTCCCCCTCAGTGATAAGGTAAACAGTGTCCTGAAGGGTAAACAAAAAATAAAAAGGCCTTTTTTTGTTGTCTGCCTTTGTGCCCTGATGGTTAGCACTGTGCACTGTTATTCACAGACCACAGGGAAGCCCTAAATTTAATTGTTCATGCCTAGCTCTGCTAGAAATAGGCAAAAATAATCAGAACCTCCCTCCTCCCAATTTCAGGGAGAGGTGGGGGCTGGGGAGAAGGAAAGAGGGTGGCAGCTTGGAAGCTGATGAATGAATGCCCTTTATTTATCCTTTGGCAAGATGGGACACGGATATCCACAGCGCAAACCCTTCCCGCCTGCTTTCCAATGCTGCATATTGGTAGGAAAGAGGATGTCATTTTTATACCGAGAGATTATACATTTCCCCTCTACTCCACATTTTTGATAGGAGAGGTCAAAATGCATTTCTCTAAAAGTAAAGTTGGGGAAAATTGAGGTCTATATATTTTTAAATGACAGCTGTTATAATTTGTTGACAAATTGCGAAGTTAATTAGGTCATAGATTTCTGTGTTTTACAATATACAGAAAGTAACTGATAAGGATGGAGAGAATGGAATGGAGGGTCGGATAAACAAGAATTTTACTCAGAGAGTACACTTGTCACAAGTCATAGTCCTTTTCTTTCCCTCCTCTCTGCGCTTCATGCAATAAATCAATAAATTTCCAAAAGGATGAAAAAACTCTAAGTGGGTAAATGAAAAGCAAACACCTACCATACAAATACACACTCTGTCAAGTGAAAATTACATCCACATAGGAGAATGCCATGTTAGCTTTCTTCTTGGGTAAACATCTCTATCCTTAACACACTATAGAAACTGAGGATAAATTTAGTCTTCGTGATTGATACAATTAATTACAAGGACTCTGGTTCTTCAGAAATGCCTCAAAGATGTCACAGAAGTTTCCATTAAAAGCGTTAGCTACTGCTTTGGAAAACGTATGTGTACTGCACTTTATTGTTTTCTTTGGTAAAAATTTTTTTAAAATATTTGTTCTATTTTTCCTCTGAACATTATTTTCCTTGATAAATTTGCTACTCTCTAATGGTGTCCTATTAACACATAAAAGCTAAACTCAAAGCCCCTTCATATACCAATGGAAGAGAGTAGAATAGCTGGAGAAGGCATCCATTTGCTACCTTGCTACCGCAATAACTGGAAATCTACAGTTTGGGCTTCTCAAAAGTACTGCCTCTTAAGTCAACTAGGGCTCTCTGCAGAGACTGAAGCTCAATTACTACTGTGGACACTTGTCCTTTGAGGTCTGACCAGAGTCATCAACCTCCTTCCATGATTTCATTTCACTAAATAACATGATCATGACAGACTTCATTTAGGCTCAAAGCAAATCCTACTGCTGAAAGGTCTCTCTCTCTTCCCATTGTCTTAGCCATTTGGTCCCCATTGTGGACTATTATTAGAATTGATATTTAATGTATCTCCTTCCCCCTTTAAATTTAACAGAGGGTCAAAGAAAAAAAACCCACCAGAAAAAGGAAATCAATGGCACATTTCATTAGCTGGTTCTTGTATCTTTGGCACACCACGAATCACAGGCTTTGCTGTCCATAAAGTATTATAAAACTCTCCAAATAATAAATAAAAGCAACACATGCATGTTTAGATCTGTCTTCTCAGTGACTTAGAGTACTTCCCATTCTCACATCATTAATTCTCATTATATTCCTATGAAGTAGTTGTGTTCTGTGTATTATAATCTCCATTAGATACTTTAGAAAACAAAGGTACTAAAATACCAAAAATGTGCTTCAAAGATGAACGTTTAATCCCACAACTCCTGCCTTCCCCAGGAGAGTGGGTTTTGGGGGAGTTCAGGCTACTCAAGGGCTTGGTGCTTGTATAGCCACAGCTTGTTTTGAGGCAGAGCCTGACTCCAGTGGGTTTACAAAGAGCTCACTTTCCTTGCCAGAGTAACCTCAGTAATGCTCTAGCCATCTTGGCCTAAACACGCCAACATTCAATGCAATACATTATCAGAGATAAGCACTTAGGATTAATGTGATAAAAAGATCATAAACTTGAATGCAACTACACTTTCATTCTGGAACTTTCAGTGACCATGGTAACCCAAGAACAATGGGTGACTAAGGAGATGTGACACTGTGGTATTCTCCATCAGCACCACAGCATTGCAGAATTCAGCTGCTAAGACTTTTAAGCACTCCATGAAGAAGAAAATAGTATATCAGTTGTGTCAGCCCAGAAGCCTTGCTAAATGATTCTGGAGTAATCTGAACTGCCACTAGAACAGACTTCAGGGTGAGAATAAGACAGAATTTTTGAGGGAAGCTGGGTTAGAATAAGGAAGTGGGTTCCTTGGAAGTTGGCAGTTAGGATTAGACAACAGGGTTGTATAATTCTCACTGGAGTTGAGAGATTCCAATAGAGGGACCTTCTGGAAACTACTTTATTTAAAAACAAACACACAAACAACAAAAACAAAAGGTAATCCCTGAAGCTTGGTTTAGAATATTTAGAGTACCTTACATTTTTACCTTCTTTAGGATCACCCTACATAGTAGTTTCTAAAACTTGTGGGATGGGAGGGCCACTTTGCATTGGTAAAATAAGCTCCTCCTAGAGAAAACCTCTTGCAGATAACAATTATAAGTTTTGGACAAAATATAAAAAATAATCAACCTGAAGGCACTGGCATGTGAATAAAAGCAGGCAGAGTCTGGAGAGTCAACACTTGGACGAAGGGACTAACACAAGATGAATTTCCTTTTTTTTTTTTTTTAACAGATTTTAGAAGCACATGGATGCTAGTACTCCAGTAGAAAACTACAGTTATCTCTGACTTGAAGAACCAAAGGACAGTATTTTGGGCAAGCACAGCCACTGAAAAGTAAGAGGAAAACCCTGGAAAGGCAAGAACCTGACAGGCATGGGGAAAACAACCTGTGTAAAAACTCCTCTCAAATCTCTGGCTGATTCCTGAACCGTACAAGTATAGGATTAACTGTAAGCAACCCAATTAAGAATTTTAAAAAGTATAAATATATATTAATATATATTAAGCTGACATTTGAGCTGCAGTCCAAGAGACAGAGTTTTCAGTTTGAATCCAATCAAGCTACCTGTTTGTTAAAACAAAGATATCAGCCCTCTTTGGGGGAATCCAGAGTATCCACAACATTTCACTATGTCCAAGATATGATTCAAAATTACTGGGCATACAAAGAAAATAGAAATGTGATCTATTTTTGAGAGAAATGACAATTAATTCAGATGTTGGAATTAGCATCCAAGGATTTTAAAGCACTTATTATTACTATGCTTAATGATATAAAGGAAAATAATACTCCTCATGAATGAAAACATAGCAAAAAAGAACCTATAAAAAGGTAACAAATAGAAATCCATAAACTGAAAATTATAACTTATGAAATATAATAATCACTATATGGGCTTAATAGCATAATGGATATGATAAAGGACAAAGTCAATGAATGTGAAAATAGATTAATAGAAATAATTTATTCTGAAAAACAGAAATGAACAGAGCCTCAGGAACCTGTAGCACAGTATCAACACATGGGTAGCTGTGGTACCAAGGTGAGAAATAAGAGAATGGGGAAAAATAATAGTTTAAGAAACAATGCCCAAATTATCCCAAATGTAGTGAAAGCTACAACTCTAGAGACTCAAGAAGCTCAGCAAGCTCCAAGTAGAAGCACAAGATAACCACATAAGCATATTCTAGTAAAATAAGTAAAAACCAAGATAAAGTGAAAATCTTAAAAGCAGTTAAAAAAAAATAAACAAAAAGCCCCTCCCTCCAAACAAAAACCAAAACAAAACCCCTAACCTCACAAAAACATATTACATAGGGGAAAACAATGCCTTGAATGATTTCTGACTTTTTACTTGAAACAATGGATCTCAGAAGACAGTGGACTAATATCTTTAAGGCACTGAAAGATAAAAGAGAACTGTCAACCTATAATTCTATTTCCAGCAAAAAATATGCTTCAAGAAGGAAGGTGAAATTAAAATATCTCCATATAAGAAAAACAAAGTGAATTTATCACTAGCAGAATGGAATTACAAGGAGTACTACTTCAGGCTGACAGGAAATTATACCAGATGAAAACTTGGTTCTTTGGGAAAGAATGAAGAACATAAGAAATAGTAAATGTCTGGCAAACATACATGATTTTTCTTTTAATCTTTCTAACATACACATGAATACTTATAACCAAAAATTACAACATTGCCTTGTGGCATTTACTACATATGTCAATGTAATACATACAAAATCTGTATCATAGATTGACCTGTGTAGTTACAAAGCATTTACATTTAATAAAACTGGCAAGATATTAAGCCATGACTGGAAATAAAGATGTATTGAACTGACTCCTAAAATATAAGAGAAGTAGTAAAAGCCTCGATAATTTAATGATCTAAAATTTTCAAATAATCCAAAGAGCAGGAAGAGAAGACAAAACCGAGACAATACAAATAGAAAGTAGCTAAATCCTATGTAATAATAATATATCTTAAACACTATAAGATTGCAGAAAAATGAGCTCATATGGTCACAGAGTCATAATAAAGTGAGAAGTAAAAAAATCATAACCATAGATACTAGATGGCTAATGAATCAACTCAGATAATTTGCAGACATAAAGGTCATAAAAAAAAGGCAATGAAGGAAAATATAGATCAAGCATTATCTTAAGACTTCAAATTATAAACAAAATGACAGAATTAAAAAATGAAATTAACAATCGATTTGAAAATCTCAGCAATTAATATTGACAATCTTATAATCATAGATGGATACTGAATGCCTCTCTTAGCAATTGATAGAACTAGCTCCTTGCTCCTACCAACCACTAGAGACACAGATGATCTGAATAACACTCTCAAGCACCTTGACCTAATTGATAGCTATAGAAAATTATACTCAACATCTGCGGGATACACACTATTTTCAAGTGCACATGATACATTCATCAAGATTGGCCATATGTTCACCCATAGAACAAGTGTCAATAAACTTAACAGAATTGAAATCATACGGAGTATGCTCTCTAATCACATGAAATTAAATTAGAAATCAATAACAATGAGATATCTAGGAAAACATCAAATATTTGGAAATTAAAAGGCACTCTTTTATGTAATCCATGGGTCCAAAAAAAGTCACAAGGGAAATTAGACTATATTTTGAACTCAAAAATATTGAAAATTCAGTACCTCAAAATGTGTGGGATGCAGCTAAAGCATTTTAGAAGGAAATTTATAGATTTAAATACTTACATTAGGGAAAAAAAATTAATTGCTTAAGTTTTACCTTAAGAAGCTAGAAAAAGAAGCACAAATTAAAGTAAGTATAAAAAAGGAAATAATAAAAATAAAAATATAAATCAATGAAATAGAAAACAAATCATGGAAAAGTTAATGAAATCAAAAGTCAATTCTTTGAAAAGATCAGCAGAATTGATAAACTTAGCTAGACTGATCAAGAAGAAGAGAGAATACAAATTACCAGTATCAGGAATAAATGAGTAGCACTATTGATCCTATAGACATTTAAAGGCCAATAAGGGAATATTACAAACAACTTTATGTCAATGAATCTTACACAAGATTAAACGGAAAATGTGAATATCCTTTTGTCTCTTAAAAGCATTGAATTCACTTAAAAAGGAAGGAAGGATGAAAAAAGGGAAGACACACTCCAGGCTCAGATGGTTTCATTGGTGAATTCTGACAAGCATTTAAGAAACAAATAACACCAATCTTAAACTGTTTCAGAAAATCTTTCACAAGGTCAGCATAACCCTAATATGTAAACCTGAAACAGACCTTATAAAACTTGTAGGATAGGCCTATGTCCAGAATAGATTCATATACCAAAAGGCACACTGATGGATACAAAAATCAAAGGAATAAAAACTAAATCGGATTATTTTCCCCTTTCTTATTCTTATCCCTGCATTTATTTACTAATAAATAGATCAACCCCTTTAGAATTGAAAACTGATCTATGATCAAATGCCTTGGCTCCCTTCCTCTCACTTTTGGAGCAGTCTCTACTCATCAGGAGAGATGAGGACAGACTCACTTTCCCCTTCCCTCTGCAGTAAGGTGCTGGGGGTGGGGGCAACACAGCATAGAGCTGCTGTTGTTCAGGGAGGTATTGAGAAACCTGGCCCTGGTCACGGGTCTTCTATGCTCTCAAGTCTGGCTTTTTCAGTAGTAAATTTCATATTTTGGTCAAAAAGTTTTTGGAGGAAAAAAACCAAAGCAAAAAACAATATGTAATTTCTTCTTACTTAACCTCTAAAAAAAAAAAAACTCAGAAAATAGGGTGAAAAGAAGGAAGGAAAGTTTACAAAATTTTAAGAAGACATGGAATATCTACATGTGGAAGTAAAAAGTACAGAGTATTGTGACCACTCCCCACTTCCCTATCCTTGGAGGGGGACAGTAAAGAACCAGGAGTGGCTCCTGGTTCTTAACTGAGAAAGAGAAAGTCATTAGGGGAAAGTAATATTTCAAGAAATTCCATCCAAGGAAGCAGAAAAGGCCTTCATGAAAAGTTCAGAATGGAGGGGCTTTAAAGAATGGAGGGGCTTATACCTGCAATGTCAGTGTGTCAGAAATCCCTGTGCCCCTCACTGGCCAGGCCAAGTGCCTGGCATGGGCTGACGGTATAGAAGCATCTTCTTGGAAAGGTCAGTGGAACTAAAATCCTCCTTTGCAACCTGCCTCCCCCAGGTGCAGAACTGTATCTTCCTGTTATAACTTTCAAAGTGGTGGTCAATGAACATTTACTTAGTAATTGTTCTGGTTAAGGTGGAGTAACAGGAACCAGATTTACTCCCCTACCTGAAACAGCTTAAAAAAAAAAAAAAGACAAAATATAGGAAACATCACTTTTCAGACACCGGGCATGAGGCAGTATGAGGCAGTGCAGGACAATAATCTCCGAGGGAGGGAAACAACATGAGATGGGCCCCAGATTTCTCAGAGAGCTTCCAGCCACAGCGTAGAGAGCGGAAAGCCAGGCTAGACATAAAGGTGTCCCTGAGCTGGCACCTTAGGGAGCTAAGTAAGCTCCAGTTCCTAGGACAGAAAGAGAGAGAAAGCACCTGGGATCCACCGAGGGCCCTCTCCAAGTCATCAGCTGAGTACTGATCAGCAAATGCTTGTGGGGAAGCCACCTGGGGCCAGGAAAAATTCCTCCTAAGAGGAACAGAAAGAGTGTCACAATGGCATCACTGGAGACTAAAATATTGAGCCAAGATTCAATTTAAAGTAAAACACAGAAATGATAAAGAAAATGATGTAAGGACAAAGGGGAAAACAAACAATAAGAAAACCTCCTCGCTCAATTTAAATAACTCTGTTAAATAATAAGATTAATATTCTCTAAGTCACAAACCTTTAGAGCTAAGGCACCTTCATGCAGTCTCCTCATTTCCTGATAGTAAAGAGAACAACCTAGCCTATGCAGCTATTTAGCACAGAAGAAGGAACTGAGTTGCAAGTCTTCCAAATCACAGCCCTGAGCCCTGGCCATTGACTCACCAACTTCCTTGCAGAGAGAAGGGAGTAAGAATGCATTGTACACATTGATTTTACAGAGGACACCAATGCACCTTAAAGTGCATAGTAATACTCATAAAAAATACTCTTTCTAATATAATATAACCTTGACCTACCTTGACCTAATGTGCTTTCTATAAGAAACATTGATTCCATATTTAGTTACTAATAGTTTTGGGTTCTCAGAATTTAGACACACTTTTGTGGGTGCTGGTTTAGATGATCAAAGACTTTTCATAAGATCTGTCCATGAAAGAAATGGTCTGTTCTTTAATGTTTTTGATAAATGATCCCCTTTCTGCCTTGTAAACAATTCAAATTCACTCCATGGATCGTTATTTTCATAAGCTGTCATTCCAGCACCTTCTAGAGACAAATTTGAGGGGCTGGCAGCCAGAAACTTGTGTCCTGGCCTCAGGGCTGATTGGAGCATTGGTAAGTCAGGGAACCTTTATGATCTCAGCTTTCTCATGAAAACAAGGAGCAGACAGAATACTCTGTTTCTCTAAATTTCTATTATCTTATTTTCAGTTGTAAGGCTGGGGACAGCAAGAATCTCGAGAGTCATCTTGTACTTGTAACTATCTCCCTTTCCCTTTCTGTGCCCATCAATAACCACAAGGACCTATGAAAAGACAGAGGGTGGGGACAGGGTAGAGACGAACTCAAGTAATCATCATAACGTTTTATATCTTATTTTTTAACAGCAGCTCCAGGCCTGCTTCTTTTTCTCTCTTCAGCTCACTGGCCACCCGGGCCTTGCTTCAGAAACCAGGTAATATGTGAGTGAAAGCATGGTAACCAGACTGCTTCTGATGGGCAGAGTGGTGAAATGCCAACAGCTGAGGAATTGAGCCTGCCTGGATAAATTCACGGTTTAAACATAAGCTAACTAATTTCAGAACCATCCTTTATTTTTTGCTTCCTTTATTCCCTTTTTCTTTTTCTTAATTCTCACTCAGATTTTTTTCCCATGCTTTTGTTATGTAGATTATTCTCGTTTGCAAAGCACCTTTGGTCTTCTTTTCGATTGTAAGAATAAATAAATGACTTAATTATGCTGACAGCACTCATCATGAGTAAAAATTCTAAGTTATATAAAATATGCAGAGATATTTTGCTCCCAACTAATTAAATATCCATGTCAAATAAACTCCTCCAACGGTGTTAATACAGCTTCCAAAGCTCCTATTTTTAAACCATAGGTATCAGAAAGATATATGTGCAAACGCTTTGAGGTATATAAATCCAAGCTATGGTCATCACAAGTAGTTCTACTTCAGGTAGTTTTATGTTGCTTGGGGAGTTTTTTTATTATGGCATTATGTTAAAACATTCAACCAAAATTTCCTGAATACCATTTATGAGTATAGTATATATAAAAATGACTTCAATTAGTTGATATTATATGGCTACCATTAATACCTCAAAGAGCATACACACATCAGATAGTATCTGCCTGGGGTATGAATTCACCCTCCAAACAATATTTGATCCCATAAATCTAGCAGTTTACACCTCTAGGGGAGGGGTGGGTTTTCTCCTGTTTTTACTTACAATGAAAACTGAATCTTAACTAGCCACATGGGAGGGAATATGACAGACAATAATCTATTGTTGAACATTAGTCTTAGTATTTTTCTAATTTATTGATTGAATGAAATGAGGTCTCTGAGTTAATTCAAGAGCTTGGCATTTCACATTTTTCAGTTTGTAGAATTGTTTGATTAACAACAAATTTCAAAGGAGTCTATGCATGTCGAGAAAATTTGGCCCAATACTAAGAGATATCAAGATATAACATACGTTCAATTTGTGGTTCAATCTCTTTTCTTAAAATGAGACAGTAACCAGTAAATCATTTTGAATAGGTCTTTTGTGTGTGTGTGTGTGTGTGTGTGTGTGTGTATTAAACAAGTTTGATTACAGGTTAATAAGATTGCCTCAGTTATCTCTTTTGCTATATGGCATCCAAATAAGTGGGAGGTGTTAAGTAATTTTGATAAAACTGACCCAAAAAGTGGATTTGGGCAAAACAAATATGGTGTGTGTGTCTGTAGTGTGTCATGGTGTCATAAATTTTCTCTAGGGACATTCTCTAGGATAGATTTAGTTTTCAAAACTGCTTTTAAAATACTATGAGGAGAAAGGTATGAATCGGCTGTGGTTTTGCTATTATTTCTAAGAAATAAATTTGCTGTTATTCAGTAGCAGCTGACACTTTAAGTTTTAATGTGGATATCATCCTGTATTTTGCAAGGGCTTGACCATTACTTGCATATGAAATAAGGAGATGGTATATTTTATCTTACATTCTATTTCTAGTTGTAGAAAGCTTTTTGACATGAGCAGAATATTTCTGTACCGTATTCCCCTTCAATGGCCCTCATAAATGTAATTTTTTGCCTCTAAATAGTTTTTAAGTTAGGAATTTGGATCCTAAGAGGAGCCTCAAGAAACAGGACAGACTCCTCTAGGACATCTCACAGGAATAAATAACCTTGAAAACTTGAAGGTGGATTTGACTACCTGGTGACACAGATCCCATGGAAATACCCCAGCAATTTTGTCTAATCCCTGAACCAGGTCTCACAAGTAATCCTTGGTTTCTCACTACTTTTTTCTCACTCAATAAACTGACCAGAAAGCACAGCTCCTAACTTTGTAAGTTACAAACTCATAAATGAAGTCGGCTGTTGCTATTATGCTGACATTCTTCATAGTAATGTTATAAATTTAAATGAAGCAGTATCTACTCTGTGTTTCTAGTTCCTCAAATGAATACTTTATTCCATATAAATAGAGGGATTATTAATAACTACATTCTGTTTTTCTATTCCCTCTGTAGTTTCAATTAGTTATACAGATATTTACTTCCTTCTATTTACCTGTGTAATATTTAAAAATCTTTATTCAACTGAAGCAGCAGCTCTGTTTTGTGGAATAAGTGACTCACAAGTAACATTCACCTCCTGGGGACTATTAAAGGGCTAAATAGGAGCCACATACAACTCTTCTAGAAATAACTATTCAAATAGATAGAAGTCCTTTTATACTTTGAAATTTTCCTACATGGAAGATGAACACAATAAGATAAATCTTGGAAATTAGGAGAAAATTCTAGTGCTAATACCTATAATGATTAACATATATTTGGAATGCAACACAAAATTAAAATTGAAAAAAACCAAATAATTAAATTATTGTCATTACTGCACTTGTATTTTTTGGCACTGTAGAAAAGGATATCTTACTCTGATAGCCTCCAGCAGCATAAACTTGGAAAAGGCATCTGACCTCTCTAGGACTTGGTTTATTTATTTGGGCCAAGTGATTCATAAGGTCTGCTCCAGATCTAAAAACACTATGGGTTTGTATTATCGGTAGGGAATACTTTAATAAAGCTCAGACCAACAAATGCTGCAAAGCTATACTTCAAATATAAAGACATGCCATACCATCAATGAGTGAGGGGCTGGGTGGGCAACTGTAGGAGGAAAAACAAAGTGGAAGCTGTGTTCAGGGGAGAGAGGTGAGTAACGACTTTGAAATGCAAAGGAGGTTTTTGTGTGGGTAGATGCAAAAACTTTACAATGGAAATAAAGGCCAAGTTGCTGAAGGCCCTGAATTTTCAAGCAGGGGGTTTAGGTAGATTTTGATGTGTAGGTGATGGGGGTGGGATAGGATATGGAGTGGGACATAGAGTGGGATGAGGAGGACTAGAGACTCTCTAGCAGGGTAACAGCATTAATAGTAACAATGGCTAAATTTTATTAAGCATTTACTGTATGCCAGGCATAGTTCTAGATCCTTTACATGTATTAACTCATTCAAATAATTAAAATAATAATCCTATGAGTAAATCAATTCTTTTGTTAAAAAAGGAAGCTGAGGAAAAAGGAGAATTTATATAACTTGTCTAACCACAAACACAAAAATGTTTTAGAAAAAAGGCCTAAAAAGATGAGATCCAGAATTTGGAGAAGAGCCAACAAATATGAATTTAATTTCAGAAATTTGATTTCTGGGAAAATATTTATTGTATTAAGAAAATATGTTCATGTTCCAAGTGTGGGAATCATTTATCACAATGAAGTTTTATTTTTGGAAGAAACATATATATACATATATATATATACACACATACACACATACACCATGTTATAGTCATGTTTGTGAGTTTGTAAGAGTGCATGTATTAAAGAAAAATAAATGTAAAACAAAAAAAATTCACCAAGTACAAAACAGACACCTGGTTTATTTGGTCTCTGTGGAAACAAAAATGAATGGTGGATAATGAAAACTGAATAGTGAATTCTACCAAACATCCAAGGAACAAATGATACCAATTCTCTACAATCTGTTTTAGAAAACAGATGTGGGGGGAACATATCCCAACTCAATCTATGATGCCAGCATTTACCTAATACCAAAACCAGATAAAGACATTACCAGAAAGGAAAACAGCAGACTACTATGTCTCATAAATACCAATGCAAAATATTTTCAACAAAATATTAGAAACTGGAATCTAACAAGGTATAAAAAGAATTACACACTCTGACCAAGTGGGATTTTTCCAGGTATACCAGGCAAGTTCAACATTTGAAAATCAATTGATGTGATCCGTCATGTCAATAGGTTCAAGAAGAAAAATCACATGATCAATCATATCAATAGATGCAGAAAAAGCATTTGACAAAGTCCAATACCCATTCATAAAAACTCTCACCAAACTAGGAATAGAGGATAACTTCCTCAACTTCATGAAGAATATCTACAAAAACTTACAGCTAACATCATACTAATGGTGAGAAAATAGAAGCTTTCCCCCTAAGGTCTGGAACAAGGCAAATAATGTCTCCTCTCAACATTCCTATTCAACATCACACTGAAAGTCCTAGCTAATATGATAAGACAAGAAAAAGAAACAAAAGATTAGAAAGGAAGAAATAAAACTGTCTTTGTTCATAGATGGAATGACTGCCTATGTAAAATCACAAAGACCCAACCAAAAAACCTCTCTTGGAACTAATAAGCAATTATAACAAGGTTGCAGGATAGAAGGTTGATATACAAAAGTCAATTGCTTTCCTATATACAAGCAATGAGCACATTGGAAGTTGAAATTAAAAACACGCTGTTCACATTAACATCCAAAAATTTAAATAATTAGGTATAAATCTAACAAAATATGTACAAAATCTATGCAAGGTAAACTACAAAACTCTGACAAAAGAAATTTAATAAGATCTAAATAAATCTAAACCGAGACGTCTTTCAATAGGTAAATGAATAAACAAACTGTGGTATATCCATACAATGGAATATTATACAGAAATACACAGGAATGAGCTATCAAGCCATGAAAAGACATGGAGGAACTTAAATGCACATTGCTAAGTAAAAGAAGCCAGTCTGAAAAGGCCATATCCTATATGATTCCAACTATATGACATTCTGGACAAGGTAAAACTATGGAGACAATAAAAAAATCATTAGTTGCTGGGGGTTCAGGGGAAGGGGCAGAGGGATGAGTAGGTGGAGCACAGAAAATTTTGCGGGGGTGAAACTATTCTGTATGATACTGTGATGGTGGATACATGGCATTAAGCATTTGGCAAAACCCATAGAACTGTGTTACATTAAGAGTGAACCCTAATGTAAACTAGGGACTTTAATTAATGTATCAATATTGGTTCATCCATTGTAACAAATGTACAACGACAAAGCAAGATGTTAATAACGGGATCCTGGTTGGGGCGGGGTAGGGAGTGTATGGGAACTCTCTGTACTTTCTGTTAAACTCTTCTGTAAACTGCTGTAAGAAAAGTTTATTAATTAAAAATAAATCCTACCCAATCTAAAATAGATCTTTTTTTTTGGAGGAGGGGGGTCTGTGGCATACCTACGTGGAAAAATGAATAGTGTTGTTAGAAAAGTTTGGCAGCAGCCGGAGGGAACCAAAGGGAAGCAAGCACATGAGAGAGAGAAGATTCCTACTTCCTGCTCCTCTGGCTTCCAACACTGCACCTCAATCCACACTGACACCAGAATGACCCTGTTATAAGAAAATCTGAACATATACTCATCTGCTCAAATTTTCTCAAGAAAACCTACAGGCTGTAAGATAAAACTTAAACTCCTGGGCATGGCACACAAGGTCCAAGATGGTCTGTAAGGCTATGCTTCTCCTTCCACCCTGTATCATTTCATCCCCCCCACCACATGCACAACTCCCCAAGAGGTTTTGTACACACAGCAAAGTCCTTCTCTGGCCTTGGAAATTCTTGCTCATTCTTCAAATGTCAGTTAGGCAGTTCTCTTCCAATAAAGTCTCCTCTGAACTTCCCAGGCAGCCTTAAGATACTTTTCCTGTGCAACAGTTGATGCTGGTATTCAGATCCCATAAGACAAATGTCACAGCATGATATAACCATTCATTTGCATGTCTGGTGTCTCAGTTGAACCAAGCCCCTTCAGGAGACCACTATGTTGTATTTGTCTTTATATCTAGCCCAGAGTCTAGTATATAGTAGGTGTTGAGTAAATGCTTGTTCAGTAAACACCAGGAGCTGAATATTCAAGCTCTGATTCACCACAGCCTCTGTAGTAATATCCTGTAGCTAGTATTTTAATAGTTCACACTTCTGTAATTAATTCTCACTTGTATATATAGTGAACTCTTGATTATGCATGAGAGGATCCACATTGTAGTTTAGTGTAGCAAATCTTACTTTTAACTTCTTGTTGACATCACCAGCTGTTTACATATGTCCTTCATTGACATTGTCACCAATTCCATCTACTTTTACTCCTGCATGCAGCCAAGAACATGGCAGTAGCTGGAAAGAACAGTATTTTTTAAAGAAACAAACATATATTTGCCTCTCCCTACCCAAGATTCTAGGCTTAAAGATACAAGAGATACAAAAGTGTGAAAAAGGAGACTATTCAGGGAAACTTGGTAAGGCACGAAAGGGGCAGCTACTCGAGAGATGGAGTGAAATAGGAGAATTGGGCAAATTTTTCTGGGAAAAAAATCATTATCACAAACCATAAATCTTTGAATAGCTTTTAGGACATGCTTCTCAACAAATAATCCAACATTTTTATATGCTATACTATGGCTATGATACTAGTGTTTTATTATAACATCTAACTTTTTCAATTTCTTTGGATTCACCAACTTGATCATGGCCCTAAATGGTAGGATGTTTAGGAATAAAACATGAGCAACTGCATACTTCTGAAATAATCATATATTAAAAACTATCTTCAATTTCACACTACTAGTAAAGATAAAAATAAATACTTTAATCTCAGGCACAATTTTGTTTTGTTTTGTTTTACATTTCCCTGAGTATGCTACATGAAACTATTTTTTTAATGTCATTTACATTAAACTCTTAAGCTGCTGACTGTGCTTTAGATTCTTCTGAAGGGCCCCAGCAGTGATTCCTCTTTTAAATTTAAAAGCCTAATGAACCCAGATTTTAAAAAGTAGCTAATATTGGGTTGAGGGCCAAACAATATAATGATGCAGAGCTACTTGCATTATTCCTGGAGCTATTTGATTTTGACAAGCCCACATTTGGTAATTAACATGAGAATGCCCCCTTGGGCCGTTCTCCTGTTAGCTAAAATATCTTATAAATTACTGTAATAAAAGGGGGAAAAAGGAACACGCTGCCTGTCAATGTTTCAACTTATCTAGCAAGAGGAGGAGACAAAGCCCCGATCTGGAAACATGCAGATGCCAAATGGGAACATAAATTCTACCGTCTGCCCCAATGTCGTCTATTCAACAGCAGGACATGTGCACAGCATCAACTGAGTTCCCAAAGCAAAAGGTGTGTTGGCCATTGGATGCGTAGTATTTACATGTTTCATGATGGTTGTTTGGTCAGTGATATCACATCATCTACTAAATGCCAGGTCAGTGGATACAGCATCTATAATTGAGGAAGCAGCTTCATCCATTTTAAGGTCTCTTGGCAGAGTTTAAGAAATAATACTACCTACCAATGTTGTTAAATACAGACTAATGTATTATCCTAATCTAGATGATTGTATTAACATGGCCATAATATAGATTCTATGTGCATTTGTGGTTAGGAGTCAGATGTCCCCCTTCATACCTCTGTTTGCTCCCATCTGTCTACAAGCTTGTAATCTGCTAAAGGAATTGGAAGTGGACAAATGAGCAGGTTTTATAGTTTATTTTCTTGAGGTTAAGATCCAGCAATGACACAATTTTAATTCTGGCAATGAGAAATAATCTGTGACTATTTCCTTACAATTGACTTTTAAAATTCTCAAAGACCATACTTTTTTTCCCCTCCTGTTTTACCCACATACACATTTATCAGCTTATTATAGACACAGAAGCCACTAAAAGATAATTATGACGCAACAAATAGTAAATTCTTCATAGGTAATGGAAACTATTGTGTGTCTAAACATATCCATATTGGTGTCAAAGGCATATGCGACAAATGCGTATAAAAATCAACTTTATTTTCTCACACTATAGTTTTACCTACTGTTACCAAATCAACTTTATTATCATCAATTTATTTTAATCTGGGACATTAACCACATTATTTTGAGTCGACAGCAGCTGCTGATTGAACAATAGTTTTCAACGGTTCTATTACTTAGAATCTTTTTAAAAAAATATTTTAGTTAAAGGCCTGAGGGAATCAATGGGTATAATGTGTAGACTTACTGATAAAAATTTTGAGCCTGCAATAGAATATAGCTCAAAAATAGCTGTGTTTAATTCATAGCAGACATAATTTGCTATTACGGCTAAATTTTAACAGGAACAGATCCAAAATCATGTCAGTGTTCCCACTTTTGTGCCACAGAGTAATGACATTTAATCAGGAATATTACTACACTCTTTTGGTGACAGCTGAGACACAAAACCAGCCAACTGATGTAATTCCTGTCTTACTGCTGTTGGCCTATAAACAGCAACTACAAACAGGAAGCTGCCTTACCTCTTGTATACCAACAGAGAAAATCTTAAAGAACAAGGCTTGCAGATAGATTGCAATTGGAGTCCCTCTCAGGCTTCCTAAAGACTTCTGGAACCATCCCTCAGTCTCCACACATCCCCACACATCCCCGTGGCCAACGGAAGATTAAGGAGGAAACTGTTCTAGATGTTTTAATGCAATGGCACTGCAGTCACCAGGTGTGAAGCAACATGACTTTGCAGAATACAACCACCATAACTCCTGCTCAGTTAGATCGATGGCCTATAATTACCTGGGAATTACTTGCACACAAATCAGTGGTGTATTCTGTCCCATTCATAATGAGTAGGGTAACTTTTGCCTGGTCTGTGAACGTCATGATAAAGACAATATCCCCACATCTGTTTACTCTGCCTTCCTCTGCCTGACCGAACTGCACCTGATCTAGCCCAGAAAGACTGGGGACATGGGAAGAGGACTTCAGACAGTAAGGAATTGGGGGCTGTGAGTTCCACCTCTGAAAATAGCCTTTCTTGTGGTGGTTGCAGGTTTTCACTCAACCTGATCTGGACTAAGATTGACATCTTTGAGATAAAGGGCTCCCGCATTCCATTAGATGTGATCAGCTGGCTAGCTTCCTCCCCCAGCCACGCCCCAAGGGATGGAGCCACACTTTGATGACATCCATAAAGCTCATGATTCCAGCTCAACAGTTTGCAGCAATTTCTCCACCTTACAGCTATCACGGAAAGAGGGGTGGGAGGAGAAGATCCCAGCAAGTGGTGGGGAGGGGTTGCTTAGTTGCTATTTGATCAAACACTGAACGTACAGCCCCATAACTAAGCTGCCACAAACACACTATTCTATCCTGTAATACTTCTTAAAAGTAAAGGAACAGAGCTGGAGTCCTGCTGGATTTCCCTTAGCAACCTGACAGGAGCCCACAAGGTCAGCTAGCAGGAAGCGTAGAAAATTATACAGTGGGGAATTATCAGCTAAATTATTTCACTATACTCAGGATTTTTACTGTTTTTCCCAAGATAGTGGCCTCTTGCTACCCAGATTAGAAACATGAATAAAAGGACAAGAATGACAAAAGGAGGGGAATAGGAAAGGGAAACATTTAAAATGGAGTATTTACCTTATTTCATATATATACACATATATAGGTGTGTGTGTGTATATATATGTGTGTGTATAAATATATGTGTGTGTGTGTGTGTGTGTGTGTTTTGCTTTAATGCAACTCCTTGAGGCTGCTGCCCAGAGATCCAACCTGCTTGTTTTCTTTCTCTGGCCATGATGCTTCTTATCCTTTTTGTTTGGGGTGGAAGGATGATGGGGGTGGGGCTGGAGACTTGTCTCAAGATCAGGTTTGCTACACAAGCTACAGCAGCAGGAGCAAGCATGATTTATCAATTAACAGGTAATGAAAAAAATTCTCTGCAATTAAAGATATGATTTTGCTCAAACAGGAAGCAGCACCATACAACTGTGTACCCCTCTGAGGAATACTCAGCTCCCGTCACTAACGTGCAGCACAGCTAATTTTAACAGAGTGTGTGTGGGCCCCTTGGGGGGCTCCATGTTGATGAAGGAGTATACAGTAGGGAACCCCCAGAGGACCTCGCTGATTGGAGAGCCCCAGGAAAGGTGTAGGGAAATTACATTTCCTGTTTCTTAGGAGAGTTATTAAAGGGAAAGGCAGCTTTAATCACTGAAAGACCAGTTGCTGCATTATTTTTGATTTATATAACAAAACAATACCCTTTATTCCTTGGTTGCTTTTTAATATATATGTCAGCTTAGTCAATATTATATTTCAGGGTAACATATAAACAGCTGTAAGATCTTGTTAAAAATGTGAAGGCTTTTGAAAGATTATACAAGATAAAATACACTATAGCTACTCAACGAAAAATCGGAGAAAATAAGTAGACAGAAGTTTCCCCCTTTTTGTCTTTCATATAAATCAACAAGAAATTCTGTTAATTTCCTAGTAGTATAAAAAAAGTTGTAGGGTTCCCAATATTTTCTTCTTCTGGATATACAGTTTCCTTAGGAAGAAAATTTTTCATTTCTATGCAATAAATGCAGAAAGGGCAGAGTGATTTGTTAAAATTATGTTTATGCCAATTTGTCTGAAATACTTCCACATAGTCACTATTTTACATCAATAATTTAAAAAACTTTGGAGATGGAGGAATATTCAGATAACCTAGTTCAACCTTTTCACCTTTCAGATAAGAAAACAAAGAATCAGAAAGGCTCAGTACTGATACCATCACCACAACAATAATATCTGACATTGGTTGGGTAACTATTGTTAGGCAGTGCTCTGAGCTCTTTGCATATATTCTCTTATTTAATTCTTACAACAGCCCTATGGGGTATTATCACTATTATCAATTATCACTGTTATTATTTTCATAGAAAGAGAAGGCTACAGACAGGAGGTAGGACAAAGCATTCCTGACTCCAGGGCCAATGCCCTTAACCACTAGGCTATGCTGTCTCTCCTGTCATGCACTGATTACAGAGGCATGGGCACTAGACCCTGGATCCCTTCTTTTTGAGCCTAGCAATAAAAAATAAAATTATTTGATATCTATTAGCTTACACTGAAATACTCTCTGCACCAATAGATCATCTGCAAGGTTGAATTTTAAGTGGAAAGTCCCAATACCAATTCTAACTGTTAAACCAAATGGGACACCACAAATATGTGCCAGTGAGTGTGCTGAACGTGGCTGTTATACTGGAGGAGCTGCAAATGACCTTGGGGAAAATATAGGGGGGGAGGCCTGGCTCTTGGTCTGTGACCTCTGACCTCCCAGAAGGATCCTCCTCTGTCTCCCTCTAACCCCCAGGTTAAATCTCCCCACACGACAGTCCGGTCTAAAACTAATTACAGTTATAAAAACAAGTGTTCCATTTCTGGTGCTTTTTAAATTTAATTGAAAGACTGTGTCTTCCTAAAACAGCCAAAATCTATAACCCTTCTCGCTACCATCTTCACTGAAAATTCTGCTTGCCAAAACAGTGTTAAAGAACAACTACAGTGTACAGCATGAGTGCAAACAGCTTTCCTTTTAAAATGCAAACCAAAATAATCTTTACAGTCTAGCAACTATAAGTGATGCAGAAGGCCCCTTCAAACCCTGCCCCACAGTATTACCTCAGGCAAAGGTTTCCTCTTCTGTTATAACTGGGACATTTGGAAATAGGCTGCCCCTACGAGCTTTGCTCTTGTTTCTTTGGAGGATTCCTCTGACAGTTCCTAACTGCATTATCAGGACTTGTCTTGCTGGTAATGGCCAATTCATTTGTATTACCACATTTAGACCCTACAGTAAGCACACAATCACAGGCGCGAAGGCTGGTCCCGCAGAGTCCAGTGGCGCTGACTGCTTTGACTGGGTCAGAGGAAAATACCAGCAGGAAAGCAAGTCCATCCTCCTTGTTCTTCCTGTCCTGATTCCACACTGCCTTACAGACAGGCGGACAGACCGACAGACAGACGGTGTGCATGTGTGTGCACACACACCTCATCAATCCCAGCAGTGAGCCTCCATCTCATTGGGGAAGAACTGGGACAGACATCGAGTCCAACGCCGTCATTTAACAGCTGAGGAACCAAGTCCCGGAGAGGATAAGAGACTCCCATGTGTTAGTTAATAAATGGCAAAGCTGGGCTTCTCCTAAGGACATCTGACCCAGAGCCCGCTATTCTTTACACAGCACTATGTTACTTAAAAGCATAAAAAAGTCTTTCTCCATTAATGGGGGTATTCAAAATTCTCCTTTCTATAAGCCCTTGTTTAGTACTCCATTTTATAAGTGATTAATTTCTCAGGCCCTTCTTCTTAAGGACTTCCACATCAACCTCCTCTGCCCCCTGGTATAGCGCCCCCACCGGTAGAGCCAGACACAGAAGAGTACCGAGGGACTTTCTGGGAGGCCGAGGTACCAGCAAGCCCAACTCTTCCCCTGTGGTACAGCGGGGCACACTCTGGTCCAGTTCCTGGGCAGATACTTCCCAGAGATTCATTTCCTACCTTTTGAAAACAACTGAGCATATTAAAGGCATTTATTCTCTTAGCATCTACAAACATAGGGTGTCAAGTACCTCAACATATTTCAAAGAATTTGTGGATGGAAAATAAATATTGGAAAGTTATTTAGAGGTTCAAAATTTAGAAAAAGAAATAACCCCGAGTCATATTCTAATTTTTATAGGTACAATTTGTACCTATCTTTCAGTAGATGAGAGAGGTGGCACACGAGAAACGGATCATTAAACAGTAGTGTGAAACCAGGGAAATTAACCAGCTGCTGTGAAAGCCACCTCTCTTATTCTCTGAGAAAGAGAGAGTAGAGGGTGGGGCTGGGCAGGAGAGAGCACAGGAAAGGCAGGAAGAAAGGAGCTGATTTTACTGATAAAACATTAGCGTCGAAGGCTATGGGCCATCTTAAAGGTGATGAACAGAAAATGTTTGATCAAAAAATAATAGTTGCAGGTGGCAAATCTTTCATACTTTTGAAATTGTAATAATTTTGTCCTGGAAGACCATTTCATTCAATGCCCTGATTTAACATAAAAGGAAACTGAGGAACTGAGGTTGACCGAAGAGTACTGGCTTGACCTCATTTCCACATTCCAAGCTGGGGGCAAGAGCCTGGTGACTCCCATCCTGTGCTTTGCCTGCTAACCTACACTGCCTGGTCATCCAACAGCCAAATGACACCAGAGGGAGCTCTGTTAAGTCAAGCAAGCGAGGACATTGTATAGAATGGTGAGGTTTTGGCCATTTAGATATTTTTCTGCACGGACAGGAGGCAACCTCTCTATTGCGAAGAATCTATATGATTGATTGGGTTGTTGAGTAAACATTCCATGTGCCTCCACCGAGCCAAAAATACAAAAAGACAGTTAAGCCTTTAAGAGCAAAGGAATCTGTAGCAAAAGGCCACGCAGAACAAGTCAGTGCAGGAGAGTTGTTACATGAAAACAGCGTGTCTTATGGTCCAGAGCCTTTGGGAAAGGAATGACAAAAGTGGAAGGGGATCTGCCATCTGCTGAGTGCCTTTGCCACAGGTGTTATACCCCTTCTCAGATGAGACTATCAAGGCCAGAAATGTTATGTGATCTGCCCGTGACTACACACAGAGAGCCAATATTCTAGCCCAGGCCCAGTCCAAAGTCCAAGTTCTTTCTTTGGAACCATGGTCCTTTTCTTTCTGTCTATAAGTGCTCTGTGTTAAGTAACACAGCAACTTGGTCTTTGGGTGCAATGGACTGTTTATGTCTCCCCTCAAATCCACATGTTTGAAATCCTACCCCACGGTGATAGTATTACGCCTTTGGGAGGTTGATTAGGTCATGAGGGACAAACCCTCATAAACCGGATTAGTGTCCTTATAAAAGAGACCAATAACTCCCTTGCCCTCTCCACCACATAAGGACACAACAAGAAGGTGCTGTCTATGAACTAGGAAGTGGGCCCCCACCAGACACGGAATCTCTAGGTGCCATGATCTTGAACTTCCCAGCCTCCAGAAATTTGAGAAATAAATTTTTGCTGTTTGTAAGCCACTGAGTTGATAATATTTTGTTACAGAAGCCCAGATGGACTAAGACCTTGGGTGAAAGGAGACTGTGGTATCAGTTCATAATTTACAATTTATTTGCTTTATCAGATCACAAACTTGAGGTTTCTATCAACTCCTGAACAAAATGAAAAGGCAGCCTCATCTCACCTTCCCTTTCTTACCGCGCTAGGATACTTGGAAGAACAAAAAGGACAGCAGCCAACCTGAAGAAAAGTAACATGGCTCGGCTAAGATTGCTGTGCCAAAGAAAGAGATAAAGCAGGAACAAAGTAACAAATTATATTGTCAGAGAAAATGTGAACTTTTTGATTGGGGATGACATTTATTTTAAGTGTGCAATGACGGCAGGAAATCTGTCAGGGTAAGACATGGCAGAGGTTTCAGCGTTTGTTAAGAGCGTCATGGGAATTTAGCTAAAACTGTTAAAACTGACACCATTGGCTTTTGTTAACACATTAAGCATGGGAAAAGTGCCAGTCAGCATATCCTCTATAGCATCAGTTCAGTTAAATCATCTGGAAGATGCATAAAACTGGGTGGGACAATAATGGCTACATTTTTCAACACATGGGGAGATAGAGGGGAGAAGGCCAGTGCCATTTTGATAAGAATGACAAATGGCTCTTTTAAGATATACCTCCCAACAAGGGAAAATGGGAGGGGAGGGCATTTTTATTGGCACTGCTCTATTCCTAAAGATTTTTTAGTATAGGAAACAAAGTATAAATACTTCCGCCATGATGCCAAGTTTTGTAGAAGAAAACAACCACTGATGCACACACGTGGGTTTGGCTGAAGTAAAATCGAAGACCTGTCTCAAACATTTTGCTTTAAAACAACTCAATAATTACTTCAGAGTAAAAGCTAAGTGACAAAAAGCAGAAATTCAGATGTTTACCCAATGAGATGAACTAAATCAAATGCAAAGGCATTCTGGCTTCAAGAAACTTTCAAACAAGACCCATTAAGCGGAACCTTGACTTGCCTCATTCCTCTCAAGAAGCAAATCAAAAGAAAAGAAAACTGAAAGCTTGACAGTGACATGTGCCTCCAGCCATTAAATGCGTACCCGCTCTTGGTGACCACAACAATGTTGTATTGAAATGGCAGCCTAAGCTTCTTTGGACAAATGTTTTGATACTCACCACCCTCGGACTCGTCAATTAAACATTACATGTTTGCTTCATAGAAAAAGTTAAGAAAAAAGTTTGCTATTTTTGAAGAGCACAAATGATACTGTGGTACTGCCAAATTGTGCTAGAAAATGCAATGCCTTTTAATAGAACACCATCCATGTGCTTTGCAAGACCTTAGGAAAAGAAATATTCTTTGGAAGTTAGGGTGTCCCCTGGGGGACATTTTTCCTTAGGGCACAGAAAATTGAAATTCTGTTCCAGGGTTCCCTTACTGGTTTCATGTCTAAAGAAAAGCCCTCAGTTTAGCAAGTCTCTATGAAGTAAATGACTTACTGCCCTTTGGCAGAGATTGAACCCTGTGTGCACCTCTGCTTCAGGATTTACACTCTTCGTAGTCTACAGAGGCTGAAAGGTTGCTGGTCATCTGACATGGGATTTTCTGGTTAGCTTTCAGGAGAGTGTTTATTGTCCACAGGTTAGGGTGCCTTTAATTTAAAGCCTTTCTTGGCTCCCTGGCTTATCTTGTAAATGATTAATCCATGCTCAGATTTTTCAACAATACTCTAATGAGTATAAATAAAATAACCCCCAGTTTTCCAATTATAGTGCCATGACTCCCTCTAAAACAACATCACCATATGACTGTAGGTGACCAGTGTAACTTTCCAACATTCCATGTGCTAGGAAGTTTTTGCTCATTTGCGCTTGTCTGGTTTAGCTGATAAAACACAGACACAGAATTAAAGGCAAAAACATAAAAATTTGCTGCCAAGAACTGTCTTTCTGCTATGCAAACATCATCTTGTGTAGCTTAAAACACTAAACGTTTTTCCTAAAGGGCTGTTTCTACCATCCTCCACCATTACACCACAAAGGGAACATATGGAAGAATGAGCTTGGACCAAAAGGATCCTATTTTTTGGCTCAGGAGTGGAGTAGTCACAGAAGCACAGCACCTCATCAAATAAACCAGACTGACACCGTTTGGACTTTACCAACCTAATTTCCTAGATCTTTCAAGTCCTTTCATCCATCTCTGGCTATTACCAAGCACAGGCAGCTTACCAGGCACAGCATCTGAGCTATTCAGATGCATCACTCCTGACTTTTAATATGAATTTTAAAAAGAAGATCAAGAAGTTGCCATAAGCATTGTCTAGATTTAAAAAAAAAACCCTTCTTATCCCCAAATAAACTGATCAAAATAAAGTCATTGGAACTAGCCTCATTATTGGTAGCCTTCAATGGAATAACTAATTAACACATGACCCAATTCTTAATCCTACTGTTTCCTCACTGCCTACCTTGAGAGTTCCTGAGACTTCTTTACTGAAGACAAGACGAACAGTTCTTTCATGGAGAAGATGTGGCTCCCAAGCTAGGCAATGGAACCTTGAGACATCAAACCGCAGAAAGGAGAAAAAAATAGAGCCACCTAACTGTAAAACTACCATCTATTTTAACCAATACATGGATACTTTGGTTTTTCCCTAGATTTTCATGGATCCTTTACATTACTTTTTCTTTTATAAGTTATTTTTTAACATGTAAAAAAGGTAGCAGAAACATTCATTAACACTACTTTGCAATGGTTTCTATTAGTTTTAGAAATAAAATTCAGGAGATAGTTACCTAAGAGATTCCTATTTCACATGTGTCCTTTAGTTTGGTTTTTAAAAGCAATTCTAATTAACTATTCTAATAGGTTATGGTAATTCAGTTCCAAAGTTATTAATCTGCCTACAAACAAAATCACACCTGCTAGAGATGTTCACATTGTTATCAATAGATATGCAAATATACTTGGTATAGGCCTTCCCCTGACAGGCTAACATAACTAGGGAACTTAATAAGTATCGGATGCCTCACAAAACTTTGAAATAACACATCTAGTGTCAACATGTACTCTGTATCTTATTTTCTGCACTTACAGTTTTTTCAGCATTTCCAACATAGCATTAAAGAGTGGATTTTCTCCAAAGCTAATTTCTTTGCAAATATCATGTCTATGCTTTGTGACATCACAGAAATTTCCCTAATAGCTGTGAACTTCTAAACAGAAATTTATTATCATGTCAAGTTGATAAGAAATGGGGTCATAACTACCAAGCAGCAAGAGTCCAGTTTTTTAGGTAGATGTTTGCCTTCAAGAATAAAGAGATGCAAAATTGAGGCAATATGAAGTGTGGCTATAAGGTGATGAGACAGATTTTCTTGTGTTATCTTGTAAACTAGCTCTGAGGACAATTAAAAGGCATTCTGAGCCAGGATGGTGTTTACAATAAGTTGCTAGCCTTCCGTAATGATAACTCCAAGAAGTAACTTTCAGTATGATGTCTAAGCGCCATTATTTTAAAATTAAAAGTGATGTGAAGTATAGAGTACTTGCAAATTTCTTCATAAAGCTTTCTTTGGATAACTTGTATCAAACATGCTAAATAACACAAAAACTAAAATTTCTATTATTTTATACATTTCTATTGTTAAAAAATTTTTTTAAAAAGGAACATTTTATCCCCATTGAGAGGGGCCTATAGATACTGAAAGTTGCTATAACTATTTATAATAAATTCAACCATCAAATTTCACATGACTGGAAGGAATAGAAATATTTTATGAGTCAATTGTTCAATTTGTCCTCTTATAAGTGATGCAATCAGTTATTCCAATAAGCTGGTAAATATTTTCACTAGTACATGAAACAACCTTTTGGATGGTTTATAATTACAAGAATGATGCTAACTGAATTCCTTGCTTTGTTTCAATATCCCTTGTTAGTGCCATAGACCTCTCTGCCTCTCTTGTTTTTCTCAAAAGCAATTTAGAAAATGCTTGTATTTTAGACAAAAGGAGAACATTTGGTGAAAGAAAATTCATCATTAGGTATCTAGAGGTTTGTTAATAGAAAAGGCAACTCCCACAGTGTATCCTAGTGCTCAAGCCAGACACACACGCTCAGGACCAGCAAGCTGCCTTCACAGTGGGCCAAAAGTCATTATCATAATTTTATATTACATAGACTACATTGAAAATTTAATATATCCCAGCAAAAAGAGACAAAAGACATTTTGCATAATGCTTCTGTGAGCGCACTCTCTCTTGCTACTCTTTTAGCCACCCCATGCAGATAATCACACCAGGAAAAAGAAGTTCATTACCTAAGCCAAATCAAAATTAGGCTTTTCTTTTTGATAGGGAACTTCATTAGTAAGCCCTGTCTTATACAGCTGGGAGATTTGATGAATCTATCTTAGAGTAATAATTCAGCACAATCAGCCACAATTTTACTTTAAGTTTTATATCTTTATTAAGAAAAGTAGAAATATATACACTGGATACACATACATGGATTTTTAAAGATGTTAAATCAAGATGCTAACTAAAATCACTTTTGGACATTTAAAACATTCCAGAGTGATAGAACAAACCCAAATAAGAAATACAACTCTTTGCCCTGCAGTTATCTATGATTAAGGCTTTCAAGGAAAAAAAAAGAAAAATCAAAGAAGCCAAGGCTGAAACACCTGAAGTTGAGGAAAGCGGATATTTATTGCAACTATTAAAATGAAAACATCTTCAAATTTTAAAGTTAGCCTTTGATTAACAAGAAAACACAAGAGGAAAGAGTCATTTTAGAATTCTTAAGATAAAGGCTAAAGATCTATTGTCCTTACATGCTGTCCAAGAAAATATCCACTGCAGTGCTAAGCCCCCGTTTATATCATACAAAACTCAGTTATCCCACAGACATGGAACAAAGAGCTCCGTTCTCCCCTTTGTGTGACCCACATATGTAAGTAAGTTCACCAGCACGCAAGAGCTCTGCTGGCTACAGATGACTGTCTGTGGAACTCCTCCAAGATCACACCCTTTCATGCTGAAAAAACTATTTCCATAGCCCTGGTTGTAGACATAGTTTTGCACACTATGCTTGAAGCTAACCTTGACTTTTGTAACCACACTGAAGCTTCAGCATCATGCAGGGCTTCTTTGGCCATCGTCCATTATGCATTCTCTTAGCCACACAAAGCCAGCTAGCCTTCAAGACAAATATCAGTCTCACTTTGCCATATCTCCTCCTCCTTATTGACATCCATGAATTTCCCCAAATACTTATATCAATATTATTTAATATTGAAAGAGTGAGAGTCCTGAATTCCTGATGGTTAAGACTTTTTAAAACAGATAACTTACTTTCCTAGGCCTTTTTGGTATTACCAATCTATATTCTTTGTTAACTTCTAAAGTGGCAGAGCCTATTGCACAAAAACAACAACAAACCACAAAACCATATAACAAGACAAAAACAAAAAACAAACCTCTTCGACCTGATCATATTGGATGTCACTTCACCTATATTTGAATGACAGGAGTACTCAAGAGACAAATTTCACTTGACTTAAGCTTGGGTCAGTCACTGAGCACAAATGGCCCAAATGATAATCCCGACTTCTAATATTATGATGCTCAAAAACCTCTTTTTGAGCAAGGACAAAGGTTTAAGAAGTACCTGGTTTAAGAGTTAACAAGGGTAAATACTTTCTCACATTTACAACTATTTAAAATACACTCTCAGAGCCTTCAGAAACATGAACAGCATTGTGAATTCTAACTTCCAATAGAACGGTTTGATTTCTACCTTCCCTATATGTTTGATTTCACTTTTACAAATTAATAATATCATCTATTTTATTCATTTCTAATGTTTAATTTTCTTCTAGAAAACGCCATACTTCCTGGTAGTTAGAAATTAGAAATGAAACTGTTTCAGACGTTTTAGGATATATGACAACATAGGAAACCTTTAGAAAGAGAGATGATTACAATGGTTATCATTTATAAAGTCTTAACTGTGTACCAGGCATGGTACTTAATGTTTTTCCATAGATTATTTTATCCAAATCCTTAAAGCAATCCTATTAGTTAGCTACTACCACTATTCTCATTTTGTGGACTAGGAGACTGAGTCTTTGCAAAGTTGTATAACTTGCCCCAGGTCACACAGCTGGCAAGTGCAGAGCTTTGGCTTTGCACTCATCCATCTGACCCTGGTCCCTGTTATTCTAACCACTGTCTCTCTAACCCTCCCAAGCAAATGATGAACAATAAGCAATTCCAGCAAATCAAAAAAGTTGCCTTATTCTCACAATTGTCATGTAAGTAATTTATGAAAGTGACCTTCCAGGTGTTCTTTGGGGCCAGGAGATATAAAAAGCATTTAGAGATAAAGAAAACAAACAGGGAGCCCTATATGTAACTGGAAAGGATACAGTAAAGGAAATGTATGAAACATGGGCACGTTTTATGCCATGACTTTGGTTTTCCCGGAAAAAAAAAAAAGACTATAATTACTCCACTATCTGGTTTTCTAAAAAACAAAACAAAACGCAACAAAACCAAAAAAACCCTTTATTAGAAAACTAACTTTCACTTTTATAACCCTTGCTGCTTGGCCAGGTTTACCACAACTACCTCTTTAAGGCCTAGGAGATCATGCCATGTCATTCTTCAGTTCTCTTTTCATGAACCAAAAAAAAGTTGGGTAGATCAAGGCCCAGTTCAAGTCCTCTTCTTCCTTGATGACTCAATGGTATGAAATGTACCGTTCTTTAGCGTCTCTGGAGTCTGTCCTTCTCATATGCCCTTTCACCCACATTACATTACGTTGCAATCGTCTCTTTAATATCTATATCTTGTTCCCCACTCACAACTGGATTCTACGATCCTTGATGGCAGGAGTCGTATCTTACAGGTTTGCAAATAGAACGGAACAACTCATAATAGGATGCTCAAAAATGTGTGACAAAGACGGTGGGAGTAAGATTGCACAGGCATCATATGTAGGATACATAACCATAGCTTTTTCTGCTTTGGTTTTCTTCTTTTGAATCTTCAGAGGTTATGGGGCAGGGCAAAAATTTGAGATTTATAAAGGCACCAATACGTACCAGTGCACAGTTAACAAAAAAACTGCAAAGACAATGATCAAAAACAAATCAATCAACAAATGCCAACAACAATATCAAACATAAAAATAACATCAACAATTAATGAAACAAGCCCAAATAAGGGTCCTGAGATTTACTTTTTATATTAAGGTGTAATAATGAAGTCTAAAGAGAGATTTTTAAATATTTTGTAAGGAAGCTTTAGGTTATATGAACCTTTGATACTTGGCCATAAAAACCGAACAATCACCATCCTGAAAGGGACCAAAATAAAAATTTTTTAAATTCCCCTCACATTCGATTGTAATTTAGTCCAAGTTCAGAAAATCCAGTTCAGCTATTTCCTTTTTCAACAGATTTCCACATGTTATTAGAAGTACACAGTTAACCAGGTTTCATGCAGTAGACAAAATGGCATTGTGGGATTACATTAGTTCGACATCTGCTTTATGACTATAGCTTCCAGACCAATTTATTTAATATTGATCTTTAAACAAACATCAGTACAAATAAATTTGAGCACTCCAGTCCCGAGATTTTATATCTATAAAAGAGGCCTATATTCAGAGAAGCAGGGCTGCTTGTATTTCTCCCTTTGATTCTGTTTTCTTTGATCCTACCAGGTATCAAATACATCAATGCCAAATTAAAACAAATCCATCTTCAGATAACACTCTGTTTATAATCTTTCGGGCGGAAAGAATTTTTCTATCAATAACTTCCAGCAAGCATTTTAACTGATCTTTTTATTGCTTTATTCTGACTACTACAAAAGAAAGCAGTACCCTGTCCTGACCGAACACCACACCCAGCTCTACCTGGAATATCTGCTAGGAAGGGCTGAGTTCTATTTCCCCAATTCCACGTGGCTTCCTCTCTTTACAATTCTAACCCAGCAGCAGGGACACACCAAGATCCAGCTGCCCCCTGCTGAGAAAATAGCAGCACAAAGCTAGGCCTTCGGGAGGCCAATCTCAAGACTTTTATGAGACTGCAGTTGACCATTTGGAGAAGGGGACAGCTGGGTGCTAAATATAAATGGGAAAAAAGACTTAGATAGGGAAATAGATAATGAATCCTGGGATTAAACACTTGATTCAATTAGTAGGGCATGTATGAATGTGAGGCATAAATGGACCCAACATAATTATTTGCACAGGACTTATTTATGCCGTTCTTAGTTATCCTGATTGAGTATAGATATGAGGCTCGCCAGGGGATGGATATTTCTGTGGTCTGGAGCAGGGATCAAGTTCGAAGTTTTTGGTCACAATTTATTCACATCTGTCATCTATTTTATGTTCATTGAGTTCTATGCATTACTTTGATCTTTTGAAAAAATAAAGTTTCTTTTCTTTTCTTTTCTTCCTCCCCATCCTCTTTCTCTCCATCCCTTCCTTCCTTCTTTTCTCAAGTATAACTATTCTGGAAACAGAGCAGGTCAATGGATAAATCTTTATGAGAAATTAAAAAGCTCTTCAACAAAATATTCAGGTTTGTTTCCAGATACCCTGAACCTGGACTAGCAAAGGAAGGTCTACCTGCTGTGAAATTGTAAGATAACTGTTTTTTTTGAGTGATGAATCTCAGTCAGAGTCAGCAAAGGATTGGTTTTCAGAGCATTTGAATTTAAAAAAAATCTTTTTACTTTGTCATAAATTAGGGTTCAAAGAGAGATTGAGAAGACATGATATTTTAAGGTTTATCATCAGAAATGCATAAAAAATACAATTATTTAAGACTACTATTCCTCAGTCAATATAATAGCTTTGTGCTATAAATATAGCAACAAATCTATTATTTATACAAGTACCAGCTTCTGCTATGTCTCTTTCCAGTGTGCTGACATAAATGAACTTGGAGAATAAAACAAACGTACAGAAGAGGAATCACATCTATTATGTCTTCCTAATCTGAAAGGACTCTTCTTGCTTCATCACACCCTTAACTATTCATACTCTAGAGCTAAGTGAAGAGTGTCCATGCGGCTAAATGTGTTCTATTGTTTTGCTCTTGGGGAACAGGGTAGACTATAAGGCATAGGTCTTTGCCCACATTGCTGCTGAGTCTTCAAGACAGGAGGTAGGCCCTCATGTGTCTGGAAGGAGAGGACAGGTGCTGCTGTGTCACAGATATCAGCTATGCTCTGGCAGAGAAAATGCTGAAAACCACTCCTCTGCAGACACCTTCATTAAAACCTTTATAACAGAGAGCAATAATTATTCATTTTTTTGTCTTTTTGCCTACTGACCGTGAGCTCCCTGAGATATGCTCAGCATATCCTTGCATCTACAATCAATGACAGAGTCCCTGGCATAAACCAGATAATGACTAAATGAGCACAGGCTGGAGAAACAAATATGGAAGAGAAGTGATCATGGTTTTGAAACCATGACATATGAGCAGAGTTTGAAGGAATTGGAGGATTTTTGATTCTGGAGAAAAATCAAGAGAAGAGGCATGTCAGCTGCAATAAAATACATGGAGGACTCTATGGTAGAAGAAGGATTTGCTGTTCTCCACATGGATCAGTGGATGGAAATTTTAGAGACAGACTTGGGGTATCCTGGGACTCCTTCCTCTCCTTTATCACTCACTCTCATCGACTGGGTCATAACTCCTAAATATTTCTGAGTCCTATTTCTTCTCCATTTCCACTGCTATGGTCTTAGTTTTGTTCTACCTCTAAATTTCTTGGGCTGGTTCTACTTCCCTGAATATGGTCTCTTAGCCCTTCAATCCTACTCTCCAGCCTGCTCAGGTCTTATTAAGTTGTCCATCTGACTAAAATCTCTTCAAAGCCCCTCCATTGCCCCCGAAATAAAACCCAACTTCATTGGCTTGGAAATGGGGTCTTTGATGAGTACTTGGATAAGTATCTCCCTTAGTCTTTTACGACTCCATGCTTCAGACATACTCTTCCTGACCGAACACCCTTCTTCCCTGGCCCTCCTGGGAACCTGTACTCATCATTTGAAATTCTGCTCAGAAGTTTCCTCTTTGATAAAGCCTTCTCTGACCCTCTCAGGCATGAGAAGTCACTTCTCATCTTCTCCTAATACCTTGTGATTCAGTAGATTTTGATTATTTATACTGCTACTATTACTACTTTGAGGAGAAGTAACATTCTGTTTATCTTTGTACCCCCAATATGTTGCTGAGTGAACAAATGATGCACTGATTCACTCTTTAAGTAGAGCTTCAAAAATTGGGCCAGGTTCCTTTGGGGTGTGGCGAGTCTCTAGGTGTTCAGCAGGTAGGCTGGACCAGACTTTTCTCATTTCTTTTAATTCTTTCCCTCCAAGACTCACCCCCTTAGGGCTTGGTGTGCAACAGGGCAGGAGGGAGGCAGGCAGCCTTTGTGCAGAAGGTTGAGTCTGAGTTTGCTGTTCAGGCGAACAGATTAGTCAGAAAGTCAGAGCTCACTTTATATGCAGACGGTAACAGTCCACAATCTAGGTTTAAGTACTAGAAAAGCCCCCCAAAATAAGCTAAGACTGTCAATCATAGTGAGAGAGGATTTTACTTCAGGATTCATGTTGCATAATGGGTGACTTTTATAAACAAAAGACTTAAGTAAAGTCCAGTCCTTTCTTGTGGGATGAGTGTTGGCAGATGTGTTCCTGAACCTGGCCCCTAATGGTTATTTCTTACATGAGAGAGTGTAAACACTAACATACTATTCCACTACCTACATAGGTTTCCCAGAGTATTAAAGACTATGGATTCAAAAATACTATTTTTATGAATCCATACTATGGAATCTTTCCACAAATTTCTAAAGCACTAGCCACCGGGAAGCTCAGAGGACCTACATTTAGGCATTTATTTAGGCACTACAAAGGCAGTTTAGAAAACTGTCCTCCAGTGATCCCCAAAACTTAATGCCCCTCCCTAGGTGTCTAATCAATTGCCAAGGGGGATGTTTTTACTGCTAGAGAGAATTTAACTTAAAACACAAGCTTTAAATTTGGTACTAATGAGAGCCTGGAAAATTATGATCTTGTATTATGATAAGTAAAAGAATGTTCTTTCACAGAGAACTCCTCTCTCTGACTAAGTACTTCGTGAAGTTTTTGCACATAGGTCTGAGATCTGCCACAGATTTTATTTCATGGGGAGTGAATTCAAACTTTTTTTTTTCACTGCTAAATGTAGTCTCTATTTTTGATACGTTGCTGGCATTAGCATAAATAGTATAATTATGAGAGATAAGGTTAAAATGCAAAGTTACAGAACTTCTGCTTTTCTACAAGTGTCTTGGGGATGACATGATGTGATAGAAGTTATTCTTACTGATATCTGACCCAAAATACCCCAAACACTGTAAAATGCATATGTATCTATCTTAAAACACAAAATCTGGGATCTTTTAAAAATAATTACCTACAAAGAGTAAAACAGTCAGATTTAAGGTTTTAAATGCATATTTTCTAATGGTGCTGACCACTGTGTTTATTATGTATTTCGGTATCTGCTGTGCTACTACTAAGCATATTTTAACGCTGCCAGTGTGGAGAATGTTGGTCAGCTAAACTTCCAAGGTGCATGCAATCAACACTAATATTTTAAGTAATTCACTTTGTCATGTAAATGGAAATCACATCACTACAACTCTCGAATAAAAATCTGTGCTTTCAAATTAAAAATATACTTCCTAAACTGTGCATACCCATTTCATCACAGGCAGGATTTATGAAGTCAGGGGGAAGCCTGGTCTGCTCTGCTCTCTTTTCCTGTTACCTTCTGGTACTGGGATAATGAGAAGCTTGACAACATGGCTTCAGGTTGGAATTAAAAGCCTCAAGCTCGTCCCACTCTGATTTTATGGGGCCTGGCTGCTGAGACTTCACAGGACCTTGCTGAAACGACCTGTCTACTTCAACTCCACATGGTCCCAGTCTGGCTAGGTCTTTGGATCAAACCCTTCTCGTGTGAATACAGACAGCGTCTGGGAAACTGCGCTGTGGATGTCTCCACAGAGAATCACAGATGCTGTCAGGACCGAACTTCACACTCAAACATTTGATGCATTTTAAAAAGGGATTCAGCCTCAGACTCAAACAGGCAGATGGATCGTCTAACACTTCAAAGGCTTTAGCAGAATTGCATTTTTTTCCTTTGTCCTATAACCCATTCCTCTTCTTCTCCTTCTCCTCCCAAATATGCCTTTGCATAGTTCGAAAGGAAACGACAAAGCCTCACCAGTCATAATACTAAGAACACAACAGAACCAGCAAAAATACTGAAACTCCCTTATAGAATCCTGAGCTTTTCCAGTTTTAATATCAATGGTTCTAAGAAATCAGGGATAGGGCAAAAGGAGAAGTCACAGAAACAGCGGCAAGACTAAAGAAGCAATGAGGGAATCTTTAGTTATGTGTTCTGTTGTCCCTGCAGATCGGGGACTGTCTTCCAAATTCGAACCTCATCTGCTCTACTAGTCAATTCCATTAGCAAAATGAGAGTATCCGAGACTGAAAAAATTATTGATTTCATTCTGGTTCAAGCTATTTAGGAAAAAAATCCAAATCCAAAATGACCTTTTCCTTAAAAGGCTTTATTTCAACTATTAAAGCAATTATTAAATTAGAAACATGCTGTGAGCTGAAGCTGCTGCTACTGCTGTTTCTCCATTAATTAATTACCAAGGTTTACACAAGTTGGTCAACCGACATGGAATGTGGACGTAAGGATTTTCCCCCAAGACATCTAGAAATAAGTGCCCAACTGAGTCATGTACTTGGCTCTGATGGGACCTGATGTCAAGAAGAGGCTGAAGGTTCATGCACAGGTGAAGGGGCGGACAAACAGGCATAAGTGGACTTCAGAAGTTTTAATCAATCAATCAATCAAATTCTTAGTATGGTATAAGCTGGGATGCCAACTTCATCCCAAGTACTATGGGGGAAGAAGAAATTTTATTTGCCTTCTAATATCCTGGAATTTAACAAAACCACTTCTAAATAACTCAAATAGACCACATGTCTATTTGACACCAGAAATGGGCTATTTGAAATCAGATGGGCTAGGATTGTCAGGTATAGGAAAGGTGAGATGAGCTGTGTCTTTAAGGAAGAGTATCTACTTAAGAGGGGATGGAACGCACTTTTGGATAACCTCAGAGAAGATTGAGCTGAAGAACTTAGAGATTGTCTAGTACATACACCATTTTTAAAAAGAAGGTGATTAATCCATTGATGGACACATAGGTTGTTTCCATATTTTGGCTATTTGAATAATGCTGCAATGAACATGGGAGTGCAGATAACTTTATGAGGTGGAATTTCATTTCCCTTGGGTATATGACCAGAAGAGATAATGGTAGTTCTATTTTTTTTATTTCTTTGGGAACTTCCATGCTGTTTTCTATAATGGCTGCACAAACCTACAATTCCTGCCAACAATATACAAGGGTTCCCTTTTCGCCACACCATCACCAACACTTGCAATCACTTGTCTTTTTGATAACAGCTATCTTAACTGTGTGAGGTAGTATCTCACAGTGGTTTAATTTGCATTTCCCTGATTAGTGATGTTGAACACCTTTTCATGTACTTGGCCATTTTTATGACATCTTTGGGGAAATTTATTTCAAGTTCTGTCATCCACTCAAGTCATTTGACCATTTTCTAATTGGGTTATATGTTTTCTTGCTATCGAGTTATATGAGTTCTTTATAAATCCTGGGTATTAACACCTCATCTGATATATGGTTTGCAATTTTTTTCCCAATCTGTTAGTTGTCTTTTCATTTTGTTGATTTTATCCCTTTGCTGCACAGAAGCTTTTTAGTTTGATATAATCCCATACGTTTACTTTTCTTTGGTAGCCTGAGCTTTTGGTGTGATATCCAAGAAATCATTGCCAAGGCCAACATCAAGGAGTTTTTCCCCTATATTTTCTTCTAGGAATTTTATGGTTTCAGATCTTATATTTAGGCTTTTTATTCATTTTGAGTTTATTTTTGTGTACCGTGTAAGATAAGGGTCCAATTTCACTCTTTTGCATGTGGAAATCCAGTTTTCCCAGCACCCCTTTGTGTCTTTTTGGTTTAGTTGACCATATATGTTTGGATTTATGGGCAAATGGATAAAGAAACCGTGAAATCTATCTGTCTACACACACACACACAAATATTTTTCAGCCTTTAAAAAGGAGGCGATCCTGCCTTTACCACACCACACATGGATGGACCTGGAAGACATGACAATAAGTGAAATAAGCCAGACATGGAAAGAAAAATATTGTATGTTCTCACTTACATGTAGAATCTAAAAAAAAAAAAAGGTCAAATTATATAGAGACTAAAACAGTGGTTGCCAGAGTGGGGGAGGGATGATGGGATGTATGCCAAAGGATACACAGTATAGTTAATAATAGACTGTTGTATTCAGAATTTTTGCTAAATGAGTAGATTATTGCTGCTCTTGCCATGGTGGTGGAGGGAATGAGTAATTATATGAAATGATGGATATGTTAGTTTGTTCCACTATTGTGACCATTTTACTATATATACATGTATCTTATCATGTTCTATATCTTAAATATACACAATAACATTTATTTAAAAATAACATGAAGTAAACTTGTTTAAAGTCATCCAGTTATAATGTCAGAGCAAGACTAAGAGTCCAGTTCTCATCGACAACCATTCCTATGATTTTACCATGACACCCTTCCTCTATGTACTTCCATTCTGTTCCGGGGATTTCACTGAATAAAAATCTATACATCAATGTTCTCTATTTAAGAAGAAACATTTTTTCATGCTCATTCACCTCTTCAAAGCAGAGATGCAAAATTCACACATGTACAAACATACTTAAATACACTTCAAAAAGTCTAACAAGCAAAGTAGAAAGATGATTGGACCTGGTTTAATCTATTCAAGTGTTGACTTAAATTTTATATATTGCCTACATCCACAATTCAGGCAAGAGTATTTTCTTTATCTGTTGACGTTGTAATTTGCAAAGGCTAGTAGTATCCTTTAAATTGTGATATTATATAAATAATATATAAAATATGTATATGTACATGTTATATTTTATACATGTACATGTTATATTTTAAAATACCTAAGAATTAAATATATATGTATATCAAACACCATTAAAAAGGCAAATAGCAAAAAAGAGAAAAATAATATATTGAAAGACAAAATGTCTCATAGCCTTAAAATGTGAAGAGTTCTTAGAAATCAATAAGAAAATAGCAAACACTAATTTTTAATGGACTTAAGCCATGAATGAGTTCGTTCTAAAATAATAGAAATGGCAAGTAAAAGTGAAAAACCAAACTCACTAATAATAAAGAATTGAAAATTAAAATGAGAGATTGTTGCTACACATCCAACGGAGGTTTTTAAAATTAAAAATGTCTATTTAAAAAATATCTATGATTCAGTATGATTCAGGGTATGAGGAAATAGGTATTTTTACACACTGATGGTGATGTATATCAGTATAACTTTACTTACCAAAAATTTGAAAGTTCATATGAAAAGCATGAAGAATGTTCTTATATTTTCTTACTCATAGGAATTTATCCAAAGGAGATAATCAAAGGTAACACCACCTCCAAAGTTTTATGGAGGAGAATGTTCATTATAGTATTGTTTAAAAGAACACCAGATTGGTAACAATTCAAAGTATCCAAGTTAGACTATACAAAATGTCTAAGTAAATTGCTTAAATAAAGGTGAGCACAAGTGTCTGAGGGGCTATCTTGAAACCATTAAGGCATACAAAGGGTCCTTGTATCTCAGAAGTTTAGACCACAGTCTCTGGACCTCAAACTGATCAGTTCAAATCCTACCAGCAAGTCAGTTAACCTTTTAGTGTCTTAGCTTTCTCTAATATAAAATGGGGATAATAGTAGTACCTATCTCTTAGAATATTAAATAAATTAATATATTTAGTTAGAACAGTATCTGAAAAATCATAAGCACTCAAAAAATGTTAATTATGAATTTGACATCTTTGAAGATATTTAATGACATGGGAATATGTGCATTATGTACTAATATTGAGAAAAGCAGAAACCACTTAAAATATTATATTGTACAGGCAGATCACATCCATATTTAAAGTATATATGCATGTGCATGTGTATTTGCATAAATGTTTAAGAAGGCTGAAGAAAGAAAAACCTGAAGAAAATATTCCAAAATATCACAATTTGGCTCCCAGTGTTGGAGCTGTATGTAATTAATTTTTCTGTATATTTTTCTGCATTGTCCAAATTGGCCATAATCATAAACAATTCAGATTATTCAAAGGGAAAATAGGAATAACTTTTCTATATTTTATTCTCTGATTTTTAGAGAAGAAATATTCAGAGGAAAAGGAAACATCATTATGTATGAAACCATTAAGGCACTAAAAGGGAAGGTCCATAAAACCATTCAGGAGGATAAAAAACATAGGGAAGAAAAAAGGAAAGCAAAGGAAATGAGTTAAATTAAGAGGTAAAAATACCGAACAGAAAAAATGAAAGAAAGAAATAGCAAGTAAGTATGTAAAGACCTAGGAGATAAATAAGAACATAAAATGTTGCAGAAGGACTGGCTTTGCTTTTCCCAAGTCTGCCCATAAGAGTGCTTTGCTGGTCACCCTTGTTCAGAGCCTTCTTAACACTGAAACTTAAAGTGCTGCTGCTTTAGGATACGGTTACAAGAAAATGGTTAAAGGTAACTGAGAAGCTGATCATTAACAATTAAGTTGTGCTCACTTGGCATGGTGGGGTATATTCTACAAAGTGAAGTAAACACTTTCTTCCATGACAATTTTCTTTTTATTTCCTTCACAGTACATTTATTTGCTATGTTGCCCAAAGTTTGGATAACCCTAGCATCCAGGAATATCCTGGGGACAGGGGAGAAAGAAAATGTGATCTAATGATAGACGTACAGGGTTTAAATTTTTTCCTTTTACTGGCTGAGGAAAGAATTGAAACTAGGGAACGTGTAAAATGGGAGTGTTGCTTTCTGCAGAAGAGAAATGACTAACACTGAATAACAAAAAAGAAACCACAGAATTAAAATGGACTTTTTAGGGTTGTAAAATTGATGACTAAATAACTCTTGCATCTGTGGATAACGAGGGAAGGTATTCAAGTTAGGTACAGCACTGATTCAGCAGATCACTGCAAAATTCAGTTTGGTCCACACAGGAAACTCTTTGGAGAGAAAATAAGCTGTGAACCTTGATAGGGCTAGAAAGAATAAGAGGTCTTAAAATGGGACCACCTCAATGCACAAAATGCAGAAATCTCACATCAGGGTCAACTAAATTGCACTGGCTAAGCAAGGCTCAGGACTAGTTAGGTATGTGGCTTTCGACTAGCTACTCAGCCTCCTTTGGCCTCTGTGTTCTCACTGTAACACCTGGGTAATAACAACACTGTAACACAGGGTTAGGCTGGTGGATTAAATAGAACATGTATAAGATGCCAAGCTCAGTGCAAGGTGTCCTGCAAATAATAGCTGAAAATAGCCTAAAAAATTAGCAAAAGAAAATAATGGGTCATTAGTTTAGGAACTGTAACAGAAAATGCTTAAGGAAATACTCTGGAAGTGTTGGATTTGGGAAGATGAGGGCACGCAGAAGGCACCAGACAACTCAACCCTGGGGACACTCTTCTGGTTGAAGGTGGAATTCTGTTAGGCACAATCTGAATTAGCCATCAGAGGGTTATTTTAGCCATGTGTTACTCTGTCTGTCTTTGCTGGCAGAGCAACATTAAATGCAAAACTCACAAAAATGAAATTGGCTAAGCTGTTGCCTGTCAGAGGATAGCACCTTTTATGAGCAGTCTCCAGTGCACTCTGGGAATTTTGCCTGTAGGATGTTAACCTAGATATGTTCCCAGGTGAACTGATGCTTCTTTGTCACTCTTGCTATCTAGAGGGTGAATGAATGAATGAATGAATGATATGCATTTGGCCAAATTCCATTCTGCCTGATTAATTTGAAGTGAGTGATTAAAGAGCTCTTTTTAAGGATTCTCTTGCGAGAGCAAATGCTCACTCACGGGTTCTTTTATACACAAGCACACTGTACTTACGCACCCCCCCCACATTACACACACCCCCCCCACTACACACACATCCCCATGTTTCCTCATCACACCACTCCATTCAGATGAATTTTCTTTACTATTCTCCACCGTCAGGTTTTGGAAGTAAAATTTCCACAGGTAAGTTCACACATATGTGTCCTCTATGTTCATTGTTCTTTACAGCACATTGTACACTCCCATGGCAAGAAGAAAAACAGAAATCAAAGTGAGAACTTTTCTTTTGATATTTCCATTGCTTTTCATGTGAAACAAACAAGCCGTATGCCATAATGGGAATTAGAGATGGCATTTGGGGAGGTTGCCAATATTTAGGGGTGTATGTATATGTGTATTTTCTGCTAGAGTTGCTATAGTAGATAATTCAAAATAAAATTCAGCAGGTCCTGATGTTAAATTTTGGACACCAAACTGAATTTAGGGAGAGCAGAAGTACCAGGCTTCCCTGAGGACCTGGTCTAATACCTCCTGAGGCCCCTGGCTCAGCTGTGGCAAGCTAATAAGGTTACCCTGAAGCAGATGCAGTTGTTAATACAGATGTGGCATGAGACCTCCTGAGGCAGGTCACAGTCATGATAACTCATGGTAATATGCAATATACTCATTATGAAAGCTTGTGACGGGAGCACCTCAAACCGGGGGCCTCCTAGTACGTCATGCTCCCTTTGTCTCCTTCTCCCTAAATTCACCTGATGGAAGGCAGGCTAATAATTTTCTAAAACATACACATACATACACACACACACACACACACACACAGACACACACATTCACTCGGTCGTTGGAGGCAGTTTCGTTTGGGACACTTTTTCTTCCACACAAAGGATTTTAAATTGTTCTAAGGCAATTAAAGTTATTTGGGAAATATGTATAGAAAATCTCATGGAAATCGAGTGTGACAGCTGCTGTGGGGGTCCAGAAAAAGGAAATACCACTATTTATGGATACAATGGAGGGGAATAGTTGTTGGCAGCTAGTTTCAAGGTTCATGGTGTGTGGTGAAATGGCTAATATTGTGGATGAAGGCTGATTATAAATAAAATGGTGTGTTTCTTCAACTCTTCCCACTAGTCACAGTCTAAATTAATCCTTTGGAAAGATAGATATAAACTGGATTTAATTTTACTTAAAATTCTTTTGAAGTGCATGAGCTGATTTGGAACTTAACAAAATCAAAGAATCCCCTGAATGAATGGAAGATCACATGTACACTACACACTGAAGTGATAACTTTTAAAATTGTATGCTGGTCACCTGATTTAATGCAAGAAAGAGATGAATAATATACAGACAGTGGATTAAGCACTAAAAAATCTGATTTGTTCGATATTTTCAGACTAACAGGGCACTGCAACTCTTTTGTTACTCATATTCTGATTTTTAGGCCTAGAAGACAGACAAGCTGGTTGACTTCTGAAATTCCCCAACCACTTCGTTAGCGAGGATGGCGGGTTACAACATGGCAAGTGGTAGCTCCTGGACACATGGGAACTGCTTTCTGTGGGATTTTCAAACTTCCCAGTCCTTGGAGTAGTGGGAGTGCAGGATGAGAAATGTAAGGCAAGTTAAATCTCCTCTGTGAATCACGTTTTCCCAAGAGGAACTCTATTGCTTGGGTCACCCTTTAGCTCATCAGAACCAACTTTTCTTCCTCTGTAAGTAAGTGCTCATGAAGAGAACAATTACTGTGCTCCAATTTGAAACCAAATGTTCAATGTTACAAACAGTAGCTTCAAAGAAGTTAGACTCGATAGGGGAAAAGGCCTTCACGTTCATACACGGGGATAACTATCAGTCTAAGATACTGGCAAATGAAGACATGCCAAAAAAAAAGAGATAAGCTTCAATCAAACTGAAGGTACAAAATAAAGAAAAGAATGATAATTGAGGGACATAAAAGCAAAATATGATTTCAAATATACTATTATTGTATATGGATATGGGATTCTACGATAACTCAAAAGGTAGTGTTTTATATAACTTGCACATCATTAGATGCACTTTCACAATGCACGAAACCATCATCCGAGTTTACTCATTTATTCATCCAGTCCATTAATCAATCATCCACTCCATTAATCAAGCATCCATTCAACAAACTTCTCTTGCTGCCAATACATTTTAAAATGTTTTCTATAGGATAGTAGAGGTTATAAAGCAAGTTCAGCAGGGCTTGGCCATCATTTATTTGATGTAAGAATGTGGTGAAGATGACTGATGCTTCAGTGACAAAATCCATACCTAACTTGTGTATGGGTTTGGGGTTGAATGTGGTTCCTGGAAGAAAAAAAAAAGTAGCAATTGAAATAAAGTCAGTGATCTCTGTGATTGGATTAGTTTCACCCCAGAACAAGAGACTTGTAATTTAGGTATAATTCTTTCAGCTGTGTCTTCCAGTGGGGCATTAGGTCAGATTCTTGGTCCATAGCTAATAAGGCCTGAAGGGTTTAATATGCTAAGACTCGATTCACCTGAGCCTTAAAATATGTTCATTATTTATTTTAACTACTAATCCAAAGATCAAAATAAAATAGCACTTACATATATTTTTCTCAATTGTCCCATCTCTACTTTACTTTTTCATTAGTACAGAAACAGTCAAGAAGAGACTATAATTCAGGATCACATAGCTAGCTAGTAGCTGAGTTAGATTCAGAATGCTCGCTTTCTCATCAATGATCCAAGGTATATATACCTTAGGTCCTATGGCTGTGATTGATTTTAAATTACCAAAGTTAGCACAGTCAATAATATTACACATGAAAACACAGCATAGCATGAGAAATAAAATGGATCCACATACGTTCTGTGCAATGCAACTATGGCCTGAGTCAAACAGAACAGTGCAATCTGTCAACTGCACAGATAACCGTCTTCTTTCAATTCATAATCAATGGACAGCAGTATTTTTTATGATGAAGATGGCTCAAAGATGTAAAAGTTGCTGGACATACTAATTAGAATTAAGATCAGCCTGGTTTATAACAAGCCCCTTTTTAGCACTGTATTATTGGTTTGGTCCGACACCATCCCCTGCAGTGTGTGGAGACAGGCCAGGAGTATGAGGGCTGCAGAGCAGAGCAGGAAGAAAATCAACTGTGAAATTGGTAATTTTATTGAGTTTCACGGGGGGCTTTGTTGTTAAGACACAATGCAATTGGAACAGAACTCCTGTGGTAACACCACGTACACGGGGCCCATTTCACGGCCAAAGGTAAACTGCCTCTAACCAAAAGTTACATCCTCAAAGCATTCTGCCAAGTGGGGAAAAAAAAAAAAATGGATCTGATGCAGGATGAGTGGTCATGGTGCAGGTACCAGGGCTCTGACAAAAGCACAGGCTGAATGGGGTCTGTGGTGTGGGAGGTGTGTGTGTCCCTCCCGATGTCTCAGAAGGTTCCTTTTCTGAATAGGGCCTACTGGCTTGGGTTTACAGAAAAGCTGTCCTTTCACGATAAATGATAGGAAGGCCCCAGAAGGAGTATGTGAGAAAGACAGGGGCAGAAGGAGAGGACAGACCGAAATGTAATGCCTGAGCAGCTGAAATCATTTGGTACTCTAAATCCCCCAGGTAAAACAAGAATTAAACATAGCTAACAGGATATTACTCCCAGTTGGAAAGATCTGCTTGCTGGCAATGTGAAAGTGAAGTTAACCATTAGTATTTGTTCTAGGGTGGTATTCCTGCCCCCCCCCCAAAAAAAAGCTTGAAGTAGGAATAGTTAAATAAAGTATGCTGGTTAACTGCGTAAATACATTGCAGCTTCTGTGCCTTTCAGGGCTGTCCCCGTAGTGGGTTAATTTGGCTTCAGATGGAAGGATGTCTAAAGATGTTCCAGGAGTCAAGACAGGGCAGGACAGCCAACCCTGGTGGATGAAGTTAGGCGGCGGTGGAAGTAGGAACGCTTTCATTCTGCAAGAAGACAGAGTGTACATAAAACACTTTTTTCTCAGGACAGCACATGAGTCCAAGCAGCAAGCTACCACTGCAAGAAGGTTTTCGTATTTATCATGCATTCTGACCACATTTTTGCATGGGAAAAAACTACGAAAATCAAAGTAGTCCTATGTGTTATCATCAGTCTAATTTAAACTGCATGTGTGCTTTCCTGCTTAGGGGCCCATCTCAGGAGATTTTTGCCATCACCCTGGGACTAAGTTGTCACGGTTGGTTTCTCCCCACACAAGGGAAGCATTTGGGTCAGACTATGTGTGAAAAAGGAAGGAGAAGGTGGTTGCATTGCCAGGAGATCACACTGCTGCCCCTCCCTCGGCCCCCCAGGAGGGAGGCACTCAGTTCACTGTTCATGCTGAAAGTGACAGAAGATGACCAGCTGGCATTTTTTACTCTTATTTATTTTTGTGAAATCAGAATAATAGTTACACCCACTAGTGCAGTGTAAGTATAATACACCTAGATAGGTCTACACTTCAAGAATACAGGGGAGAGGTATTAACTCATTTTCAATAGAGATAACAATGAACACTGGTGTTGTGCTCTTTCCAAAAGATATAACTTGTGTGTTTGTGTGTGGCCAAGTATGTCAGAGCATCTGTACAGACCTGTTTCACTTTCAAACATGCATTCAAACTGAAGCACTCCTTTAACCTCCGTATGGTTTTTCAGTTGTACAGTATTCTATGCTTCTTTTCCTTTTCAAAATGCAATTAATATGGTTGTGTGTTAAATGATTCAGTGAAAGTAAATCTTTTATATTCAGGTAAGCAATTCAGCCTTGTAAGGTTTTATGGGAATTGGATTTTTTTGAAGTCTGGGTTGAGCATGCCCATAACTCTGACAGAGCCCTGCAGGCTCTTGTCTTCACCTTCAAATCATAAGACAGAGAAATCAAGCTCCCTCTGTGCTCTCAATTATACCAAAAAACACGGAGCAGAAGTCTTCAGTAATTCAATCCCTGTGGAAGCTTCTTCACACTGTTTGCGCTGTTGGAACTGCTGACAGCAGCAATCCCACGATCCCCCGGTAGACTGTCAAAGTTCCTCATACCGTGTGAGCGGCACTGTTCTGTCCCCTGGCGCCTTCTCCGGAGACCTCGGAGCACATGCGTGACTTTTGATGCTTGCCTGATACAGTGGCCAAGAGGCCAAAAAACATCACAATGAGAGTTCTCATACCCTCACAAGGTGCTTTGTACTCAAAGTAATAAGTTCTGTGGCTACATGTGGGCCTGAGTTGGTGTAATTTAATCACAAGTACAGCTGCATAAACACTGTACTAAGGAATGTCTGCCTGCAATTGGATTCTTTCTTTGAAAACACACTGTAGAAAATTCCGGAGTGCCATTTTCCATATGGTTAATGAGCAAATGTATCATGACCAGCTTTTAAAAGTAATTTGAATTTATGAGTTGCAGTGATTCTAGCACATGTGCACAAGAAACCGCACATACTCTGGGCTCTTCCTTATCATGCAACACCATTTCATCGTTTTCTGCCACCAAAAAGAACTGCTCTGTGTGTTTAATTGGCTTAAACCATCAGTAACAGCCTACAGCCGACATTCCAGCAGCCGATAAATTCCTCTAGTCTCTCCCCTCAAAAAGTATGATAGGTAGGTTAGTCCGCATACAACACAAAAGAGCTCTCCATTTTTAAAAGTTTCACTTTCTAAATACAGATTTGAGAAATCCTTTAAAAATAACTTTCCCACCCCAAACTGTGCTGTTGCATTGCATTCAAGTTTTTCTATGTTTTTAATGAAATAAAAGACAGAGGTAGAGATTTTTCTACGAATCAAACCTGTTGCTCTATATTTCATCCCTATCCTTTGACTATGGCTCAAATGGGAAGTATAAACAGAATGAATTGCCATCATGATGTTCAGAATTCCAAAGTAGCTGAGTAAATTGGAAATTCACTAGATAAATCGAATTTGCCTCAACGTGTATGCTGAAGTTAATTGGATTTTTTAAACAAAATTTTTGTTATCATTTTACCATAGGATATGTTTCTTGTTCTAGATTGTTATGCCTGCACACTAAAAATATTACAAATCATTATTTTTAAGAAAGAAATAAAGATACATATGCATACATTACCCACCAAGATAACAGAAATATAGTTCACTATATTGTATAATCATCAATTTTTCTTGTTGTTGAAAAATCATCAATTTTTCTTGCTGTTGATATACTTTTAACACAAAAATATAATTCAAATCTTTTCCTATGTAAGAACATAGCTTCTTCTGCATGCGATTGCCAAAATAATGCCAGAAACATTTAAGTTCCTGTTAATATGAATTACTACAGAAAACATATTAACTGAACAATCAGAATTAGCTTCCTTTTACAAGATAACACCACATATTCAAATATTAACATTAATTTGTTTAATCAACTCCACCTACAACTTGACAATTACTGGTCCACTATTTGATTTAGTTTGTACTTTAATATTTGTTGAAGATATGGATGAATTAATATTATGCATATATCACAAATTTTAAAGGAAGTAGGCATGTTGGGCTAATATGCTACTCATATTGGAAAATAATGATTACTTTTTCTTTTTACTAACTAATAATGAACTTTAATTTGCTTTACTTTATATATTTCTCATCACTGCTTTTCTGCTGATTCAACCTTAGCCCAACATATCCCTTAAGGCTTGAGAAAGTAATGTCTACTTGTTCTCTTCCTAGCACAGGTGAGCCTAGTTTACCTGAATGGGTACTTACTGTCTCAGAGGGAAATGGCCACCAAATGGTAATCAATACGGTGTCCTTACAGCTCACCTGGAAGCCCTGTCTTAAATACAGCTTTGCTTTTTAGAGATTCACATTCACAATTTTCCACATTTTTCTATGGGCTGCTTGTCTCTTTATCAGTCAAAAGTTTACAGATTTTAAAAACATACCAAAAAAAAAACCCTTCTATTTAAGTGTTCTTACAATAATAGGCTGAATCATTAAGGGCAAGGAAATGTACTAATTCTAAAGGTAACACAGTCCAACATGACAGAAACTTTTTATGAATAAAATAAATTCTGTCAAATTAGAAGACACTAACAAAACTTACCTGACCAAAATTCTTGAAGAAGGACTACAAAAATCTGTATTTTTGTCATTTTTGGACACAAGAAGATGCTTGTTATTTTTAAATCTCAACAGACCTTCTTTGTCTCTTTATTTTCAAAATGTTTTCTCTGGCCAATATGAAGAAATGTCTTAAATTATACCAATTCATGCCAATATTGTTGCATGAGCATTCTAGCCACCATTAAGCAGGCATTTGGTGGAGGAGGAGGGACTAAAAATTTATGATACAAACTGGAGTTATGGATTGCTCTGTGGCTCTGTGCCCCATCTGTCAAACTGGGGTGTCTGAACCGAGAGAAAGCAAGAAATTCCCACAAATCACAGATTGCAGTGCTGTTCAGCTCCCTCATTACTTTAAAGGTATGATTCTGTGTGACTAAAAAAATGTACAGTTAGCATTCTAAAGTATTGAATGGCTTTTAAAAGCATTTAGAAAATATGTACAAGGATGAAAAGGTCAGTCACATAAAAGAGGGTATGCACAAGGTGAAAGCCTAATGAAACATTATGCGGTATCTTTTTTGGTGCTCAGAATAGCTCCAAGGTTAAGAGACTCCGAGTCAGTCTTCTGCAGATCCATTTCCTCTCTCCAGGCTTCTCATGTTAACCCAGTGATTTAGTGCTCTGCATTAAGAGCAATTCACCTGCCTCTGGTGTCCCTGTGGCCCGTCCCTCTGGGGAGCGAGGTGGAGAATAAAAAGTTCCACATATGGTAAAGTCAAGCTGCTTGGAGCCTGCTGAGTGTCTGCTGTGGGGATAGCGGCTCCTGAAAGCCCCAGCTGGTACTTGGAAGAGATTCTGCATTACTACACCTCAGTGCCTGCCTGGTTCCCTTCGGAAACTGTTGGCTCCACATACGACAGCCATTTTAGATCTCTTCAACCCTTTTCTCCCGGTTCTGTATCCAACTGAACAGTTGGTCCTCTACTGCTAGATAATCAAATTCTTCCATCTGGTCCTATCCCTGTGGAACTGAAAAGGTGTAGTGTGCACCCGGTCCCAAACACATACCAGGAGAGGCACAGACTTCCCAACAAAAAGCAGTCCACAATAGACAACTGTGAAACCTTGATTTTAAATCTGGGGGAAGTAGGGGAGAAGACAGTTAAATATCTATAAAATTATCTCCACAAAAGAGATAGTCAAAACCTGCCAAATTCACTAAGCTGCGTGAGCTACTGCTAAATACAATAAGAACACATTCCCTACACTTTTGACTCCTGTCAGAAGTACCAGGCCAATTACTTGAGATATCCTCCAGGCACGTGCAGGAAACACATACACACATACACCATCTTGTGTCTACAACGGTGCAACCCAACTAACACTGAGTGTGAGCAAGCTGGGGTATGAGTTAGTAATTCTCCTATCTGCAGTAGTTTAACTGTCATTTCACTTTTACTGGAATACTGTGCACAAACTATATATTACATGATCCTACACCAACTGGCTTCTGTGTCTGAGTGTGTGTGTGTATGTATATTTCATATTGTGCGAGGGAGAGTAAGCAGAACTGGAACAGGTAATGATTTTCATAATGATTCTCCTTAAATTTTCCTGGCACTATATTAAAATTCCATGGGCAGAATATATACTTTGCTTTCCTTTTTGAGGTGGTTTGGCCTTCCCTTTTAACAGTCCAACTATTTCTGTAACAAAAAGGTCATCTTAAATTTAGCCTTACTGGTTTCTATGGAACCTGGAGTGGTTTGCAAATATATATATTTTTTGCACAGCTAATATTTCCCTATTGCTTTACAGTTTTTAAGGAACTATAACATGTCTTCTCAATTGATCTTCATGACAGCTGTGTGAAGGTGCCCAGCATTGGTATTATCTGATAGATGAAACAACTGACCCAGAAAGACAAAGTGACTTGCTGAGGGTGGACAGCTCATAAGGGGTACACCTTGTCACAGGACTGCATATGTCCCAGTCTGGTAAGGCCTAGAATTTCAAGTCAGTGATGAAACAATAGGTTTTGTGTGCAAAGCAGGCAATTTTTATGTTGAGATTTGTCTTACTTTTGCTATTTTTGAGTGGTTAAAAACAATTTAAAATGATTGAATGCAGTCCCTTTCTTTATAAATATGGAAACTCAAAGGCCAGAGAGGTCAAATGACTCATCTAAGATTGTAAAATTGATAACTCTTATATTTCAAATAAATTAAAATCTGTAATTTGCATGATTCTGGAAGAGCAAATGTCCTAAAGTTGCTTCCAGGACCCCGAAATCAGGGTGAGGAGCAAAGTGTGGAGAGAGGTGGAATGTGCTTAAGTTAACTGGATTAGCAGTTTTAAAAGAATAAAGTAAGAGATCCAAAGATTGATCTCAATTGATGAATAAAGTCCTTATAAACCATCACTGTTTTTCCTCAGTGTGTATGAGTTGCTTAGATTGCAATCATACAATACTTCTGCATCTTATTAGGGCTTTTTCTGAAGGAAACAAAGTATGTTGCTACCCAACCATTTTATGAATGCTACAATAAACATTGATTTAGGGTGTCGTCTTTCCTAATGAATATTATTCCAATTTTAAAGCCTTATCGAGAGTTCACAGTCAGTAGAACTAGCAACACCTCAGTTAAGACACAGATGTTAAAAGAGGCAGTTTTCATTTTTTTTTAAAGGAAAACTCACTTATTTCATTTAATCACAACAATCAAAGGTGGCATTCAATGCTCAAGTCACAAAATGGTCTTTCTTGCTCCTGTCATCACAGTGATTGGAAAATTTCCACAAACTTGAAGTGTCAGAACTAATGACCAGATTTAATATGACTTCAGAAAGAATTAAACGATCGACTTGTTGCACCCCATTCCCTATTCTGATTGGTAGAAAATCAATTGCACTGTGTTTGGCAATCACCGACTTCCCATCAGAGTTCTTCCTAATTGCAGCTAAACACAAAGTCTTCATCCTTCAGTGGAGCCAGGCCACAAAGTAAGAAGTTATTTTTAATATAAATTTTAGTTCTTGTAAATCCTTAACAACAGTCCTTCTTTATCCTTCTAAATCACTTTGACCACACTAAGTGATGAGTCTGTTGGTACACACTATCTCTGGTTTCGAATGACAAAACTTAACACATGAGTTGTTAACTATCTGTAATAACACTTGGTTGATTAATGCTTCAGTGACACCCAATTTGATCTCATGTCCACTATTAAATCACAGCCACGTAATATAATTTAGTGTTTAAAGATTTTATAAAGGAGGCAAAATTGGTTTTGAAGGCCATTCATATTTTTAAAGGTAAGACTGATCATACAATTCAGGCCTATTTTTCCCTTTAAGTTTCAAGGAATTCATTTTTCACTAACATATATTAGAAACTGTATTTTGGCATTTGTGTTTATGAGTTAATAAAGTTGTTTTGTCTCCCAATAAGTCAGTGGATTTTTCATTGGGACAATCTGATTACAGTATGAAAAAGTCAGGGGCAAGAAAATATGGCTAGAATGGATTAAAAACGGGGAAGGAAAGGCTGTGGTATCTTGTTTATATCACATATCTCTAGTTTTGACAAACAGACAACTTAGGAGAACTGCATTCGTAATTGTGCTGCAGAACTCATATGTATACCAAAACATAAAAGTTTTATTTAGGGGAATCAGAATCCGATAAATAAGGGTTACAAACAAAACAACAAAAAAACTAAGTGGTGAGTAACTAGGAATAACTGCATTCTGCTCACCTCACACACACTCCAAATTAGAAACCATTACTTCATCGAAGACTTGCTCTCAATAGCAGTTAAGCTTCTTTGAAAGGATTCCCTGTTGTATAAAAAATATGCCAGTCTTTGACTGCCAAAATCAATTAGTCACATTCATTATGCCTCTATTTATTAATGTTGTACACTTTATAATGCACGTGCCAATGGAACAAAAGAAAGTTATGAAATATCAAATATGTGTTATGATTAAAATCAGAGCAAGAGAAGTAATGATCTTTAGTCCCTAACTGGTTACAAAGCCACTATAAAGATTAGATTAGTGGTGACAGATTTAAAATCCTTTCCAAAACGTAATCCTTACTAGTTCAGATTTTGCAATAGAAAAAGTATGCAATTGGTTACAGGTTATTGGCTCCAACAGTTACATTCATGAGACTATTGTGCTTCTGTCTCCTGAAATCCAAATATACAATATAATCTTAACAGATGCAATTTTAATCTGTATTGCACTGTTATAATAAAATGGGGCAACATAAGGCTCTTTACTGATAGAGGGTTCAGAGTTAATTCAATGATGCTGAGAATGACTGACTGGTATTAAAAATCAGCAAATAATTAAACCTTATGCTAAAATGAATGAAGAACAATCTTGGCATTCTGGCAGCGTAGATTTTGATGGGATTTACTGTCAAGCTTCCACTCCTAAACTTTCCACATGAAACAAAAACTATAACTTGTCTCCCTGTGATAAAGTGTTATATCCTTTATCTCCCCTCAAGTATTACAGCATAGAAGGTGGCAGACACCATATGATATGATTCCTTTTTTGGGGGTGGGGAGGAAGAGGTAGAAAGTACACACATTATTTGTTTTAATTGAAAAGATTATTAATTTTTTCTTGACATTAAAGTTCAGATTTAGAGAGTGACAATACAGATACACTAGAATATTTAAAGTTTGAGGGGAAAACCGCATGCTCATTTAGGGCTGAAATCATAACAGACATTTAATAAATACGTTTCTCCTGCCTCCTAGTCTAACATGCTGCTTGTGGCTCTACCCCGGGATGCCGTACTTTCCAAAAACTCAACTAGCTCCCTGAGCCTCTTTCTACTGCTGAAGTTGGCAAGCTCTTCTCTACCCCATCTACTGTGTGTGAAGAAACTTCCCCTCCAATCGCTAATAGGAGTTAGTCCAGGCCGGTCCTCTGTTTCAGTTGTGACCTCTGTGGCTTTCAAATTAGTTTCTACTTCACAAAGCTTACTGGCGTCAAACTGATTTCCTTTCAGGAATATTATTCCCTTCTACTAAATCCCACGTAGCTTTTCTTTCCCTTGAGCTAAACAGACCTGATTTATCAGTCTTTAAATTGCATTCTTAAAGGACTTTTTAGTACCTCGGCACCCAGGTACCGTGGTGACAGACATTGCTAAGTGTGTTTTAGAGTAGACAAGACATGAAAGAGAATGTGTAGAGAGCTGACGTGCTAAACAAAAAGTTCACATATAAATGGAAGGAGAATTCCTTTACTTCCATTTCCATGCTTAGCTGCAGCGTATTCCATTTACTCCTAAATCCTCCCCTAAAGTCTCAGCTATCTTTTCTGGGTAACATAGTCATCCGAACCAAACTTTGTACGTGAATTATGAAGCTTACTCAAGCATGTGGCATGCTGTAGCCACCCATACATATAAAATCCCCCACTATTAGGCAGATATCCTAAAGTTGTATGAATAAAAATATCAAGGAACTGAAGTTGCACGGTGCTTTTTACTTAGACCTTTTTACACCATGTAACAGAAGTATGCAAATGGTTGTACAAAAAACTTGTTACAAAATATTCCATTCTCTTTCCCGAATTGACCAGATTTAATAATTAGCAATAATGCATTAGATGCCAATGAGAATGATAAACCCGAGTTGAGTCCTAGCGTGATGCTGTGGGACATATATTCAATTTTTATTAAAATATGTACATTCCCACAGCTTGATTCCTTTAAGGCCCAGGGCTAGTGGGCCCGT